>OX639993.1:17205841-17553246 GCA_951828415.1 Anomoia purmunda
ATTCTGCCAGTAAGCATTTCACGTTATGCGTTGGAAAAGCTTTTAAGCTGCGGTGGACAGCTAGGTGGTACGGTGCGTAAGCCGTATGTGCCAATTGGCAGACCATCCATAGATTGCGACTCCGTAGTCATCTTCGAAAGGATAAGTGCTCGTGTAATGGCTACTAAAGTGTTAGATTGAATACAGAGTTATTTTTCGAAGATAAATATTTCACTATATTGAGCCTTAGTTGTACGCTATGCTCTTTAAGAGAATATTTGAAGTCAAACGTTACTCCAAAAACCTTAAGGCTATTGACATTTGCAGCACTTGTGTTTTCTACAACTACATAAAGTTTTGCCTTCGACAAATGTGCAATATTTTATACTTTTCATATACAAAATTGGCTCCTTATTTTGAATTCCACATTTTTTTTTCCCCAGTAATAATTTTGAGATGTTATTTTGAGTTGCTTCTATGTATTTGTCATCTCTATGTAAAATATTGGATCATCCGCTTATATGCTTAGTTGAAAGTTTCTTATGCCTAGCGTCAATTTGTTTTATTTGCCCAAATGCAATCATTAATAGGACAACAGATAAAGGTGATCCTTGTGAAGTTCCATTATTCTATGGGCAGGATTTGTAGAGCACCCCATTCACCTTCACTTTGAAGTTCCGTTCGACGATAAAAGATTTTATTATCTGAAATATTGTACTCCCAAACTTGCAAACTCTCAAGTGTTCTAAAATAGTATGAACGCCTATGCGGTGGTACGCTTCTTTTTCAAAGTCTGTAGCTAGCTTCGTAACATGATTTTCAGTTGAAAGCGCAACTGCAATAAAATTTTGTATTCGAAGCAAAGAATCGATGGTTCCATCATTCCTTTTAAAAACCCTTTGGTTCTGACTAATCAGTTTATTTTGGAAGTATTTTCTCAAAACTCCAGTAACCAAAGTCCTGCGGTTTATATTTCAAATAACCTGGGTATCATTTAATTTAGTTCGACTTTTCAAACAAGTGGCGACCTTCGTAAAGTTGGCTATGAACCTTTTTGCCGAAACGAACCATTTGACACGCATATTTTCATATTCAATATAATTCGTCTATAATTTAATTGAATTCGACGTTTTAAGCAAACTTCAAGCCTTTTTAAAAATAAAGCTAGCCATATGTAAACCTTCTCCTAAGTCAAACTAATCGTTTAATACTCATATTTTAATATTTTATATACTTGCGTATTATTTGATAAAAAAATTGAAATGCGAAACAGGTAACATCCCTCACTAAAATAAGCCTTCACTTCGCCGAGAAGAACCGTTTGATACCGGGATTTTAATATCATATCGATCGAACCATTTCCAAGGAGTTGGATCACAAACACCGTGTCACGAAATTTTTTTTGTTTTGCAAAAATAGCAATCGTCTTGTTTATGATGTGCCTGATGATGCCAAGTCATAGGCACAGAAAAGGGCAAAGTAATTGATTGCTGAACTTTAAATTTTTTTAATGTTGTGCAGCAATATTCAAAAATAAATTCTGGCTCGCACTATAAAACCTTTCGAAAATCTTGTTTTATATTTTTACAACACCAATATTATTTTTAAAATCACGCCGATATTTTTTATCCGTAAATAAGCCACAAATGTAGCAAAACTTACTACGCTTGTCGCACATTTTAGTCTTACTTTACCACGATTTTTATCCAATTTAACAGCAAACTTAACAAAAGATAAACAACACGTGCACTTCAGTATAACGGAAATTTATAGAGACTTCAAAATTGAGTAAAAACTCAAACATTAAGTGATAATTTCCTTGGGAACAACAGAAGCAAATTTTTGCAAAAATTTCGTTTTAATAAAAAGGAAAATAACTCAGTCACTTTTTGGCCGATTTAAAAAAAAAAACATTCGTTGAACTCGGTATTAAACGTACTCTTTGAATCTAATCAAAACTCATTTTGTGTTGTTATAAAATAGTGTGTGAAAATATCGCCAAAGTCAAAAAAAGAAGAAAAAGGGTAGCAAAATTTAAGTTTGTTGTGCAAAAACAAGTAAATTTCTTCAGCTTTATTTAGACGTCTATATATCTTTTAAAAGGTCTGAGTTTCTTCTTTCTTAAACCGTTCTTAGAATGAAAATCGGTTGTTAATTAGCTAAGATATGGGATAAAAAGTGCGCAAAAGCACGAAAAATCGGTTTTTTAAGGTTAAGTCGATCTACTCGATAAGACCTACAAGGAAAATAACATCGCTTTCCAGGTATTTCGACTTCATTCTTTTTTATAGCACTGTGTAATATATAAAATTCAAGGTGCTTATGATCATGGGAGGCCGTGCCGGGTTGACTCCAAAATTTCGCTTCCGAGAAAAAATTACACTTTTTTTTTTACTATTATAGTGGGTCAATGAAATGCATAACTAAATAATAAATAACAATAATAATCAACACACATATTCCTTATTGTCAATGACAAATACAAACTTCTTTCAGATAATTTTTTTGTTGAATCGGTTTTTTTGCAATCAGCATAGACCTCAGTCTGGCTGTGCTACATTTTTTTGTACTGCATTGCAACGATGAGTTTATTTTAGCCTTGTTGTTGTTGTTTACTTCTTATTTTCTTACACAAATATTTATTGTATTTGCTGTGATTTCATTTATTTATTTTTTTTATCCTTACTGCCATAATTTGTTTGTGTCTGTTGAGTTTTGCTTGAGTGTTTGCTATTTTTCTGTTTGCCTTTGCTTTTAACTCAGATAAATGCTGCTTGTCGTTATTCCGCCAGTGATGCCAGTTGCCAGCTCAAAGTAATACGAAGCGTTCGCTCAGCGCTAATATTTGCTTGCTTTTGGGCCTTTACTGATTTTTGTTGAAATAAATAGACAGCAATTTTCGGTGTTCTATGTTAAAAATTCAACAGTCAGTCAGTTGCCAAACAAACCCCCTACTCAATAAATTTCCTTTCATCCGCTAACTTTTTTCACTCCTTCAGCTATTTCGTTTCATTAAATGTTGATATTTACCAGTTTGTTCATTTTTATTCAATTAAATGGCAGGGTGTTTGTTCATTCAAAGAGTGAGGAAAAGTTTAAACTAAGTAAACTTTTTATTAGCACGAGTGAGTGGGAGGGGTGATGCTATTTTGTTTTTAATTTTAGAATTTAAAATTTTAGCGTTTTTTGATTATACGCTAAAATTTTTAGGTCAACCGTACAATTTATATGGTACTTATTTAGTTGCTAACTAATCAAAGTTAAGCCATTATCCGGCTAATTAACTCTTTATGCCTTTAAGTAGCAAATTTTGCCGAAAAGTACTTTTTGCAGGCATAAAAAAAAATATATATTAAAGAAAGGCAATGATAGGGTTATGACTTTTCTACACTTTGTTTGAGTTTTAGTGTTCCTGTGATTGCGTTTGATGAACTTTAGCCTATTTATTATATTTCAGTAAACTGTTGCAACGATCGCTTCGGGAGGTAACCAAGTGGTCCACCCGCTGCGGGGTTTAGGAGGAGCTGACCCTCTTTAAAAGAACGTATAAAAAACCTTCGGTAACTCCATCGGAACTAAACTGTGTTTCTACAAGTGCCAAAGTTTTAGGCGTTATTTTAGATAAGAAGCTGAACGGGTAAGGTAATATAGTTCAATGTTATGCAAGGGCTTGCTTAGCCGAAAATGGGACCTTAGTGCCCGGATCTGTCGGATTCTATATGGAGTGATCGCATGGTGGCCCACATTAGAAAAATATGCTAATCTCACAGGCTGCTCACCAAGGTGCAAAGATCTAGTATGATCTGCATAAGCGGGACACTCAGTACCCAGCCAAATGATGCTTTGAACTCTATCTTAGATCTCCTGTCATTGGGTTTGAGGGGACAATAGATGACAGCAATGGCTGCTCTGCGATTAAGAGAGATATCCCAGTATATTAAAAAGTTTCGCTTCATTTCGAGCAGCACGGATCGTTGTGCTTCGAAATCGGTTTCTGCAAGTAGTTTTATAACAAGAATTCGTAGTAGGGGGTGGAGGAGGGGAAACTATATTTTAACACTCCACCTCATAGTATTGTCGTCTATGCAGATGGCTCAAAACTCCACAGCAAAGTGGGAGAAAGCGTTTCCTCGCGCAACCCTTCTCTGCAAGTCTCCTTTAAGCCACCAGACCTCTGCGGCGTTTTCTAGGACGGCGTGTCAGCTATTATGGAAGCAGCAGATAATTTTTGAAGTATAATTCTAGGAAAAGGCGTCTTCATTTTTAGTGATGATGGTCCTTTACGTTTAACTTAAAAATTGCGTTGGACTGCTGATTATTTCTACAAGAGATGGCCGAGCAGAAAACTGTACCTAATTTGTGTCCCAGATTCTTCAGGATAAAGAACGCATTGGTATGTCGTATGCTATTTGCAAACTGCTACTTAGACAATGTATTTATAAACAAGCTGGTGAAAGATGGAGTCAAATTACGACTTGTCGAACCTCAAGGCTGACGTGGCCTTAATGAAACCGGAAACGGTCACGAAGGGTATACTCTCTAAAAAGAGAAGATATTTCTTGCTTGGTTAGAGCTCTAACCGGGCACTGTCTACGAGTAATAGGAAAACATGCTGAAAGGCTAAACGTACCTAGGAGGAGGAAGAAAAGTTCTTACAACTACTGTGCAAAAGGAGGCTGGTATCACCGTTTCTGGATGACCTGGGTGAGGTTTCAAACACCGAAATTAATAGGCTGCGCAATTCATTGGCGAGGCAAAATGGTTTAGCAAGGGGTAATCTTCTCGTCGGATGGTGTCAATGGTTGTGATAACATAATTGGCGATCTATTTATGACCGAAGTATGCAACTCATACCAACCCACTCCACCTACATTTCTCTCGTTAATTTTGTTCGTACGCGAAAAAATTGCCGCGCAAAATATAATTTAATTTTTTTCAATATTTTAAAGTTCAAATCTGAAATCTTAATAATTTTATGAACGTGACAGTTTCTGTGCGTACGAGTGAATGCGTGAGAATGTTATTAATTTTTAAGGCCGAAACGGCGAATACCCTAAGTTAACACAAAGCAGAGAACGTATATTTAATATACGTTCTCTGCACAAAGGCTATATTTTTTGTGGAGTTACCCTCTGCTAAAAAAGTTATAGCCAATTAAATAAATGACTTAAATCATATATTGTTATAGGACGACTGGATGGATTTGGCACATATGTATGTATATAGTTCGTTATATGGGTTATCAATGAATAAATTTTTTAAACGGAGTTGCCACCTATGTAAAAGTTTAAATACAATAAAAATCATGAATGACATTAAATATTGCAGTATGGGTATCAAAGTTAAAGAGGCTTAATAAAGCTTCATTTTCCAGATGTTTAAAAAAAGAGTTGCCACTTATTTAAATGTAAGTTATGTTAAATTGAAAAAATGGTGACATTTGCATATATTATATGCCTGAGTAAAAAATTAAAAAAAAATTCATTTCCAAAAATTTATTAGAGAGGGTTGTCACCTGTTAAAAAAAGTATTAAAATTAAAACTCAAATCATACATTGACACATGGGTTCCAAACGTAGGAGGTTTTAGAAAACTATAGAGTTGAACATATCTTTGAAGCGGGTTGCCACTTACTTAGAAGAGTAAACTAAATGAAATTAATTGGTTAAAGAAAATATCGCCGCATGGGATTCAATGGCGTAGGCATAAAAAACTTAATTATGAAAATGTGTTTAAACAGTGTTGCCACCTGTTTAAAAGTAACAATTTAATTCAATTTCAAAGCTTACTCAAACTAGTCAGTTTTGTTCTTTACCGAATGCAGTTATCTGACAATATTTATGAAGAGGGTTGCCACATGCTAAATGGTTTAAGCAATGTGCAATCAAAAATTCTATTTTTTCATTTTTCAATTATTTAAATTTAACTAAATTTATATATAAATGAAGCATTGCTATACCAGTTTGAACTGATAGAGCTTTCGGAAAACATAGTCTCGAAAAAATTTTGAGGGTCTGATAATTTCCGATTATTGTGATTAATACTACTCTCTAGTTCAACATCGTTCCAGGCATAGAAATTTTAAGAACTAAGATCCATAGAGCTATATTACCACGGGTTTGTGGTTAAGTAGTCATGAGAATTCCTTGATATTATATAGTATATTTAACGGCTCAGACATTACTCACTTATTGTTCTATCGATTGTGGATTCGGAAACTTGAATTAGACTCAAGATATTAATCCACGGACTTTCTGGATAATAGCAAACTTTTAATTTCCGTTTGAATTTTCTTTCTAATTTTGTGCTGCTTTCCACATTGCCTCCAATTATCGCCAAACTTGATAAACAAACAATCAGGCTATTTTCAAAAATTCAGCTGTTTCCAAATCGTTGTGAATCGCTTGTATAGAGAGGAAAATATCGTGCGTCTTCTATTCTGGCATTGGGAGTTTTCTTCCTTTTGTGATTTAAAAAAAAAAACAAAATTTCAAAGCCGCGCTGCACACACACCTTGACCAACCAAACTGCGAGAGTTTCATTCAAAAACTCACAGCGCACAATACGAAAAATACAGGGATTTCTGTAAGCATTTTTATATCATTGCCATTTTTTGATGAATGCCCATTTAGACGCATATGCAGCTGAGGAAGCCGAAACGTGGCGAAAAATACGGAACGAGAAGATTTAGTTAGCAGACTTATTCCTCAATCAGAGCCATCTCTTTTGAATTTGCAGCAGTTACTAAAGACTAAACTTAACCCAAGATATAATTGATTTCTTACTGCTGTAATAAAAACCGGGTACCCTTTTGTTATTACATTATTTGTTTTTTAATTGATTAGCCTCCTCGATACCTTCAATGGCTTTGTAGCCCGGAACCCAGAGAAGCCCGATGGGATTGTGGGTTGCTAGGGAGTTGAGTCTTTCTACACACTCAAGCACAAATGAGGGCCTGATCTTATATGATGATATGTAGGGCCTTGAGTGCTGCTTAGCTGTAACTTGAAATGACTATCCGCTCATTGCGATTGTTCCCATATCGGTTAACCTCTGCACACAGGAGGATGACATACACATCCACAACAGGGTTGATAAAACTCCCTCTTTTGGGCAACTTTTACGGGTTTTCAGCTAAGTAAACCTACTACATTTGTTTCCGCAGTTCTTGTCTTAAGTATCTATAGATAGGCGCTTGAACTTCCCTTTTCTCAATACGTGGTGTGCCAGGCTTTACCGAAGGCTCCTTCTATGTTCAGAAAGTCATATATTAAAGGCTCTCCACAGTCAAACGCACTCTGCATTTTCATGTTTAGCTGGTACAGAGCAGTGTCTGTGTATCTTCCTGCTCTATATATTCGAATGCTGCAGAGAGTTTGACCTGATCTCTTGGTCTATGATCTTCTCCATTGTTTTCAGTACAAAGGAGGTTAATGGTCTAAAGGTCCTCCTGAAGGCTAAGGGAATAGTCGCTTTTGCCTATTTTTAGTATAAATATTACCTCCTTCACACAGTTGGAATGTAGGACAGCGCTAGGGAGTCCCTTAATATCCTCACCAAGTGTTGCAATAACACCGTCCCGATACCATTCACCCCGGAGACCTAAATTATTTGAACGAGTTCATAGCCCACCTCACTGAGTTCTGCGTAAATAAGTTTTTAGCTTGTAACCAGTCTGATTGTGGTGGTCCCGTTCGTCCTATATAGGACTAAATTTGAGGTACAAATGCACCAGGAAAGTGAGTCGTCAACAGAGCTAACGCTCTTTGCTCTTCACTGGCGCTATATGTGCAGTTGGTAGTTTAATAGCTAGTTTAGGCTTTACTTTTCTTTAAGCTAGGGCTCTGTGCAGCCTTGCCGGCGCCGGGGTGGAAGTGGTGTCTTCACAGAAGTTTCTAAAACTGTCCTTTTTGAAGTGTAGCTGAAATTCCAATATCGAATGAAACGAAAAAGCGACAGGAAAAGGAAGGGGATGGCGCGCGTGGTGGGGCAGTCGGACGGAAGGAGAAATGAGAGAGAAACGAAAACGCGACAGATTCGGAGTAGGAAAAAACGAGAGAGGGGTAGCATGCGTGCAGGGGCATTAGGCTGTGAATGCTGCTGCAGTTGGAGATATTTGTGCGGCCGAATGTGTCATAGAAAGCGGACAGCGGAAAGCTCTACATCACTCCGAATCAGAGAATTAATAAAACTCATACAAAGCGCATTATTGGCATATACTCACTCTGGTGCAGCAGAATTAGGAGAAGATTTGCACACTATGCCAATGATTTTAAGCGGTAATTTTAATGTCAATTTTGCCTTGGAAGAAGCTCAACCACTTGTACTATCCCAAAGACTCAACAACCAGATCAGGCACGACAATAGATGCAATTTTCTCAAGATATTTAAATAATTTACAATCACGAGTTTTCACTTCATATTTTTCATATTAAAAACCAATTGTATCTTTTCTTGAACATGAAAGTATGGAAGTGAATGAATAGATTTTTTTATAAATGGAGGCGAGAACATCAACTATATTTTTTCATTAACCTAGCACCCTTAAACATTCCAGAATAATGAATAGTGGCTTCTGTTATCGGGGAAATATTTCTATCTCATAAAACTTGCTGGCTAGGGTGAGTATTTTCATTTCAAGTGCCCATCGAGATCCATGAAGTTTCACTTCTATCGCCTAGCTTTCTAGGCTGACAATTTTTTTTTGCTTTCCTGATGATTTCCTTACTGTATGCTGTTAGGCTTCCTGCATACTCACCTCAATACATCATTTGAAGAAATGTATAAAAAAAAATGACAGTGGAGAGAGCGGGTTATAATATATTAGCTTCTACTTTAGCAAAAAGATGGGCCTTACAGCCGAGTAGATATAATAAATAAATTTTAGATTTCTATAGGTTTTTATATTTTTGAGGAATTGAATTATGCCCATTTCTCCCAGCAAAGGCGACCACTGTGCAGCGTGCAAGAAACAGTCGCTCATTCGGGGTTCTAAAAATGCACATTTTGTAAAGAAAAAGCTTCGAGATATTTGAAGTACTATAGCTCATAAATATAATCTTTTAGAAGATACTTGGTTGGCTAGAATTCGTGTGTATATATTCCTTCCAGAGTAGCAAATGAATACCAAATGTAGTTTTTGGCCATAATAATCAGCATTACATACTTCCTTTTCTAAAGAAATTTTTAAATTTATTTTTAAATGTTTATCTACATACAGGGTGGGTCAAAAGAAACCAAGGGGTGTAAGAGTTTAATAACTTTTTCGTTTATTAATTTTTTTTAATTTTATTTATTTTATTAAAACCCGCAGATCATCGGCAAGGTCTAAATTTTGCAGTTAAATTTAAAGAGTTGGCCAGAAATGAAATCAACTTTATTAAAAATTTGATTATGAGCTCATTTTCATTTGAATGGCTTTGTTAATAAGCTGAACTGTAGGTTCTGGGGTTCTCAAAATCCAAGAGCCATTCATCAACGCCAATTGCACCCCATCAGGTGTACAGTATGGTGTGGGATCACATCTGAAAATGTCATTGGGCCTTACTTCTTCGAGTAGGAAGATGGAAGTGCTATAACCGTAAATGGAGAGCGATATCGGTTTATGATAGAACATTTTTTACGTCCTGCTGTTGAAATCAGACCTGGTTGGAGCCACTGCCCATACTGCCCGAGACACAATGGCACTTTTAAGTCAAATTTTTGGAGGGCGAATAATTTCCAGAAATTCGGAAATTATTTGGCCAGCGCGATCGCCAGATTTGACAGCACTCGACTATTTTCTGTGGGGTTATTTGAAGGAGCGAGTGTATGTGAACAAGCCAGAGACAATCCTTGAACGCTACAGCCACAAGTTTTGAAAAATGTTATGGAAAATGCTCTAAAAAGAGCCCATCAGTGCGAAGCTGGAAACGGTGGTCATTTAAGATACATCATTTTTCAAACTTAGTGTAAAAAAATTTCCCTTTTGTATATTATATAATCTGAAAGAAAAAATAAAAAAAAATTAATAAACGAAAAAGTTATTAAACTCTTACACCCCTTGGTTTCTTTTGGCCCACCCTGTACATATACGCATATGTATGTATGCGTAAACAAATCTATGATATTTAAAAACACTCTTCACCTGAAAAGTTGTTAATGTTTTTTGTTTTTTTCTTTGCAGACATTTTCGTTTGCAATAATCAATACTACTCTTTTACACATTTCTCACAAAAAGCGTTTTTTTTTTTTAATTTTTTTCAGTTGCGAAAAAATTGGTGGGCGTGAGTAGTTCTTTTATTTAAACATTACAACTGATTGCGACAAAGTATCGTTAGTGTGTCAATTGTTAATGCTCAGCTAGTGCACGTATAAATTTATTTATCAGTATGTAGAGTTAACAAATTCCATAGAAAAATGTAGCAATAAAAATAGGAAATAACTTCCATCAACCGCCACATGTATGTAACAGCAAAAAATTACTATTAATGTTAGCGAAAAAAATATTATTTATGTGTGTAATCTTCTACATACATTTTCCGAATGCTAATACACACATACACATGTAGATGTAGCAAATACATTTAGACTTAATGGTACTATTCGTGGGTTTGTGGCCAAATGGACACATAAATGTGTAGGGGTAGGGGAGAAACACGTTTGAAGCAAACACTATATATACTAATATACCTACACCTCCATTAGAGCTATATTTTTCCATTTATATTTGCGTGATAAATTACGTTGGCTTTAGCTACACAGCAGCTTTATACTCGTATATCCTCTTATGCATAGTAGCATCCAAAATTTTCTAGTCTGATCTATAAAATTAGCTTGGTGATGTGCTGATTCCTATTTACTTCTATTAGTGACTGTAGAGAAGATATTTTATCAGAAATTTAGTTATAATATTAATTGAAAGTAATTTAAATAAATCTATACTATAATGAAACTGTAGAAAATTGTATCTGTACATTGTAAATTTATTTACAAAAATTACCAAAGGCGATGCTGAGAATGTAACAGATTACAGCTGGACCATTCTTAGAAGTTTTGCCAGTCTGTTTGTTTGTTAGCATTTCTGAACGCAGTAATCTCCAAAATTAACGAACAGATTTTCATGGGGCTTTAACTGATGGTCAGCCAGTAACCTTAGGCATAACATAAGGTATATACGTTATATATACGAGGTTTGCCTTTTATATTTCGTGCCTAATAATGAAAACACAGTCAAATATTAAGGAAAATAGTTTTATTGTTTTTCAAAATATTCTCCATCCAAGTCAATACACTTCTGCATTAGCTTGAACCAATTTTCAAATCAGGGGCGCAAGGCAGATGACCCATCAATTCGACCTTTTGAGTCTTCAAAAACTCTCTTGTGTGAATCGATGCGTGAGAGCTCGCTTTGTCTTGGTGAAGAATGATTTGTCTTCGGCGGTTGGTTTTTTTTATTTATTCTTCAAAAACTTTTGGCAAACAAATGGTTATATACCACTCAGAATTGACCGTTTTAAGTTTATCTAGCGGAACAGTTGCGACATGACCAGATTTTTCGAAAAACCAGGCGACCATTTGCTTTGAGGTGCTTCTTGCGCGAACAACTTTTGTTGGATTAGGCTCGCCTTGGAACACCCATACAGTCGATTGCTGCTTTGTTTCCGGCTCATATGCATAGATCCAAGATTCGTCACCTGTTACGATGTCATAGACGTGCTTTGATCCACCGCGGCTAAATTTCTTCAACATTTCTTTACACCAATCGACACGAGTCCTTTTTTGGGCAATTGTCAAATTATGCGGTACGAGTATCCAACGAGAACAAATCTTCTTTACGACCAAATGTTCATGCAATATTGAATGTATGCTTGTCTCACTAATTACCAATGATGCCGCTATCTCGCGATATGTGACATGACGATCTTGTATTATCAATTGACGCACAGCACCGACTGTTTCTGGTACAACCACCGTTTTTGGACGACCTTCACGAAATTCGTACTACAAAGATTGGCGACCACGTAGGAACTCGTTGTACCATCGTTTCACAGTAGCTAAGTGTGGTGATTCAACACCAAAAGTAGAAGTAAGTTGATTGATGCACTCCTGTCTCGATAATCTACGTCGAAAGTCGTAGTAAATCATCGCACGAAAAAGTTCCACGGATTAACTCCATTTTTAGTCAATATGAATTTTTAAACTCACTATAAAGAAACACAAATAAAACTCGTAAGTGAAAACGTTATATGCAAGTTTAAGCCAAAAAAATAGCAAACTTTACGACAAAAATATCTAATTACAGCTAATCACATTTAGTGTTGCGAAGGCGCAAAATATAAAAGGCAACCCTCGTATACACATGATGGGAACTTTTTCGGAAATGAATATTATAATTGACATTGATCCATCTCTTCCGAGGTGCAGAGTGCGTAGTGTATTATATAATTACGTTAAATAGTAAAGGGTCCTGCATTAGGGACGCTACAAAAGTAGACCGATAGTGACAGCATACAACGCCATATTTTTCCCCGCTCTCTTGACATTTCTCTTCAGTAAGGTTTGCCATTTCATCATGGAAAGATATAGGATCCAACAACGAGTCGAAATTATTAAAATTTACTACCGAAATTCGGAGTCAATGGCCTCAACTTTAAGAGCGCTACGTCCAATTTATGGTCGTCGTCATTTCTGGCTGAATGGTTTCGTCAATAAGCAAAATATGCGTTATTGGACAGGCAGCAATCCACGTACTCCATGAGTCAACATTGCATACCGAAAAAATTACAGTTTGGTGCGGTTTATGGGCCGGCGGTGCCATTGGGCCGTACTTCTTCCGTGATGATTAAGACCGGCACGTTACTGTGAATGGGAATCGCTACCGCTCAATGATAACCGAATATTTTTGACCCGAACTTGAGGATATGGACTTGGACAATATGTGATTCCAACAGGACGGCGCCACAAGCCACAAGCCACACAGCGAATGTCACAATCGATTTATTGAAAATCAAGTTTGGTGAACGTGTTATCTCACGAAATGGCACAGTCAATTGGCCGCCTCGGTCGTGCGATTTGACGCCGTTACGACCATTTCCTGTGAGGCTACGTCAAGTCTATGGTCTATGCCAACAAGCCCGCGACGATTAATGAAATTCGTACGAATATCGAACGTGAAATTGCAGCAGTATCGGTCGATTTTTGCTTGAAAACCGTCGAAAATTGGGTTCAGCGTCTGGACTTCTGCAAGCGTGCCCGTAGTGCCCATGCAAAAGAAATCGAGTACAGGAATAAAGGATTTAATTCATATCACAAAACGTTTGTGTTTTATTTAAAAAAAACTTTTGTAGCGTTCCTATTGGAAGACCCGATATATGCATGTATTTACATACATTCGCTATTTATAGAACTTCCTTATTCTATATTAACGTATACCCAATTTTTCAGACTCTTAAATTTAGAGCGATACTTTGAATGGCCAATGGGCTAGGTCGGTCCCAATATGCAAGAAGGAACACCCTCTGGGAGCCATTGTAATATGTCTGTACAAACGCAAACAGAACGCCAATATTTTATCTTAATTTGCAAAGCGCTGCATCCGTACAATAAAGCTACGTAGCTAACTAAGCTCTACTCCCGACATGTCCGCCGGAAAGCGGATAGGGTGCGAGTCCAGATACTAAAGTCTTAGGTTCCTCCTGCTCAAAATAGCTGCCGCAGTAGGAATTAGTACTAATACTGAATATCGTATGTTTTTTAGATTGAACATAACTGTGCCCTATCAGTAAGAGCCATGGCTGGAAGCCTATAAATTAGGAGTTTCGATTTCTGCTCGCACATTCCCGAGTATTTCGATATTCGACAAACCGAGAAATCGAGTTGGCGACTTAATCCCGGGTATCGGCGCTCCCGCGAAAAATTTCGATTATTTGCTTAAAGTAAAACTAAGACAGCAAGCACAAGCGCGAAGTCATAAAATTTGAGTATCGAGAAGCTCGCGAACCTTACGAGATTCCCGCGCAAAAGCGATTCTCTTGAGCAATCACTAAAAATCGAAGCCTCTGCTATAATGTACAAATAGCTCAATTTCTATACTCCCTAAAAAAACTACTACTCATAACATTAAACATTTTAGTAAAGGATGCATTTCGTTTTGTTTTTTTAACGTAGCCAAGGCTCATTCAATAGAGTGGTGCCCATAGCAAATACATAGCGTATTCATTCAAAAAACTTACATGTATTTTGTTCATACTGTTTAGTGTGGCAATTCGCAAAGTCAGTCTACGGCGAATTCGTTGGGCGAATTGAAAAAAATAGAAAACAAACAAACATACAGCGGGGAGCAAAAGCGGTAGCGATAGGAACGACTCGAATTTAGATCCAACCAAGTACTGTCATTTCAGAAGAAATATGTTAATGGGAATGTCTGATAGTTTTAAAACAACAACAACAACAACAACAGCGAAAGCGGTTGAATTCTGACCTTTTTACAAAATCAGCAAGGCTTTTCATGATACATTTTTTATGTTAATTTTAAGTACAAACATAATTCGTACCACTTGTAAAAAACAAACTCTGTAAGTTAATGTTTCGAACTAAATCAAAAATTTAAGAAAGCTCAACAAATTTTTATCAAAACTTTTAAATTGTTTAGAAGAGTTTTTAGAAATCTTTCAAGTATGCAGTTTTTTTTTACGAAACGAAATAAAATTAAGGAAAAACCTTGTATTATAAAAATGCCACATTTGGTCGGGTTTTGCTCGCCAGTGTAAACAATTTGTTATTTACAAAATCGCTGTTCTTTTGACACTACCTTCCTATAAATCGCCTTGATTGTAACAATAAAGTTGATTTTCAATTTTTTACAATGCCATATCACACTTTTGAATCGAATAATAAATACAAAAGTTATAAAATTTATGAAGAAAATTTAATTTCGACTATTTTTAGGTTGCGCTAAGTACAACGATTTGTAAGACCCTCCTACTTTTCTTTGAAATTATAAGGGTAATTGCTGCCTTTTTCCCGCAACCCTGTCTAGTAGGTGCCGCGGATGTGAAGTCCGTATGTGTAGTTAGCGCTCAGTTTCACAAACACTGTACTCCCTCCTTATCTATTATTTTATCCTTATTTTTTATCACATTCTTTGTTGCGTTATTTTCGCCTTTCGCCTTTTTTTTTTTGAGTAAAGCATTCAGTATTTTCTTACGTATTGCATTTACGTTCGTAACATTAATTTTGTTCGTTTTCATTTATTTGTGTTGATTTAATTTTGACAAACAAGGCAAAACGTGACAGCAATAAAGATGAATGATTTTGATTAAATAAAGCCGCCCTTCTATCTATCGAACTCTACGTGGTTTACTCTGTATCTGTACTTTTACCAGTTCATTTATGGTTTCTATGTGCTGCCTGCCTGCCTGTGTGTCGCAAGTTGTAAAGATTTACCAATTTGATTGGCTCTGACACTATGTACCTACATATATGGGATGCATAAGGGATATATTGTCATTATTTTACTTTATATGTTCATTGCTCCTTCATCAGCTATCTAGATTTTTTTTCCGCCTCTATGATTTATTGGCCCCTCTCTATCGATATGCGCTCAGGCTCTCTGTTTAAATAGTTTTAGGCGGTCTAACCTTCAACGTACACATATCCTGTTTAAGGAACTTATTCACAAATGTAATACTTTTCATTTTTTTGCACAGTCGATTTTGCTTAGCTATCCAATGGTCCTTTGCAACAAAAACTTTTATGCTTAAACGAAAAAGGTATTGAAGCGCACTGCAACAGGGTCGGGCACATCCGAATTCTGATGGCTGACCATTTGAATCGCTTGAAAATATTTACATAGATAAAAAAGGGAATGTGGAGGAAAATATTTTCACAACGGTTTGAACTAAGTAAAAGCCGATTTGCATCTTGAACTTTACTTGACAGCCGAAAAAGCAAATTGATAAAAGATAAGAATGTGGGAAGATTTTCAGAACAAGTGCGGTTAAACGGATTTTTTTTTTTAAAGAAGTTTTAATAGAGACTTCAATTTTGGGCAATGTTCACTATCGACTATCACTTCTGTGCCATTTATGTATGTAAATTAGGGTGGGTCAAATTGCATGGCGCTGAAAAATGTGCAAAGCATCATCGCGATTCCGGTACTATCGTATGGATCGTATTAAGAATTTTTGCCCAAGTAATTATGCAGAGTTTTTCAATAGGAACGCTACAAAAGTTTTTTTTTAAATAAAAGAAAAGCGGTTTGGGCTAAGAATTAAATTCCTTATTCCTGTGAACGTACATTCGATGCCATTATGTATGGAACTCGATTTCTTTTGCATGGACACCACGGGCACGCTTGCAGAAGTCCAGACGCTGAACCCAATTTTCGACGGTTTTCAAGCATAAATCAGCCGATACTGCTGCAATTTCACGTTCGATATTCTTACGAAGTTCATCAATCGTCGCGGGCTTGTTGGCATAGACCATTGACTTACATAGCCCCACAGGAAATACTCTAACGGCGTCAAATCGCACGACCGAGGCGGCCAATTGACTGGGCCATTTCGTGAGATAACACGTTCGCCAAACTTGGTTTTCAATAAATCGATTGTGACATTCGCTGTGTGGCTTGTGGAGCCGTCCTGTTGGAACCTCATATTGTCCAAGTCCATATCATCCCACTCGGGCCAAAAATATTCGGTTATCATTGAGCGGTAGCGATTCCCATTCACAGTAACATGCCGGTCTTGATCATCACGGAAGAAGTACGGCCCAATGACGCCGCCGGCCTATAAACCGCAACCAATAACGCATATTTAGCTTATTAACGAAGCCATTCAGCCAGAATTGATGACGCCCATAAATTGGACGTAGCGCTCTCAAAGTTGAGGCCATTGACTCCGAATTTCGGTAGTAAATTTTAATAATTTCGACTCGTTGTTGGATCGGATATCTTTCCATGATGAAATGGCAAACCTTACTGGAGAGAAATGTCAAAAGAGCGGGTAAAAATATGGCGTCGTTTGCTGTCACTATCGGTCTACTTTTGTAGCGTCCCTATTGAAAAACCCATTAGCTCTAAAATTATTTTTGAGTTCGCGGAAATTTTTTGGCAGTTATTTTCAAAGATATTAAAAAGTCGAACTATTTAGAGCATTTCAATTGCAAAAAAAAAAAATTCAATTATTAAAATATTCTCAATAATTTTTTTGCTGATGCTTTGACCATTTTTAACTGACCCACCCTAATGTAAATACAAATGCTCTTGTATATTTCGGCTCTCAATATACATATGTACTCGTATTTCGATTTTACTTAATATACGAAATCCACTATATTTATAATATCCAAGAAAAAACAAAAATAGCAGATCGGTCACGGTTACAAATATTGGTTTGAAATTTGAACTTATTTTCTATATGTAGGATATGACCGAAAAAGTACTCAAATTTAAGCTTGAGATATTTAAGGTTTGAATTTTAATCCCGAGTCGGATTATTTAGTCGCTGTAGTGCCGTGATCATTTTAAATTTTACAACTGAAATTATTTTATTTTGCACTCTACCATATACCACGTGCAAAACTGATGAAGTTTAACTTTTATCCTGATATTGCTTTAGTGATAATAATATTTTCTGTTACTGAAATTAAAACCATTAAGTTTTACTATTTAGTATTCAACTATCTCAAACACAGACTTCTAATTCCATAAAATTTAAATCAAAAAGTTAACGTTATGCCCTAACCTGGTATAAAAAAAGAAACCTTTAATTCTTATAAAAATTCTTGTATAAAATACATTTGTTTATTATCAAATAAAATACTTACATTCCCATCATAAGTAGGTGCTTCCGAGAATTTTATAATTTCGCAAATAGCCCAATGATGGCCTGTACCCTTGCATTTTTCTGTTCCTGCGCAGGGGATAATTTCTACATTTGCTGCATCATATAAGAAACCGTCATTCGAACTAACAATCGTTTAGAAGCGCCTGTGGGAGTGCCATTTTCACTATATTCCCTCAAAATCTGGGAACAATCGCCACTTCGCAGATATGCTTCTAATGCTGCGCTGTGAAATACCAACCTTTTTTCCAAAACAATTTCTTCATATAGAAAGCGGAGATAATACAGCACACATACCTGCATTTTCACGAACTCTACTCAACGCCAAATTGTGTATTTAATTAAATCTTCTTGGTTAGATATAAAAAATTATCGGAGCGCTTGTGGAAACTTCGTGTAAGAACCTTGCGCAATTGCCGTATTGCTGAACTATTTGTGCAGTACCATCATTTTGTATATCTGCTCCGTTATCGGTCGCGAAATTTAAGTTTTGTGTTCTCTCGAAACCCAATCGCTAAGGTAACTGCGAAGAAATTTTTCAAAAGCGCGGCAATTCTCTTTAAAGATATTTCTCATTTCAGCGCTAATAACATTCCTGGTTGCCAGCAGTATTGGAAAATCACAGTTCAATAAAGTGAGTTAACTCTTTTAAACAAATGACAGCTTTCCTCAAAAATACATATTTTCGTATTAACGTTTCGCATTTGCCACCAATATTGTATGAAGTCGACTTTTTTATTATTTAATTTATAACTAAGTTTTTAAGCAGATTGAGAGAACTTCTGCATTTTACGACAACTTTGGATGTTGTTCTGTGAGAATTAAGAGATTTAATAGCCGCTTGGCTGTCGGAGTATACCGACGCATCCGTTTCTTGCTCCGCCTTCCTGTGGATTTTAACGGATTTTTTAGGATTAGAAGCCGTAGCTAATTAATCCAGAACGACCTGCGAGGACTGTGAGGGAATTATCGCTGATGACAAAGCCAACATAACGGTTCGACTGCGACCCAGGCAAAGGCTCCCGACCTATTAGGGATTCCATCTCTCGCTAACTCTACCCCGACAGCTGTACTACCCATCTCCATCCATCTCGTTGTAGACCCTGCATAGACCCATCAGCACAGAATTTCAATTGTTCATGCTTATGTGACCATCTGGATGTCCTTTATCTACCACAGCCAGCTTTAGGTGAATTTTGGCAGCTTCGCTAAACGGCTTGGCGGTGGAGACGGACCTCAACTGACGATATGAAGAAGCGGAAGCCTTATGCCTCTTGGATGCACTCGGGGTGGCTTCATGACATCTCGGTCTGTTAGAGGTCCGGCTCTTCCTCGGATTGGGGTTAACGGGTGGTTTGTCTTCACGCTTGCTGTAGGCGGTGAAGACCCCCTGGGCCCACTTTAGGGAATATTTTTGTTCCTCTGTGAGTTGGTCATGCGGGATTATTCCCAGATTTCGTATGACCTTGCGGGCATCCGCTCGGTCTGGCTGGGCTCTGGTGGAGGACAGTGTCCCAGCTACTCTGTTGGGTGCAATTCCCGCAGGAGCGATCAGCCACTCGTCCGTAGAGAACTTAGCGTTTGCCTCCTAAATGGTGAGTATACCCGGAGTGAGCTTGGAGAGACGGGCCGTCCGCAGAGACTTTCTCTCTGGGGACTTCGTCGTGCCGGCTTCCCTAGAGGATAGCATTCCCACTAGGGGCTTTGCCAATCTCTTAGTGACTGCGGATGACCGCATCAGTTTGTTGGGACGTGTAGGCCTCTTCGGCACCTTTAATGCGGTTTCCGAAGATTTGCACTTGACATCTCCGGGTCCAACGGCGGTACTACCCATGCAGGGTTCCAAGGCTTAATTTTTTGGTTCATTCTAACATCTGGTTCTTTGTTCACCTGCCGAGACGAAACGTTTCGGTGGCCAGAAAACTGAAAAGGGGAAGAAAACAGTCGACCACGTCAGAGGCCCATGCCGCAGCAAGTCTACCGTTACTCCCGAATGCAGACCAGTGTCTGGAAAGGGGAAGAAAACAGTCGACCACGTCAGAGCCCCATGCCACAACAAATCTACCGTTACTCCCGAATGCAGGCCAGTGTCCGGGAGGCGCCGTTTGAATACAGTCGGAAAGCCCCCTGACTGAAAATCATCCAGGATTAGGGAGAGAGGGTAGAATCGACAGCCTTCTAGTTTAGAATTAAGAACACCACCACCAAAACGAATTGGAATTGCAACAAGTTTACTTTCCAAACCGCATCAAAAGGCAGATCAGGCCTACATAACTGCTCTCTCATTTTTCCGTAACCGTCGCGGAAGAAGATCTAAACTATATCTAAACTAGATATTCTTCCAAATCACGTAAGCTATTCGCTACTTATTTAATTTAAGCTGTTGAGTGAGTTCATTTTTACTATACGTGTGTCGATTATAGCTAATTCCCTTTATGTGCACTTTAAAGTGTACGAGTATGAATATTTGAGAAGCGCAAATGGTGTAAATATTCAAGCGGTGCATGTTTGTACAAAATTTATTATGTAGTAATTGAGTAGCTGTAGCCTCGGGTTATTTGTTTACTATGTTTACAAACGGGTTGTATCTACACATTTACCGTTGGCTTAAAATTTCATGTTAAATATTTATAATATTACCTAATTAGCACACAAACACGTAGACATAGTAAATAGCATCACATATGTGCTATGTGTTATGAGTAGATTAAATGTTAATTAAAGTATATATACATATTTTTTATTTTTTTGAATAAAACTTAAAGCCTTTTTAGTATTAACCACAGTTTCATCTAAGTAACTAATCGGTATTAGAAATTAACAAGATAATATTCCAATGCTATTAAATGTCAGTTGCAATTATATTTGGCATTTAAATTTGGTATTTTTTTTGGTACGGATATATGTATGCGGGAATGCATATAAAGGGTGCTCCGACAAGAGACTTCATATTCGATTTCGGGCAGAGATTCAGAATCATAATTATTTGACAGGGAACGTAACGATTATAACTTTTGTTAAAAAAATACTTATTAATTGTTACTTCTTGAGTTCCATTTTTTCTCAGTAAATTATCGTTAAATATTGAGTTTTATTTATTACCCAGAAAATAATCAATATTTCTTGTGTTATAATTTTTGCTCAGAAAAAAATCGCTACTTCTTGAGTTTAATTTTTTGCTCAGAAAGTACTCGTTGTTTATTGAGTCATATTTTTGGTCATAAAATCGTTATTTCTGGAATTTTATTTTTTGCTCATAAAATAATCGTTATTTCTTGAGTGAAATTTTTTGCTCAGAATTTAATAATTATTTATTGAGTTATATTTTTTGCTCAGAAAATAAACGTTATTTTTTGAATTTTATTTTTTTACTCAGAAAATAATCGTTATTTCTTGAGTGAAATTTTTTTGCTCAGAAAATAATCGTTATTTCTTGAGTTTTAATTTCTGCTCAGAAATTAGTCGTTATTTATTGAGTTATATTTTTTGCTCAGAAAATAAACGTTTTTTTTTAATTTTATTTTTTTACTCAGAAAATAATCGTTATTTTTGAGTGAAATTTTTTTGCTCAGAAAATAATCGTTATTTTTTGAGTTTTAATTTCTGCTCAGAAAATAATCCTTATTTCTTGTGTTATAATTTTTACTCAGAAAATAATCGTCTTAAGTTTAATTTTTTGCCCAGAAAAAAATCGTTACTTCTTGAGATTAATTTTTTGCTAAAAAAATAATCGTTGTTTGTTGAGTCATGAAATAATCGTTATTTCTGGAATTTTATTTTTTGCTTATAAAATAATCGTTATTTCTTGAGTTATTTTTTTTTTTGAGTTTCGGAACCAGTTCGGGTTCATATCTATGTAGACTAGTCAACTAAATTTAATTTTCTAACTGTTATAACCAATATCGAAAAAATTACTTAATTTTTATAAATTTGATTATTGATTTTAATTTTTTTCATCAAATTTAAGAATTAAATATTTAATAAATTCTGAATTCATTTGCTTGTAAAATTAAGTAATATAGTTGAATTTTATTTTTCGCCGAATAAATAACACTTGCGAATTGAGTTCTATTTTCCGCTCAAGAGAGATAAATCTTACATGGTAAGTTTTGCTTTTCTGTCGCAAAATAAAACTCATTTTGCAATTTTTATTTATCTTTAAAAAATAATTAGTATTTTGTAAGTTCTATTTAATTTCATGAAATAATTCTTAAATTTCACGAAAAGGTTAAATCTCCTAAGAAAATTTTCTCCTATATGAAATATTGGGATCCTGGTGTTTATATGGCCCCGAACTAGTCTCGCAAAAGTACCGAGCTAGTACAAAAGTGAGAAGTGATCCCGAAATGATTTCGTGCTAGTCCCGAATCATTTTCGAAATAGTCTCGAAATGGTCCATAAAAAGTCCCATTTATCAAAACTTAAAAAGTCAGTCCCGAATTAATCCCCAAATGGTCCTTAGAAAGTCCTAAAAAAGTCCCATCCTTCAAGACTTAAAAAATCAGTCCCAAATTAATCCCGAAATAGTCCTTAAAAAGTCCCATCCCTTGAGATTTATATATACATAATTATTATCATAAAAAAGTCATCTCGCTGACAATTATTATGAGAAAACATTTAAAATACATTTGTAGGTTTAAAAATGTGTGGCTCGCTGATAATTATTAAGAGAAGATTTTTATAATATATAAGTCTCAAAATAAAAGTCTTTGAAGACTGAAAAAATCTGACTATTATTATGAAATAATAGGGAAAGTTTACTCGAAAAATGAACATCTAGCTATACAAATTTATTAATTGACTTTTACTCTTTTCTCTTATAACAGTTATGCTTCGGCTTTTTTTTTGGGGTCCGAGAATAACAGCCTGTAAGAAAAGCCGACTAAGAATTTGCTATAAATTATCTTCCACTACTAACCTCAAAGTGTGCTATAGTAACTCTTTACAGAATTATTGAGTTTTCGGTTTTTAATATTAAAGTAAAACCTCTTGTGGGAACACCCTGTATTTTTAACTATCTATCTACATAAGTATCATCAAAGCACATTGTCTCTCTAAGTGCACTTGATATTTATTTATAATAATTTAATCCATTATTTATATGGATGTATCTTAATGCTGTCATTGTTTAAGTATTCATTTCACAAATCGCAATTTTGACAGTTTCAAGAAGTTTATTTATTATGTAGCATATGTTTATAACTTGCGAATTTATTGACTTTAGTTTAGGTTTGATGGTATGCTCGAGGTATAAGGGGGATAAAATGTGAAAATTGTATTTTAATTAGCAAAATGGTAAGCTAAAGTCAACTTTTTCAATATGGAGTTACATAAATCGAACTAATTTTCATCTATATTTTAAACTTTTTAATCAGACTTTTACAACATTTTTTGTGTAGGCAGTTTTATAGCGCATTTAATACTAGTAGACATGTTTCATTTTGATCTTCTGTTTTTCCGACATCACTACTATCTATACTACTTATAAAATAAAGTCGCTAAAAAGCTATGTACGCAATTGGCTTCGCACAGAATGCTCCGATTTCAAAGCGGTTTTTTGCATATTAAAGCTTAGCTGTGTGAGATGGACCTTTTTTATATAATGTGAAGGAATATATAAATATTTGGTTTTTTATACGAAATTTTAGTAAGTTCTTAAATATGCAATAGAAATAGATTATAAATTACTAGCAAACCGGGCAGGTGTTTTTCTTTTCAACCATTTGCTTCTCAGCTATGACATTTGACCAACTTTCCAGAGCAAAAAAATATATGTATATGTACATTAGAGTGCTTCAAAAAAAATGTTTGTTTCTTTTTTTAACACTTACCTTTGATGGAAAAAAATCCTCACCAAAAATGGCGGCCGCCGTGGTATGGTGGTAGCGCGCTCCGCCTACCACACCAAAGGTCCTGGGTTCAAGCCCCGTGCAAAGCATCATAAAAAATTTAGAAACAGTTTTTTCAATTAGAAAAAATTTTCTAAGCAGGGTCGTCCGTCGGCAGTGGTCTAACAAACACTCCGAGTATGTTTCTGGCATGAAAATTCATATGCCTAGCAGATGCCGTTCGGAGTTGGCATAAAACATGTAGGGGACCCGCCAGTTTGTAAGAAAAATTAAAAAGGAGCACGACGCAAGGGAAGCTCGGCCTAAATCTACTCGGAGGCAAATCTTGCCAAGTTTTTATTTTATTTCAAAGATGGGTCCTATAGCTGAACTCATAGGGGTCGCTATTTTTTTTTAGTTTCTCATGTAAAATTGGTTTTTTGATATGTAAACATCTTTGCTCACGGTATGGGGGAATACAAAATGAAAGATGTAAGATATGAAGTGTGAATTGCAAGGTATGGCGTGACGACTTTCCAATTTTTTACAAATTTCACTCTTAATAAAATCTCCATATCGCCGCCCTTACCTACATATCGCTTTTCAAAATTACGGTCATTATCCCCAAAACCGCTTTATTTTGCTGTTCTTTAATCCACATTTTCATCCATATCTCCAGAAAGGGTTGACATCGGCTTGAAAGAGGCTATTCATTCAATACTTGAAGTGTGAAAAAAGTTATTTTCTTTGAAACTATTTCATTTGGCAGCTTTCTCAAGTATTCAACTTAGCAACGAAAAGGTATCCATTTTTAAAACTCCCACGTTTTGTTCTGTAAGCTTACTGAAAGCCCTTTTACCCTTTTAGCTTATTTTTATATTAAAAACCACACGAATGGGTAAACATCCCATAACGCATCTCTGAAAATGTCTTATTTTTGGCCGTATATAAATAAAGTACAGCTCAAAGAAAATATGAGAGTTTCTACTTCCGGACAAGGAAATGCACTTTTTGCTAATAACTTGCTAAAAATTGGTAAGGGACAGTTCCCTACGACATGTGGGCAAATCGATCTGACAAATATTTGTAATTTAACCCAAACTATTGAAGATCTAATTGAGAAAGTATATCCCGGAGTTGGTGGTCTTATAACCAATTCATTGGACTGGTTTGAGGAGCGGGCAATATTGTCAGCTACCAATGATCAGGTGGATGCAGTAAATTCCTTAATACTTTCAAATTTTACTACGGAAGCACAAGTTTTCCACTCAATAGACACAATAATAGATATTAGCGAGGCAGTACATTGCCCAATAGAATTTTTAAATTCTCTAAATCCCCCCGGAACGCCACCACATAAACTAATTGTTAAAGTAGGAGCTCCTGTAATATTACTACGCAATTTAAATCCACCAACTTTATGTAATGGAACTAGGCTGCTGATCAAAACAATTAGAACGCATTTGATTGAGTGTTCAATTTTGACTGGCTGTAGCAAGAATCCCGATAATACCAACAGATCTTCCATTTCAATTTAAACGGCTCCAGTTTCCAGTCAAATTATGTTTTTCAGTAACAATAAATAAGACTTAAGGTCAAACACTTAAGGTGGCCGGTTTGGACCTTAGATCTCAATGTTTTACGCATGGCCAGTTATATGTTGCTCTATCCCGTGTAACAAACAAAGACAATTTATTTGTTTTGGCTCCTGATGGGAAAGCTGCGAACATTGTATACAATTAAGTGTTATAAAACTGAAAATAAAAACTAACTGAATATGAATAATTAATATGTATGTACATAAATATATCTTCTAATTGGACTTTATTTATTTATGAAATTCTCTTTATTTACTAGGGTCATTATTCCGAAATATTACAAAAAATTACTTTTATTTCAATTATAAAGTTGTTTTAAACATTATCAACCTGTGTGAAACAAGGTGCGGGTTGCTAGTATACTTATATAATAAAGTGTACGTTTCAAGTGGCTATAAATCACAGTTCATTTTTGGTGACTTTTTTCCTCACCACTTTTCCGAAAATTCGCCTATGCTCGAATTTTTCTTCTGATATGGAATAAACCGCGCAACTCCGTCAGTAAAAAAAATCATCAAAAATCAATGAGAATTTCTGGCCACTTAAAACTCTACTTTATGGTATTGGAATTGAATGGACTATACATAACGGTATATTCAAAAAAATGTCTTAAAATTCTGTTTAAAAACTTTGAAATTGAGATGAAATTCTGTTGAATTTTCTCAGATTTTGTGCAATATGTGAAACATTGATTTGTATTTGTTTCGTTGTAAAATTAAATTTGTTTCTACAAAAATCAATAAAAAATTGTACCATGAAAAACATTTAAAATGTTTTAAAAAAACCTACAAGCACTAATTAAGTATTTGAAATAAAACTTTTGCCGGGTATTTAAAGTTCGGATGCACCCGAATGCCTGACTTGTTTCTTATTAAGAATTTAGTTTAAGCCTGAACGTCCTTTAGGGGTACTATTAGTGGCACATACAAAGAGGAAGGCACTTTGGGGTTCAAACACCCTACAAAATCTTGAAATTTTAATATTTTCCTGGAGTTGATTAACCATTTTTTTATTTAATTAGCATAAACCCCTCCAACATGTTTTTGTATGTGCGCCTCTGTGCAGCGTTATAAATCCAATTTTAATTATGAAAATAATGATTTTATATACTGTAAGGTTCGAAAATAAGATTTTTACAATATTCAGAAAAAAAATGTTCTTTAATTTGCTGTAATAAAAGACATTCGATTCGAACCACTCTCTGCTCGCCATGTCTGAGTTCTGCTCGCTTTCAAACAAATTTGTGTGTGAAAGCAACAACAAACTTTGCTTGCTAGATTCGGCAATGGCGAGTACGATGCCACCTCATGAAACTTTTCGAACTAGTTACATTCAATGCAGCCAAATTTTTACGCAGATATTATACCAGTTTTAAGTTGCGCACAAACGACGACCATCTGCGCGCACGTGCTTGCGCATTTGGCCCAAATTCGTCGTTTGTGACGCGTGCACTTGATCGTCGTTTATGCGAAGCTTAAAACTGGTATAATATCTGCAACATTGAATGCAAATAGTTCGACCAGTTTAATGAGATGTCACCGTACTCGCTATCGTCGAATATAGCTAGCTACCGTTGTTGTTGTGATTACACACAAATTGGATTGAAAGCGAGCAGCAGAGCTCAGACATAGCGAATCGAATGCACCTACCGGAAACAAAAACAACAACTGTGATGATGCTTAAAATATCCAAATCAGCAGTAAAAAAAATGAGCGCATGCCTCAAATTGAAAAAAAACGTCACGTTTTCATCGTCTGTGGTCAGCATTATACTGTCTAATAAGTAAGTGTTCCCAAGGCGTTTATTAAGTGCTTCCAAATGTTTGGCGTTTTTGTTTTTCAATGCTGACAATATATGTATTTAATTTATGCCAGAAGCTTCATGGATTCGCCAGTAGCTTACGGATGGCAAAGCGAGATCAGCTAATATTGTGTACTTACTTTAGACAGACGCTCATGGTATTTAAGAAATGCATTCAATTTCATTGAGACGTATTTTCTTTCAAAAATACAATTTTTAAGTTTTCTCCAACATTTCTTTCAGTTTATCAAGAATGTTTGGGGTAAATGTTTTATAAAAAAAGACCTAGCAGTTGGTTAAGAAATATCATCTACTTAATTTGCCTACTACAGCGAAATGTTGAAATAAATATTTATTTATGCCATTAATATTAACATTGCAAAATCGCAGTGTTGTTGTCAGCTTTTTATATGCAACTATTTGTTATTTTATTTTATGTAGAATTAAAATTTACTTCCCTATGCCGATGACTTGACAAAACTTATCAACATGACAGTTGTCAGGTTTACTGCGCCTAAAACTATGCGACAAAAATGAGTTTCAGCCCTCTAATGATGACAACAGTCGTTGTAGCTGTTATGCCTTACTGAGCACGTGACAATGACGTTCTATTATGCGACATAGTTTTGGGCGTAGTAAAACTGACAACTGTCAGGTTGTTAAGTTTTGTCAGGTAATCAGGATAGGACACACATATGTATGTTGTTTTATACATTGCCTAAAAAAATCTCTAGCAACAGTTTTAGAATAATAATTTGTTTTTTTTAGGATATTCTTTGAAGCAAGTGCACTTTTAAATAGGAGCTAAAGGGTCAAAATGTTTTACGAAAATATTTTCCGTTAAGATCTACAGCAGATATCTTGAACTTTCATTTGGCTCTGATAAAGGTTTTTTTTTTTACCATTTGTTCAATATTTTTGAACATAACATTGGCGGCAAACTTTAGTAGGCAATGAAAAAAAGTCGAGCTAACCGGCCGGTTTGAGCTGCCATAAAATTGTCGCACAGAAAAAAAAAATAAACCATGAATCCGAATCGAAAATGTCGCTAGATTCCAGAAAATGAAACTGACTTTAATAATATGAAAATTAATTTGATATTTGCCAACCACATTTTTGAATAATTGCATTTCAGTGAGTGCACTTTTCAGATTCAGATTTCAAGCATCGGAAATTTGGCCATATTCCAAACACGATTATAATCTTCTTTATTATTCTAACTTTACATTTAAATTCAGCATCAAATGGTACATGAAATAGATGTTTAAAATATTGTGGTTATTTCTCGTGGTAATTTTTGCCTTGAAAATTTTTAATGAAGCAAAAATATTTCATAAAAATAAATTTTGCACCTATGTGGCAGTTAAATTTTTTTATAATAACATGAGGAATGACTAAAAATTCCCACTTATTTCATAAATATTTTAAATTATAAAAACTAGTAACTTCTTTCTGAGGATTACAGAGCGAAAAAATTCCAAAACAGTAAACTCGTGTGTACTGGATGTGAAGCTATTCAAAACATTTTGCCATTTCAAAATCAGCCTACATTATGTCACATATTGTAGACATATTTTAATTCCCGTAGAGTCCCGTAGAGTCTGATGGGGGCCACTTCTAATACAGATACTGCGTTACACTAAAAAAATTAAATGTTGATTTAAAAAAGCAGCAAAAATGGAAAAGAAATAACGCTTAAGAAATATTTACTACTTTGGAAAATTCAGATTTTATTTTATGTAGATCTTTCATAATATTAAAGAAACCTTTACACTCAATCGGTAGAAAGTATCACAATTTGAAGCTAAAGTAACATCAAAATAAGGAATATTTTTCTAAGTTTTTTTTCCTCTTGCACTGCAATCACTCAACTTATCTTTTATTGCTTAACTAGCTAGTAGTTAGTTAGTTAGTTACTCGAGTGTGAAATGTGCATTAGGAAAAGCCAATTTCGTACTCAACTATCTACGCTGCGCTAATTTATCTATCTCTGCTGAAGAGGAAATTCTGCTATTACAAAAATACAAAAATACATACATACATACATACAAAATATGCTCGTACGTGTCGCTGTAATTACTCCTATTCATGTCTTCTCCCTCAATGTATTATCCAATTCTTGTTATCAGCGTGGATTTTTGCAACTCACCCACACACACACACACACATACATACATACATACAAACACAATTGCCAGTGTGTGCGTGCGCAAGACTTCTTCGTAGTATTTCTGTTTTTATTGAGAACTAGATTACACTTTATAATTAGCTCTGCGTGATGGGCTTTCATCGTAATAACTCAGTTGAGTTGAATTAAGTTGCTCGCTCCTCGAATGAGAGGGTTGAAAAAATGCTGAATTGTAGTGTGATAGACTCTGTAAAATATTACGTAGATTTCTAATTGAAGTTTCCATGCACGAGTTTTCATTTCATATTTTTCATGCCACAAACCAATTGTATCTTTTCTTGAACATGAAAGTATGGAAGTGAATGAATAGATTTTTTTTATAAATGGAAGCGAAAACATCAACTATATTTTTTCATTAACCTAGCACCCTTAAAAATTCCAGAATAATGAATAGTGGCTTCTGTTATCGGGGAAATATTTCTTTCTCATAAAACTTGCTGCCTAGGGTGAGTATTTTCATTTCAAGTGCCCATCGAGATCCATGAAGTTTCACTTCTATCGCCTAGCGTTCTAGGCTGACAATTTTTTTTTTATTAATATATTTAGTTCAATCTAACAATTATATTCGAGTATCGAAAGAACCCATTTATTTGGTCAGATCTGATTATAAGTATTTAATATTTTTTCTTAAAGATTTCATATTTTTAAAAAGTAATGCGACGACGTCATTTACATTAAGATACGATAACAAAATTCTGCCATTTTTTTTTTTTATACTCTAGAAAGTTTTGTTTTTAGTTTTTATTATCATTTGGACCTCGGAAATAATTTGCTTGTTTCGATTACGGATTCTTACTTCTTTAAAAATGTTTACCGATTTCTTCGCAATTCGATTGAGTGAAATTTTTGCTGAATACCTATTTTTTCCAATAGCACTCTGTGGCATGACATATAGCGCTTGAAATAATCGACATATTGAAGAAATTATTTGGTGAACACGTTGATTCTAAAAATGTGCCGGTCAATGGGAATCCGCCTGAAAAGAGTTCACTCCACGAAACCAAGGAAAGTAATATATTTTGAGGCAGTGGAGTTTTCAAAACCACAGATGCCATATAATTTTCCATTTCCTAAACTAATCACGCTTCGAACTTCTTATATATGTAAAAACGATAAAAAAAAAATATTAGCTCAAACTAGAAACAAAACGACAAAATTTAGGTTGGCAGAAGGATTTTCAAATAAAATGGAAATGGCCGAGCGTGTAGGGTGTGGGCGCTTCATTCAGTAGGTCCCGGCTTCAAATCCTGCACGGCGCAAATAACATCGAAAATTATAAAAAAAAAGTTTTTTTCTAGTAGCGGTCGCCCCACGGCAGTCCAACGGCAAAGCTCCGAGAATATTTCTACAATGAAAAAAATTTCTCACAAAAATCATTCGCCATTCAAAATCGGCGTAAAATTGTAGGCCCCTCAATTTGTGTTACAACATCAAGACACGCGCCACAAATTGTATGGGAAGTTCGGCCAAACATCAAGCTATGATTTTATTATTATTTTTATTAACATGTGTTTTGAATTTGTATGAAATTAGAGTGAAAAATATGGTTTTTGTAAATATCTCGACTCCAGCGCCACCTATCTGAATTTCTTTCCCATACACAATTTACACTATTACCAACATATACTATGCTCACTATATAAATACTACATACCATTAGACACATGCGGCCTTTTTATAAAAAAAAGGGCTGATACTATTCCAGCAAATTAGGGTACGATACCTATGGTATTGAAGCATAAAAATATGCAACTTGTATGTACCAAAATGCAACAAAGTTTTAATCCCTGGAAATTTTTTTTAAATTTTATTCCACCTCAGAGTTCGCAGTTCCCATGCTTAAAATATTATGGTGCAAAACCATACCTCGAATCATCCAGAATATTTTTAGATATTTATAAATCAAATATGGAATGTTTCTTGTATCATTCTTTTTAATTTGAGCTATAGAACATTCACTCTATATTTAGTATATTTCAAACTAAATATGGATAAAGTGTGTAGTAACGAAATTTGTTGTTGTTGAAAAATTTACCGATAAAAGACATGCAAGAGATTTATCTCGAATATTGGAGTTATGACAGCATATGAACTATATTTTGATTGGACCAGTAGATTCGTAGACCTTGTTTTCTTTGCGATCACGAACTATAAAGCGATATTACGCACACTTATGTTTAAAACAGCTCCAGTTGAGCTCAAATAGACCTTAAAAAAAATACTGAATTTGAAACAAACTTGAAGCAGTGAAGAATTGATATAACACAATCATTTTTTTTAACCTTTTTTTATTTAAAAACATCGGTGCGGTCATCAGTCTTTGCGAGCCTGCGCGATGATTCGAAAAAAATAACGAGTTGTGATATTTCGAGATTAAAAATATCGAGGTATCTTTTCTTGGTTTTCTGATAAAATATCGATATTTCCAGATATATTTTATCCAAGCCTAGAATAAACCTGGGAAGGAATAAAGAGCTCGTGCTAGTGGATAACTGTTAATATTTACCAGAAAAACTACTAAAAAATTTAATTTATTTTTTTTTGAAATTTCGTATAACAAATACAAATAAATAATTCAAGTAACTTCTTTTGAAATGCACTTTTAAAATTAGATATTATGAAAAAGCAAATAATATTTATAAATTATAGCAACATTTTTATAGTTTTGCTTTTAAAATAGAAAGTACTAAGCGTATACGTATATCAAAGTGAGATTTATAAATATTTGAAATAGTTTTGGAAGATTTAAGAAATGGATTTTGCTATGGATATCTAAGTGTAATAAATTGGAAATAATTGTTAATTGCCCTGTGCATTGACTCAGTATTCTGAAAACCAGAGAAGTCTAACAAAATGGATTGTAAAAAATTCATATCTTTGTCGCATGTAAAATGTACACTCAAGGGAAAAATCTTAAATATGGTAATTGGACAAATTAGAACCAGGAACCGAAACAGTTATAATTTTTATTATAAAAATCGGTATTTGAAAGTTTTTTTTCGACTTTTATTTACTTACGATTACTCATTAAATAACAGTTGTTTTCAATTTTTATTTTATAAATCAAAGATTTTTTATTCTGTATTGTATAAATTAAAAAAAAAAAACTTTTATTTTACAAATCAAAAGCAATAATTTCTAAAAAGAAAAATAAAATAAAAATTAAGAATAATAGAAGGTATTGAAGACTTTTATTTATAAAGGTCAATAATATAAATTAGTCGCTGACATTCATTTTTCACCCATACCTATAACAGTCATTGTAATTTTTCGCAGAAAATATGTAAGTTGTTGGGGATCTTAAGAAATATTTACTTTTGATCAACTTAATATTCTAATATATTATGCATACTTATATTGTTATAAAAAATATTAAAATTATTGAACCGTATATGCATATATGTGTGGTTAGCTGGATTATTATTACCAAGCTGATCAATAATAACTATTTCTTTGGTTCTTAAGCAACTTATTTTCTGGAAAAAACCAAATTACGTTTATTGATATGACTTAAAAAATTAAAGTCTGCGACGGATTTAAATTGATTTAATCAAAAATAGCTGCTATTATAAAATATAGACTAATTAAAAATAACATTAAAATAATAACAATTAAACAATAAAAATCGAAAATACCTGTTATTTATTTATAAATAACAACTAATTGTTATTTCGAATAAAAACCAAAAATAATTGTTGCTCTCGTTTTTTATTTTGTACATTTTTATTTATTTATTATAAAAAATAACAGTTATTTATTTATTATAAAAAATAACAGTTATTTATTTATTATAAAAAATAACAGTTATATTTTAATTATAAAAAATAACAGTTATATTTTAATTATAAAAAATTACAGTTATTTGTGATTTACAAAAAAAAAATTATAAAAAATAATTTTTAAAAAATATTAGTTATTTTTGATTTATGAAAAATAAAAGTTATTTTTCATTTATAAAAAACAGCAGTTATTTTACATTTATAAAAAATAACAGTTATTTTAGATTTATAAAAAAATAACAGTTTTTTGATTTATAAAAAAATAACAGTTATTTTTGATTTATGAAAAAAAAAACAGTTTTTTAATTTATTTTTTATTTATAAAATAACAGTTATTTTTGATTTATAAAAAATATAATTATAAAAAATAATTTATAAAAAATATTAGTTATTTTTGATTTACAAAAAATATTAGTTATTTTTCATTTATAAAAAATAAGTTATTTTTCATTTATAAAAAATAGCAGTTATTTTAGATTTATAAAAAATAACAGTTATTTTAGATTTATAAAAAATAACAGTTATTTTAGATTTATAAAAAATAACAGTTTTTTTTGATTTATAAAAAAATAACAGTTATTTTTGATTTATGGAAAAATAACAGTTATTTTTGTTTTATGTAAAAATAACAGTTTTTTTATTCATTTTTTATTTATAAAAAATAACAGTTTTTTTGATTTATAAAAAATAACAGTTATTTTTGATTTATAAAAAATAACTATTATTTTTGATTTATAAAAAGTAAGAGATGATTTTGATTTTAAAAAAATAAGGGGTCGTGCACATATGTATTACGAAACGCGCTAGGGGGGTTTGCGATTTGTGACGAAGTGTGACCTATGTTTTCCCTTTGCCTAATATATAACATATGTCAGTCAACATGGTATTTTAGTCTACGATTAGTAAAAACAATTTTTCTGAAAGTTTGACATGGGGCGAGATGGGCGCTAAAATGAACAAAAATCGCGTTAGGTGACATGTGCACCACCCCGAACAGTTATTGTTGATTTTTTTTTCATAAATCAAAATAAGCCTTTGCTTGTAATTTTTATAATAAAACTAAAAAAAAAAATGGTTGTTATGTTAGATTTATAAAATAGGAATCAAAAACAGGTATTATTTTTTTTAAATTTGTACAAAAATTGCAACAAAAAAATTTTATTACCAAATTTGATTCTCGATGAGTTAAGAACTCAGTTGGCATATTAGACGAGGTTGTGGAACATTTGCGTCGTAGTGAATTTTTTAATGACAGTTTTCAGTAATAACTGTTATTGTCAGAATACCACTGCATTTTAAATTTACCAATATAAAAAATATAAATTTATGTTTCTAATAACATAGGTAGAACTATTTCCCACCCTCCAGCAACCGCACACCAGCGAACTTGCGGGATATTATATTTGGTGCTTTAAGCTACAAATTTTGATATAATAATTTGACTGTAATTAATTTCCTGACTATTGTTTGTGAAATGTGGCGTAGTTGCAAGTACACGCCACATACACATAACTGGACATATTTATATATATGTGTATATGTATATACATATGTATGTGTATCACATATTATCATATTGCATATCAAGCACATCCGCTATTGTCTTTGTTAAGTGATTATTTGAAATTATTTAATTGCTTTGCCACGCTTGACTTAGCGCCGCTACAACAATGCAGAAGAGATGCAAACAATTACACATCATCTAAGTTATGTAAATACATTTCTATATACTTATATAACTAACATAGTTTGCCCCCCATCCCGAATTTCTTAGCCAGCCACTTAGTTGCTTCACAAACAGCGCAAATATTTGATATCTGACTATTGTGAACCACCGAGGCGTATACGCAATATCTGACATGAGCGGATTTTCTGATAAGCGCATGCCAAGTTTCGTTGAAATGTGTAATGTATGTGTGTGCGCGTGTGTGTGTGTGTGTACTTTTATAGTTGTTCGGTGATATTCGTGGCAGAATGGTGACGTGATTGATGTGAATTGTAACTGTCGTTCAAATCAAACATTTACTTTAATTACTGAAAGCGAATTTTGAATGGCCAGCGATTTTGAGCTAAGCAAGGGAGAAGTTTAAATTTCTATACGCAAAATGCACTGCATTGGGCTGGTATTGATATGGGGTGTTGAGATTGGAATTGGAAAACATTACTAATGCTAGTTTTGAATGATTTAAAAGCAGGCATAACTTCGATAATTACTTACATAGCTTATGTGTGTTTTGGCAACTGCCCGAATTTTTTTAAAATAAATTAGCCAAAAAAATAGATTTCAATACGCCCGTATCATTGGTGCCTTTTATTCCTAAAAGTAGTAAAATATTTTAAAAAAGTGCAGTACTCCAAAAGATATGTGCTCAACATGAATTTAAGAGAACGACTTATAATCAATCAATCAACCATTAACTGAAATTAATAATTAATAAAATAATTTATGTAAAGAAATACCTCAAATAATCTCCTAACTCTGCTTCTATTTGGTCTAAATGCTCAAGAGCTATGACAACATTTCTTTAGGCCAAATTCGCCAGAGATTTTTTAACAAATTCTTACTAAAAATTTCTCCAAAATGTATAGGCAAATATACTGCTAGATATTTTGAAATATATGATGGAAAAAGTTAAATTTGCAATGGATGCTGTTAACGGTTCTTTCTAACGTGGTATAATAATTTTTGTTTTTGTATAATTTAAATTAAATAAGTAAGTTCAATTAAATATTGCAATATAAGTATCAAGCTAAACAGGATTAAGGCAGATTGAGTTCGAAAATATTTTCAAAAATGTAAATTACATTAAAATAATTATAAAATGAAAAATTACAGCATAATTTTCAAAAGAATGTTTCAATTTGAAAGTATTTTCAAAGAGGGTTGCCGCCTAATTAAAAAATAATTTAAATAAAATTATTAATTAAATAAATTCCTACACCAAGTAAGCAAACGAAAGAAGTTTGAGAAGGCTTCGATACGAAAATGATCCACCCTTCCATGCGGCTCAATTGAAATTTCATAAAAGAAAAAAAAGTTAGAGAATATTTGTCAAGATGTGGTAAATTTAAAGTTTGCTAGAAATATGCATATATTTTTATTTATGAACATATATTCCAAATATTTTTGACGTTTCTTATAGTTGTACTAAGGAATAATATGTAACTAAAGTCGAGATATAGCTTAGCTGAGAAAATTGATTTTTAATTAATTTTTTTCTATCTCCGCACTACAATTACTTTGAAGTCATCTCTTAAGTCATCGAATTTGCATTTGAGAGTCGATTTGCCTTCTTCGAACAACCGCTTTCCTTGTTACAACTTGGCTCAAAACCCGATGAGGTATATTCCTGAGACACATGGCACGGACCTTAGCTCTATTTTAATCAGTTAGGTGGCGCATGAGTCGAGATACGCAGAAAATTTTTGTTTATGGTTCGATGAGAAAGGTTTGGTACTGGTGCAATATATAGGCACGTTATTCAGAAAATCTGTATTTATGATCCGCCTTTGATGAAATTAAAAATGTATTCATATTTGGGCAGCGACATTTGTGATAAATTAATTCGCTAGGTGGCGCTATAATAGAGTTATTCATAAAATCCGTATTTATGTTTCGATATTGATGATATTAGAAATTTCTGAAGCTTGCACAATAAAAAATACTTTTATGAAAAATAAATGCCCTAGGGAGCGCTATATCTACATATATTTATGATCCGATTTTGATGAAACTAAAAACGTATACATATTTTGGCTGCGGCAGAAAATAGCTTTGTGAAAAATGCACCCACTAGGTGGCGCTAAAGGCGAGTTATTCAGAAAATTCCTATTTATGATTCGATATTAATGATATACAAATGTATGGTGCTGGCGTAATAGAAAATACTGTTAAGAAAAATAAATGCGCTAGGTGGCGCTAGAGTCTAGTTAGTCAGAAAATCTGTATTTATGATGCGATTTTGATAAAAATGTTGAATTTAGTTGTGATGAGAAATACTTTTGTGGGAAATGGTTCCGATAGGTGGCGCCGTAAGCGAGTTATTCAGAAGAGTCCTATTTATGGTCCTATATTAATGATATAGAAAAGTGTCGTGTCGGCGCAATAGAAAATATTTTTATGATAAATGCATCCGCTAGATGGCGCTAGAGGCGAGAAATGCAAAAAATCTCTGTTTTTGATGCGATTTGGATAAAATTAAAAACATATGATGTGGGCGGATTCGCTAGATGGTGCTAGGAAAGAAAATCTGTATTTGATTGGTTGGTTGGTTGGTTTAAGTGGTTAAGTAGCCTGGTGGCAAGCAATTAGCTAATTTGCTATTTTGATTCCCTAATTCGTGTAACCTAAATCCATCCGGCGGCTTTAATGAATTTCACTATGTCATACAAAGCGAGGCGGCTGCACTTTGAAATCTTTATTTATATCCCATTGAAAATTGTGTAAAAAAAATTGCTACTAACTGTTGAACTTTTTTGTGACCACGGAGCATTATTATAATGTACGCACCAATTTTAGCTTACAAAATTTTTCTGTAAGTAAATGGAAATGTAAATGAATGCGCGGTTATCAACTAGTTTTACATAAACATATATCTTCATAGTAGTTCAAAAAACTTGTACATATGTTTGTATTTAACTATTTCCCAAATCTCTACCAGCATAGCAACATGCTGTCAATGCTTCATTTATACCTAAATATTTTTGATTGTTTGCTTTAACTATAGCCCTCAAATGAAGGATAACTTAAAATCCATTTTTCCATTCTTACACCTTCGTTACACTCCAGAGAGAAAAGAAGAAGGATAGAGGGCGTGTGTGCATGACATCAGCAGATATCTATGCTTTTTGTTTTCTTTTCAATAATACAATAAAAAGTATGGGTATATGTACTATATCTATATGTAATCGCTACAGTTTTTTCCCTCTTCACTTTTATTTCCATACAGGTTGTTTTACTGACTAGCTTTCACTTAAATTTTCACCTCAAATTCTTCACACACACACACACACACACACACACACACACACAAATACAAATACAAAATACTATAGTACTTTTCATTTTCTCTCTTCCATTTGAAAACAATTGGCTTTTCTTCATTTTGATTTCACTTCGATGCCACTGATGGAGGATGCTGGACTGGCTTTTGTTTATCGAAAGTATGCTAGAATTGTTGATGAAGTATTTAATCTTTATGTGCGATCCAAAAGGAAGTGAGAGAGGAAGACAGATGAGCCAAAAGTGTGGGAGAAATGTCGATTTGAGTTGATATGTATTTCGTCGAAATTTGAGTGTAGTTGTTGTCATTGTTGGTTTAAAGTCACGACAGTTGTGTACATACATAGATAGATAGCTGCTGCTTCTGAGAGGATATTGTATGCAAATGTTTGTTGATGTAAAATGCCATTAAATGAATGTAAATGGAGATGGATTTAGAATTCTTTGCTTAGGCTTAAAGTTATTGAACAGACGAATAAATATGCGTGCGAAAGTAAATCTATTAGTATGTATGTATGTGCGAGAAATGACAAACAAGCCAATTTATGAAACATAAAATCCTCAAGTATGTAAATAAATATACTAATGATAAAACAATCGGAATTGACACCTCAGTTTAGGCAGCAGCTGGTAAATTTAGTTTGCTATAAACTGTATAAATAAGTCAATTTTTTTATGCGTACGTATTAGTTCCCTATAATAATAATAAAAACTAATTTTGTGTCAATTATTTAATCCAAATAATTTAATCCAAATACGGCGAGAGCCAGTTTCTTTTTCATATTCTCATTTGCCGTGCTAATTTGAAATTAATACAATTTTAAGTTGTTGAATTTAAGTGACAGATAGGGTAATTAAAAACGTATGGCCAAGGGTCGTAATAATTTTTATTAAAAGCCACGATTTAATCGATATTTTGTGGTTTTTATTTTTCCGGTTCAATTTTATGGTTATTTAAAATTCACAAAAATATCAACCAAATTTGTTCGAAAAAATTAAAGTTAAAAATAGCGATCAAACTTGATCTAAAAAATATGAATAATAGATTATCGATTACAAATAATCGGAAATATTTAGATCCAAGAATATCGAGTATCTTTGATCGAAGAAATAAAAATGACAAAATAACGATTATTTTTGGTTGAAACAATAAAAGTGTAAAAATAACGATCAAACTTGTTCGATAAAATAAAAATGCGAGAATAAGGATTATTTTTGATCGAATAGAGGAATATTAAAACATATCGATCGAACTATATCGAAAAAATAAAAATCCAATAATAACGATTATTTTTTAACGAAAAAATAACGATCAAAGTTGATCGAAGAAATACAAATCAAAACAATACGATCAAACTAGATCAAAAAAATAAAAATCATAACATATCGATTATAAATTATCGGAAAATTTAAACCCTAGAATAGCAATTATTTTTGATTGAAAAGATAAAATTAAAAAGTAATGACCTATTTTGTTCGAAACTCGTTCGCAACTTAATCGAAAAAATAGGAATCCAAAAATAATTATTATTTTTGAGTGAAAAAGTAAAAATCAGAAAATAACGACTATGTAATGATTTAAAACACGAAAATCATATAAATAAAAATAAGCTAGTCGATGCGATGGCCAGTGTTGCTCGTACTTAATTTAATATTGATTTTTATGGTATTGTATTTCAATAAATAACAAAAAATAAAGTTAGATTTGCATAGCAGTGGAGTATTTCGATATAATCGTTATTCTTGGATTCAAATCATTTGAGATCGATAATTTGCTATCTTTATTTTTTCGATAAAGAATAATCTTTTTTTTTGGATTTTAATTTTTTCGATCAAATTAGATCGTAATTTTTTAATTGTAATTTTTTCGATTCAAAATATTCGATAATCATGGATTTAAATTTTTCCGATAATTTGCGGTAGGTTTTTCGCGATTTTTATCTTTTCGATTAAAAATAATCGTTGTTTTGAATATAAATATTTTCGATTAAATTAGATTTTCTTTTTTTAATTTTTATATTTTCGATTAAAAATAATTTTTATTTTTGGATTTAACTATTTCCGGTCATTTGTGATCGTGATTTTGGGATTTAAATTTTTTCGATTAAAACTAATCGTTGTTTTTGGATTCAAATTTTTCCGATAAATTGTGATCGCCATTTTGCGATTTTTATTTTTTCGATTAAAAATAATCGTTATTTTGTGATTTAAATTTTTTCGATTAAAAATAAATGCAAGCAAATTAGTTAGCGTGACTATAATACGTTTTATCATCGGAAAATATATCGCATAATATCGATCAAATATTATCGGAAAATTTTAAATCAATGAATATATAATATTTTTGATCAAAAAAATAAAAAAGTAGAAAATAACGATCAAACTTGATAAACAAAAAATAACGATTATGCAATGATTTAAAACAAAAAAGTGTTCTTAATAAAAAAGCGCAGAGTTGCATAGCATACCGCTTAAGGATTCGACCGATGTATTCGAATTTTTTTTCGAACGAATTCTTTTCAATCATTCTTGTATCGGAAAAAATCCAGATCTTTATATTTATTATTTCTGGTCCTTGTAATTGACTGCTTCCCAAACGCTTAGCTAGGGAGGGCCTGCCGCCCTGTTGTATATCTGGTTTAAAATCTATTTTTAATTGACTACGAACCTTAGCTCATTCAGCAACCCAGATTGCATTTATAATACTAGCGTAGCTTAGTTTCCATTGCTCTGGAATATAGTATTTACAAAAGCGTAAAATCCATTTTCTATCATTCGTTAACTTTCATACAAAAATACAAGCGCCAATTAAGTAAAATAAATTTAATTATGAGTAACTTTGGTGCGCAGACTTTCGCCATGTCTTAGCTGAATGTGTGCGTGATTTACATATTATATGAATGCGCGAGTTCAGATCTGTAAGTAATTTAATTCAAAACTATTTTAAATTTCTAAGCATTAGTGGCTCAGATTCAGATTCGAATTCATATTCAATTCAGTTTCTAATGCATTTCTGGCAGGCTAAGTGGGGGTCTCTGCTAAAAGCAATACTGAGAGATAGTACACCAAATAGAGACCTCTGTAGTTTGCTTAGTAAAATTTGTGCGCATTTTGTAGCAGGACGGTTGAGTTTTCATGCGTACACCATCACATGGTTCGTTGCCCTTGTTGCTTTGTGATGCAAACTTTTCATTAATCATCCTCCACTTTTCACATATTCACACGCTTTGTCGCATCGACGCTGAAGTAGCGCTGTTCAACGCTTTGCGCACATTGATGTTATAATAATTTGAATATGCAAAAGGTGTGAATGTGTCTCAAAGCACATAATTAAATTCTATACACTTTTGCTGCATTTTCTGATTCACATTCGTGTAGGTAGAGAAGAAGCAGGCATATTTCAAAAGGAAATTAGTGTGTAGGAATTTGGCAGAAGTACGTAGAGCTTTTAGGGAGGCACATAAATTCAAATATGTATTTAAAGTTAAAAGGAGCATATAGTAGTTGTTCAACCTATGGGAAACATAATTTTTCAACATGCTAAATTTCTAATTGAATATCTCAAATAGTTTTTGAACTGCAAGCTTTTGTCGACAATATCAGCTATGTGGCAGATTTGCCTAAGTTCTTGTTTTTCACTAAGTATTTGAAGGACTAGGATTTTTTTTAGCGTATAATAATAAGCCCAACGGTTACCCTCTTTCCAGCCCAACCGACACGAGGGGCACAGTCCGCATGACGTACGGATCTTTTTTTTTTATTTTAATAATTTTTTTTTTGTGCCGAGTTGTTAAAAGGAAAAAGTTTGTTAAGCGTCGAGAGCCAAAACTGCTCAGCTACAGAAAAAAACTTCATCAGCTGAATCAAATATATATTATACCGCCGTTAATAATTTATTGAAAAAAGGACAGTACAGCTCTTTTTATGGTGAAAAATGTGTCCGAAATATCAAAAGTGCTGGAAAGACAGTTAAAATCTTGACATAAACATCGCAAAGGTTCATTTAATTCATAATTGGTTTTACACTGTTTTAAATAAAGAGGTTGAAAGTGTCTTGAAATCCGAGAAGGAACATTAAGTTTAACTTCGGCAATAAGAAATGTGCTTGCGATACACCCTGTGAGTAGTTTAGTAATGAATATTATGCCTAGCGTTTCTCTACGGCTGGAAAGAGTAGGAAGATTTATTAGCTTCAAACGATCAGTATAATGAGGAAGATTAGGCCGAGAATCCCATCTAAAGTCTCTTAGGGCGAAAAGTAAGAACTGTTTTTGAATTGATTCCAGCCGATCAATGTGAACTTGATAACGTGGGCTCCAAACTATCGAACCGTATTCTAGCATAGGTCTTACTAAAGTTGTAAAAAGAGCCTGTGTTACATATGGGTCCTTGAATTCTTTTGACCATCGTTTTATACAGGCAAATATCCCTCTAGCCTTATTAGCTATCGCATTAACATGACTATTGAAATTAAGTTTGGAATCCATTGTAACTCCCAAGTCAACAAAGTCAAACACTTCATCCAGAGTATAGTTATTTATTATGTAAGAAGCTGGCTGAATAGTTCTTCGTCAAAAACTCATAAATTTACATTTTTTAAGGTTAAGTGGCATATAATTTATGTTGCACCAATCAACTAAGCTGTTAATATCTATTTGTAATAAATTTCTTTCTTCAATCGAAGCGTATGATTTAAAAAGTTTTACATCATCGGCATACATTAGTATATTCGAATATCTTATTGCAGTAGTAATATCATTTATGAATAACAAAAACAGAATCGGGCCTAGATGGCTGCCTTGGGGAACTCCCGAAGTAAAATTAATGACATTGGAAAAAGCATTTTTGAATATAACGATTTGAGATCTATCATGTAGATAAGAAGAAATCCAGCGGAGGAGAGAGGGTGGAAAGCCCAGCAGATCAAGTTTGTGGATGAGTAAGGGGTGACAAACTTTGTCAAAAACCTTACTAAAGTCGGTGTATATAACATCTGTTGGAATATTTTCGCTAAAACCATTTGAAACATGAGTTGTGAATTCCAGTAAATTGGTAATAGTTGATTTGCCCTTACAAAATCCGTGCTGAGAGTTTGCGATTGATGAAGAGATCGAATATTTTAACTGATTAGTAATAATTGCTTCAAATAGTTTTGGAATTGCCGATAGCTTTGCTATTCCACGGTAATTTTCAATCGAAGACCTATTGCCGCTTTTATGAAGAGGGATTATAAAAGACTTTTTTCAAACAGATGGGAAATTACCTTGTTTTAGCGACAAGTTAAACAAGTTTGATAAAGGCAGATATAGATAATCAGCAAATTGCTTAAGAATACATGTAGGAATCATATCAGGACCGTACTTGAATGATTCTTTTAAAGATTTCAGATAAAATAATACATCTTCAGAAGATATTACTGGAACATTAATCGAATTATTAATATATAGATAATATGGATATTTATAATGGGGAAGATTGACTTTAGTGGAATAGTTAGACTCAAGGAATTGTGCAAATAGGTTAGCAATGTCTTCATTGTCGCTGGACACAGTGTTCTGACACCTCATATTATATAATACAGTATTTTCAAAATGCAATTGATTCTAATTTTTTTTAATAAAAAGTGTTTATTTGCCTTTCAAAAGACTTCTGATTACTTTACGCAATTCGTTTACAACCATTTTTTTCATTATAAGTTTGGTTTTGATAAGTCTTCTTTGTAATTTAACACAACAAAACAATTTTTCTTGTATCATATATCTTTTATTAGAAGATGGTTGCCACCTATTTGAAAAAATAAATTTATTTACATTATACACGAGGTGTATGAAATATTAAAAAATGGCGGTCAAACCGTTCGCCCCCGCAAGAAAGTTCGGAGCTAACTTTTATGGGTGCTGTCACCTGTTTGGAAAGTCAAATTTAATTGAACTATATATAAGCTATATAACAGGTGTTTTTTTTCAGACTGATAGAACTTTCGATAGGGTTAGCTGTCACTTGACAGCTGGTAAATGACATTTCGTTTGGACATTTCTGTTCAGTAAGTATCGACAAATCATCATGGAAAGAATGACGCCGCAACAACGTTTACAAATTTTGGAATTTTTTTTTTAAAATCTGTGTTCTGTTCGCCAAACTTATAGAGCACTTCGTGAATTTTATGGTCCACATAATCGAGCAACATTTACTCTACTTGATGAAAAGCCAACAACAAGACAAATAACTGTACGTACAGAAGAAAATATCGCTGCTGTAAATGATAGTGTTGGAGAAGAACCGAATTTGTCTATTCGCTAGGCGTGCTCAACGAGTTGGACTTTGTGCATCCACAATATGTAAACTTTTACGCAAAGATCTTGGTCTACACCCATACAAGATCCAACTGGTTCAAGAACTTAAGGCGCAAGACCATAATATTAAATGTCATGAAAATATCTTTCAAATACAATTTGGCATCATACTTCATTTTTTATGTGTTTTATTTCAATTTAAAGTTCTATCAGTCTAAAAAACACCCTTTATTTACGACCATCACTGGAGTATCGCAGGGTAGTATTCTTAGTCCAATTCTATTTCCCATTTTATTAAAGAGTTCGGGACAAGAAAACTCAACATATTTGCTCTGTGTAGACAACTTAAAATTTTTTAGAAGTATTATCGGTTTGTCGAAAATTCGCTCTTTACAAAGTGATTTTACTATTTCGTTTAACTGAGGTTAAAGTAATATTTCACTTTTTAATATCAAAAAATGTTTTACTATCTCTGCAAGTATAAATCTCATTAGGTCTCTTATTCTCTTTCCGCTGCTAGCCTTCCTACAGTTCAGGAATTTGTGCATCTGGGTACGATTTTTCACTCGGTGTTTACGTTTATGCATCATATTAGCTAAATTATTCCTAAAGTTTACTCTAATCTAGCTTTTCTTCGCCGTTATGGAAGGTGCTTTAGATACCGCAATTTTCCACGTAGTTATATTTAATTCTATAGTTCGCTCAAAACTCGAACTTGCCTCACTAATTTGGAATCCGACCTATTAGTCAATATATTCCTATCATATTGAGAGAGTGTGGCGAAACCAGGAGCGGTGGTGTCCATCGATTATTTTGGTTAGTCGCTTTGTTTATTACAAAGGTGAGTAAGGGGAGTTGATATCTTTCAGACATATTCGATGCCCTCGCTCGACTACACCCACACGACCGCCACTGGTGCCGTCGCTCTTCTATCCAGCGACTACTAAAAATGTGTGCGATACCAGGAGCTGTGGTAGCCAGTGGAGTTTCTCTCGTTTCTGCTTAGTCTTCGTGGGTTTCCATGCACCGCTGCAGTGACTCACCCGCCATGCTATCAGTGCACCTATGAGAGCCACCCGAAGTGCTTGTTCTTTTTTCTTTCGCCTTGCGTGTATGTTGTTTTCGCTTTCAGTGAGATAGCTGTCAAAACCGTAAAAGCAAAAACAAAATACAAGCAACTTTGGTAATTATCCCTCAAATATGTATAATCAAAATACATGGATTCCTTTATGCCATCACCTTATGCATATGAATTCGCCTTAGTGCTACCAGTGCTCGAACCGCCGCTGCTGATAGTTACCTCTAGTGCACACAGCGTAGTCTACAACGATGCAGAGAAACGAAGCTGGCAACAAAAGAACTCCCGTTACTTCGTACTTGTCTCGGTTGAGGGATTAACGTCACTAAGGTCTCTTAAAAAGTAATTCTTACTTTAAGCTAAACACAGAATAAATAAATGTGAAGTGCCGAACTTAGCATTGTAGCAGTTGCAGCGTAAATAAAAACCCTAAGCGCAGTTATCACCTTCCTTTACTTCTCTTTATTCCTTTGGCAGGGATGACAGCGTTGTCTTGGTTGACCTTGGTCTGCTGGTCGCTTACCGCTGTCAAGAGTCGCTGACTCCGTTCGCTCTCGAATACTTCATCCTATAGACAAAATCGCTGCCGCTAACATCGTCAATATCGCCCGGTTCTCTGCTCAATGTTCTCTGTTCTCTCTCTCTCTCCCTCTCTCTCTCTCTACTTATAAGAACTAAAAGTGCTGGTCTATGAGTACACTAAGTCGTGTGTGCATTTACTTTTAATACAGCGAAGTATAGCGTTTTTTTTTAATGGAGGAAGTGTATTCCTCACTTGACCTTGGCTTGACATAGTGTTACCTCAGCCTTTGACAAAACCCACCTCTCAAACTTAAGCCGTGACATGCAGACTATAGTAGACCATAAATAAAAAATTCTAGTCAACTTTTGGAAATCCATTGAATGTTTGATTACCGTTTGAGTCTACTTTCATAAAATTTGAACCAAGTTAGATGCTGATTTCGGTTGATGCGCAGTATTATAAAACGGCTGTCAAAATTCTTGCGAAAATTTAGTAAATTTTTTTTTCAATGTAGTAACTCTGTTTTTTTTTTTAGATATTCGAACAGTACGAGTTACTAAGCAGTCACGCTGGTCGTACGCCTCAAACTCGGCTATAAAAAATACATGGCATATGTAAGAAACGTATATCCTTTGTAAGCAGTTTAATATATTTCTCTTTTGGCATCTGCTATACATTTTTCATATACAATTTCTTTAAAAATATTCAAAATTGCATACGAGTATATGATTATTAATTTCACTTTTTCTTTCTCTTTACAGGTAAGTGCCAAATGTCCAAAATTAGTCGTGAGTACATTAGAATATAAAAAGCACAAGCATATCCTTGTCCATAGAATATTTTTTATAAAATTTTTTACACATTTGAAATTATAATTAACTAACGAGGAAGCGCCATTTAGCAACTGTAAAGGATGCTATTTCTACTCTACACCCTCAAACTTTGTTTGGTCATTCAAATTTGTTGAAAAGTTTATGCATTACCTTTTAACGTTTAATTAACTGCACTAGAAAATAGTTGAAGAACTCTAGCAGTCAAAAGGAAACTGATTTGAGAAGCACTGAAATTCTATGGCAAATAGTTAAAATGAATTTGTATTTTTCACATAGCAGTGCATTTTCGTACACAAATAAATAAAATACTTACTAACAGATGTGAGTACCTTAAATTTTCCACTAAGATTCATCAAAAAGAACATTCAGTCGAATGCAGCTATGATAAAGTAGCTGGCGAAATTTTAATTAAAATCACTGTATGTGGCATTTGCAAAAACCGCAACAGAGCAACGGAACATCATCAGTAGCGGTGAGGAGCAGTGGAGGAAGATGAATAAAAAAAAAAAAAAACTTACATATTATGTGTGTGTGTGTGTCTGTATCTCTGTATCTGCAGTTGTTGTAAGGCGGCGAAAAACCATACATTCAAAATAAATAATGCTGAAATCTAAAAAGTAAAAAAAAAGTAAAGTGTAAGCGAAAAGGGCACTATAAAAAATGAACACTTGAAAGACAAAAAATAAGGTATGGGGAGAAATAGCGAAAACTTACGTGAAAGGAAAATTACCCATACAAATTTATATAGCTATGCACAAAAATGAAGTGAACGAAATCCGAAATGCCAGTGTCAGCAAGTGGATTTATTACAAAAAATAATTACATACTTACATAACATACACAAAATATGCATTGCAGTGTGCCCCAAACAGAGAAGACATATACAAAGCATTTATGTCAGTTATATTATGCACAGTCTGTCTATCTTCGCGAATGCCACAAAAGCACGAAAAAATTGTTTGCATGTGTCGGTTTTATTTTTGAATACCTATGCTGAAAAAAATTTTGGTTGCATAAATTTTGCGTTTCTTACTATAACTTTCTTATTTGATGCCCGATGTCTAAGATCCTTATCCAATTCTCGCTCAAAACTGTATTTGACCCTTAAAAGATTAAGGCCTTTGAATATTTTTTGGTTTGCACCTTCACTTCATTTTTGAATTACTTTCCCTAGCTTTTTTTAAAATTTGTTTGCCATAAATATAAAGCACTCGGAAAATATGAGAACTTTACTAACAAAAAAAAAAGTTGTACTATTAACTAAGGTATTTAGCAGCCACCTAAAGATAATTTATACAGTTAATGCTGAATTTGATATGCTAAAAGCCAAGATTTTTAAACCAAGGTCAATTATAAAGAGAAGAGACAAAATATGAAGATAAAGAAAAGCAACACGCATAAGGCAGAAGTGAAATTTCTGTGTTTTAGTAGAAATTAATAAAAGTAGTCGTTGTAGTTAGTAGTAGAATTAGTAAAAATAGTGGTAGGAATTCTTAGTGCTATTAGTAAAAATAGTGGCAGTAATTAGTATTAGAATTTGTAAAAATAGTGGTAGAAATTATTAGTACTATTATGAAAAATAGTGGTAATAACTAGAAGCATTAGAAAAATTAGCGGTAGAAATTAGTTAAAATAGTGGTAGAAATTAGTAAAAATAGTGGTAGAAATTTATAAAAGTAGTGGTAGAAATAAGTAAAAATAATGGTAGAAAGTAGTTCAAATAGTGGTAGAAATTAATAGCACATCAATAAAATAGTGATAGAAATAAATCAAATTAGTGGTAGAAACTAGTAGGGCCATTATGAAAAATAGTGGTGGAAATTTGTAAAATAGTGGAAGAAGTTAGTAAAAATAGTGGTAGAAATTAGTAAAAATAGTGGTAGAAATTAGCAAAAAAAAGTGGTAGGACGTAGTGAGAATAGTGGAAGAACTTAGTAAAAATAGTGGTAGAAATTTGCAGCAGCATCAATAAAATAAAAATAGTGGTAGAAACTAGTGGGGTAAAATAGTGGTAGAAACTAGTGGGGTCATTATAAAAAATAGTGGTAGAAATAAGTAAAAATAGTGGTAGAAAGTAGTGAAAATAGTGGTAGAAAGTAGTGAAAATAGTTGTAGAAATTGGCAGAAAAGGAATTTGCAGCAGCATCAATAAAATAGCGGTAGTAATATATAAAAATAGTGGTAGAAACTAGTAGCGCCATTATAAAAAATAGTGGTGGAAATTAGTAAAATAGTGGTAGAAAGTAGTGAAAATAGTGGTAGAAATTAGCAAAAAAAGTGGTAGGACGTATTGAGAATAGTGGAAGAACTTAGTAAAAATAGTGGTAGAAATTTGCCGCAGCATCAATAAAATAGCGGCAGAAATATATAAAAATAGTGGTAGAAACTAGTGGGGCCATTATAAAAAATAGGGGTAGAAATTAGTAAAAGCAGTGGAAGAAATTAGTAAAAATAGTGGTAGAAAGTAGTGAAAATAGTGGTAGACATTGGCAAAAAGGGTGGTAGAAATTTGCAGCAGCATCAATAAAATAGCGGTAGTAATATATAAAAATAGTGGTAGAAACTAGAAGGGCCATTATAAAAAATAGTGGTAGAAAGTAGTGAAAATAGTGGTAGAAATTAGTGAGAGTAGTGGAAGAATTTAGTAAAAATAGTGGTAGAAATTAATAAAGCGATCAACTTTCATTATACGATATTCTGACGCGACTCTCGTTACGCAAAGAAAGAAATCACTGCCGCTAAATAAATTTTACTTCAGTAAATATAAAACGGTTTTGTTTGGTTTTTATTTTATTCAATTAAGCGGGATTTTATTAAATCTCCGTGAGGTTTTTACTCACACCCTCTTCCACGGCATACTTGGTGCCAGCACGTTTTTTCATTTGAACCACGTAAGCCGAAGAAGTCTAATGAGTAGATGTGGTGATCTCCGAAATAGCAGCTATGACTTCTGCAGCTGTTATTGTTGCCTTTTCAAATAACTACCAAAATAAAGAAATAACCTTGAGCTAATAAAAATTATTGGTGATATTAATATAAATTGGGCGAAAAATTAGTATAAGTATCTGCATTAACCGAAAACTCTGTTTTAGTATAATTAATGCTTGATTTTCCATAGTTTCAAGTATACTACCAAAATTATTAATTTCATTCTTTAGGAAGTGTTATCATTTATCATGAGAAAGTTATCATTTTTATAGCTGGTACCACAAATAAATCTGATACTCTCTCTACAGCTATGCTAATTAAGTGCAAGATGAAAAAATAGCCTGATAGTCTACTGCCACTACATAAACATGATATATTTATTTATAACAAAAAAAAAACAACATCAAACTGGTTGTAGAATGAGAAAACCGAAGGAACTGAATTTGAAGCATTACATTTGATTGCGCCTTGCAAAAACTCAGCATGCAGATGTTCACTGCGGCACATAGCAAGTAATACAAACTGCACTTGCACCGCACTCCCCCCGGTAGCTATTCATACGCGCATTGTGAATGCGTTCGCGGTCATTTGGCGGTGCATAAACACTCATTCGAAAAATACCTGAGGTTGCAGCATTACAAAATAACACACGCACACACACACAGGTACACACACATACAGATGCGCACGCATGCGAGGGCCTTCAATGGCAATGCTGCTTTACCATTTCACTTTCACTTTCACATCACATTCCATTCTCCCAGCGTTGATGCGCGAATGACGGGTTGCTTTTCACTGAAAATGCAGTACCTACGCAATCTGCTTGCCGCTTATGGAATTTGTTACGTATACGCCATGTGCGGTCGGCCATAAGCTGTTGCGGTTTTATATGTATTTTCAATTTGCCACTAGTTTTTCATGGTGAATTATTTTTATACGTCTGGCGTTTATTTTTACTTCTTTCAATTGGTTTCAGCAGTGTAATAATATTTTCCCCCATTCATGTGTTTTTTATTTTACTACCTACAACATATAATATATGAGTGAAATTTTGTGTGCTAGTAATTATTTTTTTGCGCTTTTTGGGTTACTTTTGTATATTACGCTTTTATCTGTGTATTTGGGTCAGCGAGTTTTGGCTTTTTGGTTGTTTGCACTCACCGATGTGTGTGTGTGGCATGTTTGCTGTTAATATGCAAGTTAATATGATATACGCGTTAAAAAAAAGTTTTCCAAACTAATGTAGTAGCTATATTTAGGGCATTCCAGTTACACATAAATTATGAGGAAACAGCTTCAAAGGCGTGCGTGCACACACACACATGTAGATAAGCGTGTATGTATATGTAAATGGAATCAAAATATAAAGGGCGAGTGTTTAGCAAAGTTTCGAGTATCTGTTTGTAATTATCACAAAGTTTATGAGTACAAATATTATTCGTTTCGCAGGATACAAAGGATAGTAATGTGAGTTTTGTAGTTTTTTTTTTTTTTTGGAAATTGTATGAGTATGTGTTAGACGGTAAAGATTATATTAAAGAACAACATTTAGTACAGCGCTCCTGGTTCGCTGGGGTGCTTCAAAAATATTTTAAAGTCTACAATAGACTGTCTTCATAAATTTTTGAAGCATAACTTCTTCAGCGGCATGAATGTGACTTTTCAATGTCACATCACGAAGTCGCGATACAAAATCGCGTCACGAGGTCACATCACAAAGTCGCATTATAAAATCGTCTTACGAAATCGCGTCACAAAGTTGTCGCGTGACGAAGTCGTGTGCTGAAATCACGACATGACTTTATCTACATAAGTATATGTGAAGCTTGGGAACATCTCGACACTAGTTCAGAATTATTTTTGGACTATTTCGGGACTTTTTTCAATACCATTTCGGAACTAGTTCGAATTCATTTCGAAACTATCTCGTGGATAGTTCAAGGCAGTTGGGTACCTTTTTTTGCATCAGTATTTTCTGTGCAATTTCAGGAATACTGCGATATCAGTTCGGGACTATTTCGGAACCAGTTCGGGACTAGCTCGGGACAATTTCTGCACTAGTACAGGGCTTCGAGCAAAGGTGAGATCTAATTCAAGAATAGTTTGGAGCTAGTTTTGCACTGGTTTGATTTGAGTTAGAGAGTAGTTCGGAACTGGTTTGGGACTAGCACGGCCCTGAATTGGTTCTGAGTGAACAGAAACGAAAATTGTTACATACATTCTTATTGCACATGTTCATCAGCACTGTTGCCAGTTGAAAAGCCAAAAATGGGTATAGTCTCCCTCACAGTTCCCTGTATATCTCCTTATAGAATCGTCAGAGAAATTTTATTTTTGGTCCGTGAACTTTTTTATATTTTTTATTTACGTTCCGATTTCAAAGTACAATATATTATCTGGGTGGTATTTTTGAGTATTTACTATATATGTCTCTAAGGTGATTTTAACTGAGTTAGCTCTTTTCACCAGTAAGGTCAACTTCCCAAACTCATTGAACGCGATTTTTTTATAATTTAAAATATTTTGGCAATCGTCGAACTTAATTTTATATATCTTTGTAGGCAAACTTTATTTAACGAGGACCAACGTATTTGAGCTATTATTCATACTTGTGAAAAGAAAAAAAATTGAAATTAATTTACCATTTGGAGTGGTTCGCATTGGCGCACGCTGGGGGGTTTGGGGGTCTTAATATGTTTACCTGCAAAATGTCATATATGAACTGATATTCGTGTTCATTTGTAAAAATTACTCAATTTGCTTTTTACGAAAAATTTCGTTATACCATTTTCATAAAATTGGTCGCTAACCACGAAGGTCGTCATAATTTTTTGTAGCTAAATTGTTGTCTTAACATTTCAAAATATTATTTCAATAAAATAGATTTTTTTTGCGATATTTACAAGAATTTGGAAAAAAATTGTAAAAATGTGTTTCAAAAGGCTGCCAAGGTTAACAAACAAATAAAAAATAAAAATAAATGTTTCGACAAATTTTCGCATATTTATTTCTACTTTTTAAAACTCAGGAAAGATTTAAGTGACAGTTTAAACAAATCTGTAGAGATGGTCAACCTTTTGTGGAACTTTTTTTGAAATACAAAAGAAACCTATTTGTATACTTTCTGGAGAATTTGTAAAACAAAATTTTACCTCAGCGTCGAAATTCAACCTGAATTGCAGAATTTCTTCGAAAGTTTTACATCAAAAATATCAAACTTATAGGATGAACCAATTAAAGTTGAAGAAGAAGATATTTAGTTATATACCACAAGAAAATATAAATATATTCCATATGTAGGTATGAATGTACGTTAGGGTAACAAACTAAAAAAATTTAATTTTTTTTTACCGAAATTATAAAATATCTTGCGTTTCAAGCCTTTTCCTATTTTGGAAAAATATTGGAATTTACGTGAATTTTTTATATATGAAAATAGCTTTAGAAAATATTTTCCAAAAAAAAGCCCCGGTATTATAAGCATATAAAGCCTGCATTAAAGTATTTAAACAATTGTGTAAGTTTTTTATTATAACAAGATTTGTGGAAACAATGGGGCGTGAATGGATTTATTTGCAAATAAATAAAAGGGGTGTGAAAATATCTTTACTGATACCTAAGTTTAAATCGGTCATGGGTTGGTTGAGTTAATCAAGTTTTTCTAAGCCGTTCGTTGACCTTTAAGCTCGATATGTGTTTTCCAACCTAGTGGGTAGATTTCTACCCATATTGAGATTTCATATATTTTGTACGAAAAAAATTAAATATCTGTTTATATTTTATTTATTAGTAAACCAAATTTTACATTTCGTTTATGCAATGGACGAACATTGTACGTGCATGGATACTTTTGCAGGCTGAGTTCTTACAAAAGCAACATATAAGCACTGTGTTTTTTCCCTTGCTTTTGCTCTGCATGTAACAACCTACGCATCGTTCATATCCGTTTTGATTATCTGGTACTTTCACTTTAGAATATTTCGCTGCTTGTAAGATATTGTTATATTAGTTTTGATAGTAATGTAGAGAATGAGTATGATTTCGATTTCGTAGAACTCTACCCATTTGGTGGTTCGCCCTGTTTATTACAAGACACTCAAAAATCATCAGTTTCCTTTAATAGGTACTAATAGTTTCGTCGCAAGCACATTGAGTTTCTACTGGATTGAAACATTTTTTTATTGGGTGTAGATTTTATTTTAATGTTCCATCTTCCAAAAAAGTCAAAAATAGCCTCAATTTATTTCAGAATATTTTTTTTTTTTTGCTACTATTTTAAAGTACTAATTTTATATATCAAAAATTCCATTTGTTACAACTGACGTAGAATTTAAAATTTTGCCGAAAGAGTTGGGTTAATTACTTCAAGTACAATAAGCTTTGTAATTCCGATGATAAACAACACCAATACTCTCTTTGGTCGGGAATGATGTCCACTAATACTCATGTGCTTACATTTCTACATTTCATTGAGATAAAATAGTATTATAGCTTCGGTCTGATATTTCTTAGTATTAAAAGACAAAGAGATATACCATACATTTGTATACCAAAACCAAAAAAATTGCGGCAGACGTTGTCCTGCCTGTGTTTATTTATTTACTGCACTTTATTATGTAACCGGAAAACGCATTACGGTTGCTGTCACATTGACTTTTAAATAAATGGCAACCCACTTTAAAATATACTTATAACCACCGTAGCGAAAAAATGGGTTGCCAGCCATATTTTACTATTTCATATATCCTGTGTATAATTTAATTAAATTCGACTTTTAAAATGGGTGGCGACCTTGATCAAAATATAAATAGCTAGTTATTAATCGTCTCCATAGCGAAACGAAAAATTTCACACACATAGCTATTATTAAATTTCATACAACTTGTGTATAATTGAATTAAACTGGACTTTTCAAATAGGAGCAACCTTCTATATGCTACGAGGGTTGCCTTTTATATATTGCGCCTAATAATGAAAACACAGTCAAATATTAAGGAAAATAGTTTTATTGTTTTTCAAAATATTCTCCATCCAAGTCAATACTCCCCTGCATTCGCTTGAACCAATTTTCAAATCAGTGCCGGTAAGGCGGATGACCCATCAATTCGACGTTTTGAGTCCTCAAAAACTCTCTTGTGTGAATCGATACGTGAGGGCTCGCATTGTCTTGGTGAAAAATGATTTGTCTTCGGCGGTTGGTTTTCTTTAATTCTCCAAAAACTTTTGGCAAACCAAATGGTTGTATGTCACTCAGAATTGACCGTTTTAAGTTTATCTAGTGGAACAGTTGCAACATGAGCAGGTTTTCCGTAAAAAACAGGCGACCATTTGCTTTGAGGTGCTTCTTGCGCGAACAACTTTTGTTGGATTAGGCTCGCCTTGGAACACCCATACAGTCGATTGCTGCTTTGTTTCCGGCTCAAATGCATAGACCTGTTACGATGTCATAGACGTGCTTTGATCCACCGCGGCTAAATTTCTTCAACATTTCTTTACACCAATCGACACGAGTCCTTTTTTGGGCAATTGTCAAATTATGCGGTACGAGTATCCAACGAGAACAAACCTTCTTTACCACCAAATGTTCATGTAATATTGAATGTATGTTGGTCACACTAATGTCCAAGGATGCCTCTATCTCGCGATAGGTCACATGATGATCTTGTATTATCAATTGACGCACAGCATCGACTGTTTCTGGCACAACCACCGTTTTTAGCCGACCTTCACGAAATTCGTACTGCAAAGATTGGCGGCCACGTAGGAACTCGTTGTACCATCGTTTCACAGTAGCTAAGTGTGGTGATTCAACACCAAAAGTAGAAGTAAGTTGATTGATGTACTCCTGTCTCGATAATCCACGTCGAAAATCGTAGTAAATCATCGCACGAAAAAGTTCCACGGATTAACTCCATTTTTAGGCAATATGAATTTTTAAACTCACTATAAATAAACAAAAATAAAACTCGTAAGTGAAAATGTTATATGCAAGTTTATGCCAAAAAATAGCAAACTTTACGATAAAAATATCTAATTACAGCTAATCACAATTAGTGTTGCGAAGGCGCAAAATATAAAAGGCAACCCTCGTATAAGCTTTCCCTTCTGCGAGTTTAACCGTTTGACATCCATATTTTACTATTTCATATACATAACTTGTGTATAATTTAATTAAATCCGACTTTTTATACAGGTGGCAACTCACATAAAATTAAATATGAACTTTCTTACCAAGACGAAATGTTTGACACCCATATTTTACTATTTGATATACATAACTTGTGTATAATTTATTTGGATTCGATTTTCAAACACGTGGCAACTCTCTCCAAAGTAAACGTACTAACCTTTTGCTCACTGAGACGAACCGTTTGGCACGCATATTTTAATATTTCATATAATTCGTGTCTTATCTAATTAAAATCGACATTTTAAACAGGTGGCAACCCTCATAAAAAATTGCATACATATCTGTGGGGACGTTTCGGAGGATTTCGAGCAAAAATATCGTGACACGAGATTTTTATATTCGTATAGGAAAATCAGGATGATGAGCGGAGTCGATGTTTTTTTTCCAACTGTCTGTCTGTTTGAGCGTAAATTAACGTTATTAGATTTAGAGCAGTCTTACTGCAATTTTTAGGCAATTGGTATCCTTATTAAGTATTATTAACACTAACTATTGTTTATTTAAATATAAGCTAATACAAGCCCATAACACCCATATTAAAGCTGCTAAAGGTAGAAACTTTGGTAGCATTTTAATTTATTATGAAAGCTCGGCTATGGGGTTTCTGTTTTGGCTGTTAAATTGTTTTTTTTTTAAACTTAATTCGGCGACCCAATTCTTGAAGTTTACCAGACGAGTGCAAAAATCTTTAGAAGCTTACTTCCTGCATAAGTTGAGACAACCTAAAGCCGAACTCTAAATGATAAGCATTTTATTACGAAGTGCCTAATAATAATATAAACGCAGTATTGCAAGTCTTTTTTTTTTTTTGCGCTCTAACAACATACTTCTAATGTTCGCTTTAAATAGACCAAATTTCATTAAATGTTTTATTACCGACCCAGTAGATTCTGTGTAAATAGCTAAGCACTTTTTGCGTTGCCCATAAAAATCAATCATTATTCGAACTTAACTACTCTACGGCTTAAATTTTTATTGACTTCAAATTAAATGGCAATAATTTAAAATAATTTCCATCACTGCATCCATTACGTGCTTTATGTGTGAAAGTTCAAAGAGTAGTCTACTCTATCACTTATTACGAACGTACGACTCATGGAAGTTGTAAAGTTCAAAATCTGTATTTTTCACGTCTCCTCAGCGAGCGCTCCAATTGCGCAGAAACTGTAATAAAGTGTGGCGAACAGGTTGAAAACTTTCCAAACTTTATTTCAACATTTTACATACTCTTAGCTTCGTTTAGTTTCCTTTATTGCTGAATTTATTTTTGTAACATTTCTCGCGCTCTCTCTCTCTCTCTCTCTCTTGACCAAACGCAGTCTCGTTTTGCGCTTCATTCTCTTGCATCCTTATTGAAAATGTGTCCCGTTTAATTTCATCATTTCGATTCGAATCCACCCTAAAGTTTCTGGCGTCGCATTGCGTTGCACGTTTATGGGTTCATTTGTAAATTTTATGCATTCATTTGCGTTGCAATCTGCACTCAGCTACAATTCTATTAGCCATAGAGTTGTGTGTAGTGTGTGTGCGGGGAGAAATGTGCACGTGTGCGAGTAAGTAATAAAACTTAAAGGTAATTGTGTTGGGTGTACTACTAAAGAAAACTGTATGAGTACGTGCCGCATTTCTTATTGTCTTTATTAGTGAAAACTAAAAGCTCTTGTTATCAAAACAAAAATAGTTTCCAACTTTTACCACGTGTATCACTCATAGTGAAAACACTAACACTCAAGGAATACACGCTAGAAGCTTTCCTAGATATCGAGTGGAGGTTGATAGGCCAAAAGTGGGAAATGTCCTCTAATTTGGTACACTAGCTACGGGGAAGTGGTACGCTGGCCCATCCTAGAAGAGTAGTACGCCTTTTTCATACTAGAAAATAAAAAAAAGTACAAAGAACGGCTCTAGTCTGCATCAGTGGCGCTTAATTGGCGCTATAGCCGCCTAGGCGATTTTGGCCGATTTCAACATAGCGCGTCAGTTACTCCTCTGCTTTGCTAACTGTCGCCAGAAGCCAGACACCAAGTGCACCCAAGTCCTTAGCCACCTGGTCTTTCCAATGTAAAGGGATGCTTTTCCTCTTCCACAGCCACCACCAGCGGGTACCACGCTAAATACTTTCAGCGCTGGAACATTTTCTCTTGTACGTACAATACTCGCTGTCTCTCTCGCTGTAAAGATCGTACAGCTCATCTTTACATTGGCTGCGGTATTCACCGTCGCAAAGACGTAAGGGCCCAAAAATCTTTCAGGGTTTTCGTTCGTCGAGAGAGAGCTTTAGTGTTCCTTTGTCTAAGCAGCCCAAAGTAGCCCTTGTTAGCAAGGGAGATTCTTTGTAAACGAAGTCCTCTAATTTTTTTAAAATTGTAACTTTGAACCGCGACGCGGGAGCCGAGATGCGAATGTGCTCGCTTTTTTTTTTTTTTTTGATTACTGAAAGTTCTTTCTTTTGCCCTCGTTTACCTATAGACAGAACTAACGGCGTGGTTGTTAAGGGCAACAATGTTGTTGTCCTCGGATTACGGAAACAGTTGGTCACTCTTTAATTCTGCAACTCCAATTATCTCTTCGTTTTGTAACAAACGGCTCGGAGAGGCCGATCCCAATTCTGACTGAACTGGTGGTGTTGCTCAGCGTCATTTTACATAGCCGTATTCAGACTTTGCGGAAAATACGCAGCTTCTTTTCGGATTTGAAGTCGACAAAAAGTTGATGTGTGTGTCTATTCTCCTTTCTCGGGTCCTTCCCAAGATGTGGCGTATGGTGAATATTTGGTCGATGGTAGACTTGCCAGGTCTAAAGCCACACTGTTCGTTCACGGTGGGCTTCAGTCGTTTACACAATACGCTCGATAAAACCCTATATGCTTTGCTACGGAGACTGATAGTAGCGGTAGTTGGCGCTTGTTGCAGGATCGCCTTTTTTGTAGATTGGGCAGAGTGCACTGAGATTCCAATCGGCGGCATGCATTCGTCCGACCATATTCCGGAATTGATGTAGTGCATGCTCCTTACCAGTTCTCTGTTTTTCCGTAGCCGCTTTATTGCTATTCAAACTTCATCGAGGTTGGGTCGCGTTACACATATCGTGCACGACCCCTAAACAAGTGAGCTTACCTTATTAAGGAACTATATCGCCAGTTTTGAAGTTACCTGGTAAGATTTGAGGATACTAATAGCCGCTTTCTTTAAATTCTCACGGAAACGCTGTTTTGCAATAGGCGTCACACAATGTACATCTTGACTTCTGAGCGCTCGTTAGAGGGTAAAACTATGTCTTAGATTTTAACTTCGAATATAGATTCCTTTACAAGACTTTATGAAATTTTTTAATATCGTCTTTTTTCCTTTGTATCTGTTATAGTTTTGGAGATATTTGCTTTTAAAGCTACCCACAATCAAAATTGGGTGTTTCAAAAATTTGTTGAAAACACATCAAATTAGTAAACTCTGGTTAAGGTTTGAAACTGTTTATTTTACAAGGGGAAAATGCAAATTTTGGATTTAATATTTAAAATTAGACGTAGAATTTTTCCCTGAACTTTTGAATTTACCTTGAATATTTACAGCGTCATCCCTAATTTGTTCCCCCAAATTTCCTTCCATGAGAATAATCATGGAAAATATTAATACTTGGCTGCGTAAGTGGTTAGTTAAATAGTGCTGCCAAAAATAGAAGTTCCTGCATTTCAGTGCAACAATATTAAAGGTTGTGATTTCGAAGATATCCAACAAAATTCTCTAAAGGAAGTCAAATCAAAGTGACCTTAAGGCACAAAAAAAAAGAAAATAATTAAAAATGAATTCGAGAATCAAAAGGGCCTGCGTTTAGACCTTTCTAAACCTTACTAGATAACTACCACAGCGCAGATAATACAGACTGATGAGGATTTAAATTCTCGTAAGCGAATCGTTGCAAAGACATTTTTTCTGTATACTTCGGCAGGCCTTGTTGAGTTAGCAGAGGAAGCTCGGGAGGCGAAAATAGAAACCATACGAGAAAAATTCAAAAATCAAAGTCACCGGTTCAAAAGTTATAGACTAACGGGCACTCAGATATCCAAAAAAAAACCACATTTTTTTGTAACCGATTTGCAAAGAACGCTCCAGCTCGGAAAAAATTTTCTTTAATTGCAAAAGCAACCCCGTTGGTATCTTTCGAGAAACATGAGATTAGTTTAGTGCTTTTTAAGAACGAAAATAATTGTGTAGTCAAATTTTATATTGATTTTGTTATATATTTAAAAATGCTGCATAAATTAAATCAGACTTGGTTTTGAACTGAACGTTCCATGTATATTCTGAGGGCCCATTAACAATAGCGCAATTTTTGCACTTCACAACGCTACATCTCACGTCGAATAGCGTTTTACCGAGTTGGCTCAACTCACATATTTTTCCGAGTTATTGTTGTTGCATTTTGTTACCCTACCTAGTGTTCTTTTGCAACTCGGTTACAACGAAACGGGTCTAATATTTGACGGGCATGATAATCCAACGTTCATTTTCGCTCTCCAACTAATGAATCTTCAAACGACATTTCTGCCGGCGTGTGCAGTAAACAACAAAAAAATAAAAATTTCCACTAAAATAAGAAAGGCATCACAATAAACTAAAATTCAAATTTTAAAATTTACCACAACTTTTCTACCACATTTTCCACTCGACAGCCGGCGAATATCATTAAGAATAGATTTGTGTTTATATGTACTCTCTTAGTGTTGTTTCTAAAATAAGTTTCGTATGAATAAAACTTAGTTGAGCAGAAAACTTGCTGTGTTTATAAATTCATTTGGCCGCCAGTTGGTGTTTGCTAGCGTAGCAACTAAGAAACCGCTACACTATTTGCATTATAACTATGTATCTATGTATGTGTGTGTGTATGTGTGCGAGAGTAGTTATGTAGCTCTGTGTATGTAAAACAAACAAACTTATCTCACGCACGCGCTACCTACAAGCTAACGCACAAAATCCATTGTTTTATTTTCTATTTTTTTCTTTCTATTTTTTCTATATCAAGTTGCAATTGTTGTTGCAAGTTTTTCGTTGTTGCCAAAGTTCTGCCATTTCGCACTTCCGTCTAAGCCTATGCGGTGCATATGGAAATGCATGCGTATATGTGTGTGAGTGTGAGTGTGTGCGTGCGTGTGTATGTGTGCGTGTGCAGGCATCCTTCAGCCTACTTGCTGTCTCATCTGCATTTACATTCCATCTATTTTTTTTCTGTTTGCGTTTTGTTGTTTTTTGTTGTCTTTTGCGCTTCCCCAATTTCTTTGCGTACGCTTTTGCTTTGCTCCTTGGCTTAGTTACTACTTTCTATGCTAGACTTGTTTTAAGTTGTCAACTTTTGCTGTCATTGTTATGGCATTTATTTACAACTTTTGAGTGTTGCCATGCAACAGCAACTTTTCCACTTCACACAGCACATAATGAATACTCTTGCTGAGGTTATTAAGTGTTTTTTAGCCAACGACTACTTGCTGAGTTGATATGGTTGTGTGGGTTGTGTGTGTAAGTGTGGGTGTGTGGGTGTGTGGGTATAAGCGTGTTAACCTACCCAGCAGGAATGCTCCTGCTTTTACCAAAAATTTTGATACATACATATATTAATTTTTTGACCTATTTATTTATATCAAACAATTTATATCAAGCAATGAAATTATAGCAAAAATTATGGAAAATTTTTCATATTAAAAATGACCTTGAACTCATACAAATTATTGTTTGATATAAAAATTATGATTTCAAAATGACTGAAAATGCCAAAGAAAATTTATATATTGATTATGGCAAATAGTTATACAATAAACTGGTCTAAAATAATTTAATGAAAATATGTCTCTTGTTAACTGGTTTCGGAAAGATCTTGAAAAGCAAACACATATTGTATATTTATATATGTATATGTATATTCATCCAAAGCCTTCGATAAGATCAGCCATTCAATTTTAGTTTCAAAATTAGCAAGCCTGGGCTTTCACTCAATTTTTCTTTCTTGGATAAAATCATATCTCTCGTCCCGCAGTTGTACCGTCGTAGTAGATAATGCGCCTTCCCGTCCATTCATTGCGTCCTCTGGTATTCCCCAGGGGAGCATTTTAGGCCCCCTTCTATTCATTATCTTTATTAATAATATATCTAGCTGTTTTAAGCATTCTCAATTTTTACTATATGCTGATGAATTGAAAATATTCAGAACTATTTCAAGTAATTCAGATTCTCTTAAGATCCAGTCGGATCTTGATAATGTTGCTTTCTGGTGTAGAAAGAACCAATTACATTTAAATATAAAAAAATGTTTTCATGTTTCATTCGCCAAATCTCGCTCCCTTATTGCTACTTCATATTACATTAGTGGCTCTCAGCTATGCACAGTGGGCGAAATTTGCGATCTCGGTGTGGTCTTCGATTCTAAATTCTTATTTCATAGCCACCTAAACTCCACTATTGCCAAGTCATATTCTATGCTTGCTTTCATTCGCCGATTCAGTTCAGGTTTTAGTGATCCTTACACCTTGAAACTATTATTTACCTCACTTGTACGCTCTAAATTAGAATACGTAGTCTTCATCTGGAGGCCATACTTTGAACGCCACATATTGAGACTCGAAAGAATTCAGAAAACGTTTATCAGGTTTGCCCTACGCTATTTACATTTTAGTGACCCGCTTCCTTCTTATAGCGCTAGGTGTCAGCTAATTAATTTAAAATCTCTAAACTCTAGAAGGACTATACTTTCTCTCACTTTTGTCTTTGATATCATTCGAGGTGCGATTGATTGTCCATTCTTACTAGAACGTATTCACTTTAACATCCCTTCAAGGAACCTTCGTAATCATGATACTTTTTTCCTAGAACGAGCAAGAACGCTATATGCAACTAATTCTCCTATTTTAAGGAATCTAAATGAATATAATAAAATCATGAATTCCACTGCACTTGATTTCTATTTACCAAAAACTAAATTTAAGCTTTTGTTAAATGAATTGGTTAAGTAATTGTTAACTGTGTCTTTCTTTATCACAATAATCTGTAAGAAACTTTTATATTTTTTAGATTATATATATTGAATAAATAAATAAATAAAAAATAAATAAATAAATATTCCTTAAACTTATACATACATACAGTTATGCCAAAAATAATAGTGTGACGTTATTTTGACCAGTTTTGACTACTCGTCTAAGGCTTGTTTTATGTTTGTATTTTTTTTTTTAATACAAGTTTAGCTCATCATATAACAAACACCGTAAAAACCTACATTTCAATCTATGCAAAAAAAATTGGAAATTCCAAAAAAAAAAATTTAAACTCCTTAGCAGAATTCTACGTATGCAATTTTAAGCCAGTTTAATTTTGGTAGAAAAATGCGTTATCCAAGTAGTTAAACATTTCCGTTGATTTTTGTTATTTTTTTTACTGACGACCTCCACCAAAAAGTTTTCGAACATATTTGTATGAAAGAAATATACAAAGTATGTACGTTCAACAATTTTTTTTTTGTAATAGAATGTCTGGCAACGTCAACCACAGATAGTATAAAAAATCAACGGAACTTCTCAGCCGTTTTAACTTGCACCTTATTATATTTACTATAATTTAGTGGCTACAAAATTGCATACTTAGATTTTGAATTTTATAAAAAATCTAATTTACATTTTTTTTCAATTTGAACTTATATAACATACAAATTTTATATAAAATTAAAATTTTTCCTAAAATTCTAAAGTTCAAATTAAAGACTTTGAAAATTTGATACAATTTTTTTGAATTTTCCTATTTTTTATTCGAAGTCTGAAATAAGGATTTATATGGTGCTTGTTAGAATTTTATATCAAACTAACAATACTGGTACAAACTGCGCGAATATATTACTTTTTTCATATTTATTTTTTACCTATTTGCCTGTCTTCTCTTCTTCATGGACCAAAAACAAAAAATAATATAATTTATCTAATGTTTCTAAAATTCGAATAAAATTTTATTGAATTTTCCATTTTTTTCAAAGTTTGAAATGTGTATTTATGTGGTGGTTGTTATATGATGAGCTAGAATTTTATAAGCCATAATAAAACAAACAAAATAATAATAGCAAAAACTGGTAAAAAATGTCGTGTCGCTATTATTTCTCATACAAGTGGACAGATTTATTTCTTAATTTATTTGCCTTTATTCCTTCCGCAATCCAAAAATACCAGCTATCTTGAATTTACAAATTAAAGTCTTTATCTTAATTTCGATTTTTAACAAACAAAAATTTAGACAAGAAATATTTTTTATTTAGCTAATAAGAGTTATATCCTAGAATTTATTTTTTAGATAAGAGTTCATCTGTTTTTACCAACACCTGCTTATTTATCTTTTCCTTTCTTTATTTTATCTCTGCCTTCATCTTCACTTTTATCTTCATCCTCTTTATGTTGTTTTCCATTTTCTTCCCTATCTCACAACGACGGGTATCAGATAACACAAAAAACACTTTCGAAAATAACTCTAATTAACAATGGAAAAAATATTTCTCCAGCATAACAGTTATCAGGCGACATTAAAATAAACGATGGGAAATAATTTTTATCAGTTATCAAGCAACATAAAAATTATACGTTGGAAAATAACTGTTATTGGCAATGGGAAATAATATTTCCCCTGAGTAGCAGTCATCACTCGAGCTAAATATTAAACATTAAGCAAGAAAAGTTACAGGTAATGGGAAAAATAGTTCTCCTAAATAACAGTTATCAATTAGCATAAAATATAGACGTTGAGAAATCACTTTTTATTGAAAGGGGATACAAATAATTTTCGAACATAAGAGGTATCAATCAAAAGTAACGGAAAAAATATCTCTCCTACATAACAGTTATGAGCCGGTGTAAAAAATAAACATCAGGAAATAACTCTTATTGACAATATAATGCATCAAAAAAAGCCATCAAGCGATAAGGGTCCAAAAATAGATTCCACGAATAGTCGAAATATTTCCGTATTGGTTTTTGATAATTTTACGATCTTAATGTTATGTAAGTGTGCGTCAGATTGTATTTAGTATTTTGATAATCATCAGTTTTGAGCGTATAATACGCGGAGTGAAGAATTGGGGCAAAGAGTTGTGAATCACAAAATAGCAGCTATATCTTATAGCGCTATAAGTTTTGTGTTCAATCTCATTTCTTTCTTTCTGAGTCGTTAATTATTGTCGGACATTTATTATAATTTTTGGTTGGTTTGGTTTTCATTTTTATTTGTAGCTACAAAAGGAGAGCGAGCGAAGACTTATGGAAACTAAGAGTTTTATAAAACTTACAAAAGTTACTTAAACATAACTGTTCTAAGCAGTTATTGTAGAAAATATAAAGTTTTGAACTGTTAGAAAGTTTGCTGAACAATTTTAAATCGCAAATCACTATTTTTCGTTTTCTAGGCGGAAGTTTTTTGTTCAGTTTATATTTTTGTATTGTTTTTAGCAGTTTTGGCGACTCTTTTGCTCACAACGTTTTTGCACATGGATTTTACTTAAATATTTTTAAGTGACTTGAAAATTGTGTAACCCAAAAAAAGATATGAAAATAGCTCTGGCCCTAGAATACTTTCGAAGACTTTCGGCAAGACAAAATAGATAAGAGCGCATTGATCCACCCTCATTCACTTTTGGCCAAAAAACACCTTCTAACATCATTGTTATTGTTGTTGTAGTAGATACGCTACTCCATTTAAAAAAACGAGTGTGCACTTAAGCTTTGCTATCGATATCATCTAGAGCAGCGATTCTTAACCTCGGCTTTAAAGAAGTGGTAAAACGTTTTTAATTGCGAATATTTTTATTTTGTTTTGGAAAGAAAAAGAAACACAAGCAAAGCGCATGAGACTTGATGCACCATCAAGTTCAGCAACCGTTTCGTTAGAAAAAACTACCTACTCTTCTTTCGAAGTAGCTTTAAAAGTAGCTCAATGTAAAAAACCCCATAGTATTGCTGAGCAGTTGATTAAACCAGCTGCAATAGCCATGGCAAGAACTGCCTGTGGAGATGAAATTACGAAATGGTGCCAATTTTAAACGATACTGTGAAAAAGAGAATAGATTTAATGTCATTAGATATTTTAGAACAATTAATAACGGATCTCAAAAAAGCCATCAAATTTTCAATTCAAATCGACGAATCAGTTGATATTGAAGATACAGAACTCCTCAAAATTTTAATGAAGAGTTCCTGTTTTGTGAAAAGCTCTCTGGAACTACAACTGGGGCTGATATATTTCTTTTAATAGACTCGCAGTCTGTACAGTTGGAGCACCGGCAATGATAGGGAGTCGCATCGGGTTTTGTGCCAAAGTCAAGGAACGAAATCCAGACGTTGTTTTAATACACTGCTTTTTACATCGAGGAAACTTGGCTACACGTGGTATGCAGCCTGATCTACATCAGGTGTTAAAGGACGTAATACAAATTATAATTTTCATAAAGGCACGCGCTATGAACTCTCGGATATTTCGACTGTTGTGGGCAAAAATGGGTTCAGATCACCGGAATTTATTATATCATTCGGATATCCGCTGGCTACCCCGCGGAAAGAGTCTAGCTAGAGTTCTTTCTCTTAAACCAGAAATAGAAATATTTTTGACAGATAAAAGACATATTCGTGTCGCTTTAGTGACAACAAATGGATGGCTAAATTGGCATATTTAGGTGATATTTTCCACCACTTGAATCAGTTAAACACAGAAAGCAAGGTCAAAATCTCACTGTAGTAGACATTTATGAAAAAATTACTGTTTTTAAAAACAAAATAAAACTTTGGAAAAATATAATTGCCAATGTCAATTGACAGCATTTCAAACATTAAACTTGTTTTAGGAAGATCTTAATTTTAATGGCAACCGTATTTTCGTGGTGAACATGCCTATTTTTTTTAGAACATTTGACAAAACTTGAAAACGAAATGGCAAGATATATTCCACAAAATGTCCATCTGGTGAAATACAGTTGGGTAAGAAATCCATTTGAAGTAGACGTAATGGGCGTTGAAAACGATTCAGCTGGATTACAAGAAGAATTGCTCGAAATGCAAGGTGATGTTGTTTTAAAAAGTGAGATTTGCCTGAACGAGTCTCACAAACTTTTGGGCACAATTATCTGGGAAGCCTGTTCTAAACAATGAAGCTGAAAAAGCCCTGCTACCTTTCCCAACTACTTATTTATGTGAAGCAGGATTTTCATGCCTTGCTGTTATGAAGAATAAGTACAGGAGTAGGTTGGATCCTCAGCATGACATGCGGTGTGCACTTTCTATAAATATAATTCCACGTACACATGATCTTTGCTCAAAAATACAACACCAGGGTAGTCACTAATTATTTTGCTGTAAATTTCGCGTACTTCAAATATATTCGTTCTTTGGGTCGCGAGCCAAAAAGGTTAAGAACCACTGATCTAGATGTAGGTTAAAGTCTCTCGAGGTAACTCAGGCTCTTCGTCTGCAAAAGTTGAAGATTGAATTCCGATGACCATATTCGAGGAGGCTCCCGATGAATGCCATGTAAGGCCTGTCTGTGGTCCGTCGGACCCAGCGTTTGACCTACGTTTTGCTGAACTTGAAAACTTGATATCCATAAGATGACTCTTGATGTGCCTGGGGGTTGTTTTAGCTTAGCAGAAAGTGCTCGCTGATCATCATTCCTTGCAGAAGCGATCCGTTCTGCCTTGTCTAGACCCACATCAACTGTGTCATTCTGAGATTAGTCGAATTATATTCAATACTGCTAAATATTTGTCGCTCAATTATAACAAAGAATAAAATTTGACTGATGCTTTCAATTAATGCATTTTCGAATATGCCTTAAAGTCAAAGTAGTCATCATTTTCTCACCGACGAACCACGCGGATGCCATCCAAGCCAATTGTTCTACCAGAACAATGACGTGTTTACCTCTACACAGTTGATATGTTAAGAATCTACTCAGCCAAGCAGCGGAGTCCGTAAAGGCTCCCTATGCGGTGTGCCCTTCTTCCTAGGGAGGCCACGAAAAGGGTTCTAGAGGAGTATATTCGCCGGTGAAAAGAGCCTTCTTAATACACATGAAAAAAGTGTACGTATAGAACTTCTAAAATTAGTGATTTCGGCGCCCGAGAAAGCTCACTCAGATAACCCGCAAAGACTCTGTGCGGATTCTTCTGTTCACCTAAGATCTAAAGAAAAAACACTTCTTAAATCATTCGAAGATAACCTAGATGGAGTGATTTTGGAATATTTTATTTAATTCTAATTAATAACTCTTTGAATTTTATTTTTATAATTTTTAAAATTGTTGTTTTCAGAGAAACTAATGTTTATACGAGTACTATTAGAAGTAACAAAAATTTTAAATTATGAATTTGAAAAAAAAAATTTGTAAGGCTAATTTGTAAAAATAGGTAAAATTTTAAAGAGAGCTGCTACCTGTTTAAAGTTATATCCAAGCAAATTATTAAGTTAAATCGAATAGTTCAATATTGGATGCCTTACAAAAGAACTTTAATAAAATTTAATTTCAAAATTATTTGTGTATGGTGTTGTTACCTGTTTTAAAAATAAAATTCACTGCTGTTAATAAGTTAACGAAATATTTATATAAAGTTGCTAAAGGAAAAAGGTTTTAAGAATGCTTTATTAGAAAAATATTTCGGAGAGGGTTGGCAACTATTTGAAAAGTAAAATACAAATAAATTAATAAATTAAATGGATTATTGCCATACTGCTAATATATGATTGCGTTTATAGAAAGCTCACTTTTGAACATACTTACCATGGGGATTGCCAACTGGTTGAAAAATTAAATTCACTGCTGTTAATAAGTTAACGAAATATTTAAATAAAGTTGCTAAAGGAAAAAGGTTTTGATAATGCTATATTTGAAATATATTTCGGAGAGGGTGGCCAAGCATTTCAAAAGAAAAAATACAAATCAATGAATAACTTAAATAAAATGCTATAATACTGCAGATAAACAAAAGCTTTTAAAGAAAGCTTCGTCAGGAAAATATTTGTGTAGAGAGTTGCCACATGGCTGAAAAATTAAATCCAATTAAATTAACAACATTAATGAAATAATAAAATGAGTGTGTTAAGCGAAAAAGGTTTAACAAAAGCTTTATTTGAAAAATGCTTCTGCGAGGGTTGCCACCTGTTTAGAAATTAACAAAAACTTAAATAATAAGTTAAACGAAATGTAATAATATGAACATATAAAACAAATGAGATTTAGGAAAACTTAGTTTCGAAAATATTTTTGAAGCAGGTTGCAAGCAGGTTGAAAATTTAAGTTCAATTCAGTAATAACATTAATGAAATTTTAAAAAGAGGGTGGCTTTATTTAAAAAATGCTTTTGAATGGGTGAAGCCACCTATTTAAAGATTAGTGAAAAACTTTAATAATAAATTAAACGAATTATTATAGTACTGCTGTAAAACGAAACAGCTTACGAAAAACTTAATTTCGAAAATATTCGTGAAGAGTGTTGCCACCTGGTTAAAAAAATTAAATACACCTACCATAATGGCATTAATGAAATATTGAAATGAGGGTGTTAAACGAAAAAGGTTTCAGAGGGCTTGATTTCAAAAATGCTTCTGAGAGGGTTGCCACCTGTTTAGAAATTAAAAGGAAACTTAATTCATAAATTAAAGAATATAGTACTGCTAAAAGAATTTAAGGAAAGCTTAATTTGTGAATAGTGGTGCTACATGTTTGAAAAGTTAGAAATGAAAAAAAAACCTTACTGAAATATTTAAATGAGGCCGGCAAACGAAAAAGGTTTGATGATAGTTAAACTAAAAACTTTTTCTGAGAGGCTTCCCACCTGTTTAAAATGAAATAGACAAATTAATTAACAAGCAAAACTGAATACTACAATACTGCGGTAAAACAAAGAGTTTTGGAAAACTTAATTTCGAAAATATATTTGAAGATGTGTGCCAGCTATTTGAAAACTAAAATGCAAATTAACTGAGGAGTTCGTAAACTCACTACTACCCATTTTAATCGGGTAAAATATAGTTGGAGTGCGACGATTAAGTCGACGTGCAAACATTGTGCTGCTTTGCCATATTTTTTTTTAAATAAATAATTGATATGATTCTACTCGACAAGCCAAAGTTTGTGCGTCAAATTGCCGCTGATTTTTTTTAACTTGAAATTGCAATAAATCTATTTGCACTATAGCTTTTGCCGAAAAGAAAGTGACAAGAAGCCAAAAGCTGCCCTGCCGAAGGGTAAACTTCATGGCAAAGGCCGAGATGGTGAGACTCCGCTAGCCTGCATCTGCACGGGAGGGGCAAAAAAGGAATCACTGTTAATTCCATGAAGTCCTACAATTCCCAACAGCATGCCATTTAAATTCAAACGTCTGCAGTTCCCGTTGAAAATAAAAGTCAACGGCAAACTGTCCATGATTTGCCTATGAAATTTAACGTCTTTTTTTTTAAATTAGGATTGGTATTTTTAGTCAAAACCGCTTCAACTTAAATACCATTTATTGCGAATTTCAAAAGTAATATGTATAGTAGTCTTTCAATTTGGTGCAGACAAGATAAATTCGAAATGATTAATGATATTTTCCATTTGTTACAGAAGAAGTTCATTCGTCGAAATTACCATCGAAATTGTTGCTGTCATTACTCCGAAAATTCGGTGACTTAATCTTGAAGTCAACTTGGAGCATTAGGGTGGGTAGTGAGCTAGTTATCATCAAGTGCCTCAAATAGCTAATCTAAATAGCTTAGCGCAAAGGTGGAAGGAGAAAATAAGTAGCCTGTTTTGACGAGTGAAATGATGTTGAAATGGATGACTAAACAAAAAACAATGAAACAATAAGGGCTTCTAGCGTCAATGTAAACATTGAAATCAACACCAACACCATAGCAACGGTCACTAGCAGTGTAGCTTTAGTGGCTAGTATTCTTAAAATTCTAGCGGCCGATGGATAAGACACAGACACAAAGCAGCCGATGTATTAGTTGATGAAAAGTGTAGCAAATTGCAAAGAGTTGCTTGAAAGGCTACTTGCGCTAAATAAAAAATCAACAAAGTGTCAGAGGATTTACGAAAAAAGGTGTGGCAAAGCGCTCTGAAGCTCTGAGCGTCAAAATAAAGTACTTTGTTAAATAGGAATTGTGGGTGTAGTGGTGAAAGTGTGGCTGTGTAGCCGCGAGTGTCAAATTGTTAGTGTTTGAGACATTATCGTCCTCTTTTATATATGCGTGTGTGTGTGTGTGCGAGTACAATAACGCTAATGCTAATTGCTAGAGAATGACCGAACTTAGGGTTCAGCTTGGCTTCGGCTAATAAAGTTCGGTTCGGCTTCGGACAAAAAAAAAACACGAACTTTGGCCGAACATTTGTAATTTTTTATTTATATAAAATGTTTTCACAATTTTACTTTTAATATGTTTTTTGTTGAAAACAAAAAAAATAAATGACTATTTCGGACTTATAATTTAGTGATATGATTAACAGTAATAATATAGAAAGAAATTTTTATTACCTGCCGCCATGAAATTTTGAAATTTTCGTATACTCTTTGAAGCCCCTATTTTCTGTTGAAAAAAATTGCTTTATGCTCTTCAATCGAATGTATCTAGCGGGCAATTTATAAAAATCTATAATTTTAAAAAATTCATTGATTTATCTTTATTTTAGATCCAAAAAATTTTCGGTTCATCTTCGGCTGAAATTGGTCGAAGTTCGGTTTGGTTCAGCCATAGAAATCGGTGTTTGGTCGTTCTCTACTAATTGCAATGGAGCATACTGCATAAAACGGCGAATGGCTGTGCATAGCGTAAATTCTCGCCTACATCCTGGTCAACAGCGTCACTGTCAGCCATTCTAATTATCAGCCATACTCTCTTGGCGTCATCCAATTTTACTTAGTATCATACTTTTCACACCCATTTGCTGCACTTACCAAAAGCCCCCCACGTTGTTGCTTTAGCTGCTGGCTCTTCATCAACACTTTCGCTGCCCAGCACTTTGTATGCCTTTTGTCTTGAGTTCATTTTTTTTTTTTTCACTTTACTTAGCGATTTTCTTTGTTTTATGCTTTGCAATTTCTTTTATCGCCACTGCACCTGGAAGACATTTTTCTCGCTTGCTGCTTTCAAGTTTATTTTCTGTTTTTTTTTTTTTGAGTGCTTTTCGAGCTCTCGCATTTTAAGCTCTTCTATTTTTTATGTTTTAAGTACTTTAAGCGTTAAACGTTCTACTGGTGAATGAAAAATTGGCCTAGTGTTTGAAAAATGTAGTTAAAAAAAGTAATTGAGCCTTGCTTCTTGTTCTCTTTCTTGCTTAGTAAATATTATATTGTTCTTTTCGATATTCGTCTTATTGCTCTAACTCATTGTACCTCTCGTTGAGATGAAATGATATTACGAGTATATCTTTGGTCCGGTGTTTGTAAGTATAAGAAGAAGAAGAAATCAATACGCGAGTATTCAAAAAGAATCAGGACCACGAGCTGATCCGATCTAACCATTTAGAAATATGGCGCTCCTATCACCTACTATAAATGGAAAGTGCGTCATAAAAACCATCAACGTCGGATCATACTCTATAAGTTACAATTTCAATCAGCTGATTATTCAGATAAGAGTTTTTTCGTTGTAGCTAGAAACATGAAATTTGGCACAACTTTCACTTATTTAGAATACAAAGTGTCCACAGAAATTCTTCGAGTTTGATAAGAATTACACAGGTTTTCATAATAATTATGAGTGAGAACAATTTTTTAAATTAAATTTACTATTATTTTGGGTCTTAGAAATTATAAAAATCTTTCCATAATAATTATCAGCGAGACACATTTTTCACGTATTTCAAAGACTTTTATATTGAGACTTATATAAAATATTATTTGCATAATAATTATGAGTAATTGTAAGTCATGATAGACGGAACTATTTCGGGAACCAAAATATTACCGAACTAGTGCAGAATTGAACCCAAAATAGTTCCGAATTTATTTCAAAGTACTCCCGACTCAGCCCCTAACTAATCCCAAAATAGTCCCCACAAAGTCCCGTCTTTCAAGACTTAAACATTTTTTTCCCACTAACATTTATTATGAGAAGACTTTTATGATTTAAGTCTCAAAATAAAAGTCTTTAAAGTCTTAAAAATTTATATCCGCCCAAATAATGATTACACTAGTTTACAGTACATTTGTTGCCGAAGAAATTTTAGCTCTTGCTGACTACATATAATATGCTATTTTCAAAAATATAATTAGAATATTTTTATCAGCTCTAGTTTCTGAGCTTCAGCTATGTAGGTATTAGACAGAAAAAAACATGTATTTAATAAGAAAAACTTTATTTAAAGAAACAATTAATCATTGAGTTCTAAAAAACTTCGTTTAAAGCTTTTCTCCGATGTGTCGACTTTGGAAAATGACGTACTAGAGACCAATAATAGTCAGACATCATATTTGTATCCCAGAAACCCTGATAGCGCTCTTCCATGACGCGTAAGTCTTGATGCATACGCTCTCCCTGCTCTTCGCTCATATCTCCTAAATTTTTCGGAAACCTGTCCAGGTGACTATGGAGAAAGTGGACTTTTATACTCATATTGCATCCCATATTTCTTAATTGTAGCAGAAGGTCTTCTACAAGTTCAACATAATTTTCAGATTTCCGATTTCGGAGAAAATTCTGCATCACAGATACGAAAGCTGTCCAAGCCTTTAGTTCTGACTCAGTCATAGAATTTCTAAATTGAGTATCATTCGTAAGTTGTCTAATTTGAGGGCCATCAAAGATACCGGCTTTAATCTTTTCCATAGTGACCTGAGAAAATTTTTGGTAAATGTAAGAAAAGCAGTTCCCATTTTTATCTAGTGATTTTACAAACTGTTTCATGATGCCCAGTTTTATGTGTAATGGTGGAAGGATAATTTTGTCACGAGATACTAATGAATTGTGGACTATATTGTGCTTTCCAGGCTCCATATTTGCTCTCAAGGGCCAGTTTTTTCTTACCCAATGTTCTTGTTTAGCTCTACTGTCCCAAAGACATATAAAACAGGGAAACTTGGTGTAACCACTTTGTTGACCGAGAAGAATGTTGACCAATTTTAAATCGACACAAATTAGCCACTTATGGTCATTGTATTTTATTTTGTTCAAGACTAGCGAAATGTTACAATATTCCTCCTTTAACTTTGTACTGTGGACAATAGGTACCCCAGCATATTTATTTCCATTATGTAATAGAATACATTTTAGGCTACGTTTTGAGCTGGGAATGAATAAACGCCAGTCATTTGGTTCGTATTGCTGCAAGCCCATTTTTATCAACAATTTTTTGATATCTGAACAAAAGGTAATGCCATCTTCTTCGGAAAAATAACACCGTAATTCTGTATCTCTTTCACGATAAAAACTTATTTTAGTATCCGAGGATAGCAAATTTTTTTCTTTTAGTCTTGATGCTAACAATTCTGAAGCTTGTTTAGAAAGATTTAAATCTCTTACAAGATCATCTAACTCATTTTGGGAAAAGCATTTTGGCTCATTAGACAGACATAGCTTCAAAATCAGGATCATTTTGTGATGAGCTTGGTCCTTCAATGTCTTGCTCTAATGGTTCAGATATATTTTTAAGCTTTGAAGAGTGAGGTGAACGCTGCACTGGACGTTGAACACAACTAGTACTTGGGTATTGCCATTTAGCTCGATTTTTAGTGTTTAAACCGTTTATGTTTACACTACAAAAATAACAGTCTATGAGATGATTTTGTGGTTCTCGCCAAATAGTCGGTGTTCCAAATTTAAAGGCACTTCTTTTACCACTCTTCCATAATCTTAAATATTCCACACACGATTTACAAACACAATTGGGAGCCCAAGACTTCTCATTTTTATCCAAGAGCATCCCAAAATACTCAAAATAGGTATTTTTCACCAACTCTGATATAACTTTTCTACTATTGTTAAACACATATTCTCCGCATATATAGCAAAAATGATCTGGATTGTTTAAACAACGTCTCCTTGAACTACTCATGACGCAAAAACTAGAGAAACTAATTTTAACACAGTAAAATATGCCTGTTATCGATTAATATATATGATATAAATTAATATAAATGATGAAATCAAAAACAAAGTAACTCGAGCTGCTCAAAAAATTTTGAGGGTAGATTTGACAAAAACAAGTGATGAGTGAACAATATCAACCACAGGATTCGCGGCAACAGACAAAAAGTTTAATATTGTAAACCAGTGTTATGATAAGACTTTTATAATATAAGTCTCAAAATAAAAGTCGATGATAACCTAAAAATATATATCTCGCTGATAACTATTATGAAAAGACTTTTATAATACAAGTCTTTGGTTCAGACTGCCGTCTGTCGTTTGCGATCCCAACAAATTTTTGATTCATAATGTCACGTACCCGGATAATCCGAATATTCGAATATCCATATACTTCAACGGATATCCGGATATTAGAAATTAATGAAATGCAAACATAGGGGAAACAAATAAATGGGTGATAAGGAGTGCAAAAATCATACACGAGTTGTCTTATTCTACTCCTACACTGACGGTAGTTTGATAGGCGAGGAATAGAACAAATCAAAAAATTAGTACCAAACGTGTTTGGTACATAACTATTATTGTTCAGCAATTCGTTCTTTTGTTTTTTTTTTTGATTTCCGATTATACGAATAATATACGGTTTTTTTTTAAAGCCGTATATTTGGATAATTGTACTAACGAATGTTAACAGGATATGCATACTATCCGGATTTTATTTGTATGAACGGATATCCGCATTGATGTGGATAGTCCGAGCCATACCGTTGATGTTAGCGACATTTTCCTTAGGGATTTGATAGTCGCCTGGCTATCTATGGAAATGTAGATTTTATCACCGGGAATCATATCACACTGTACAAGCGATGCAGACTTCAAAATTACCATAAGCTCCGCCTGAAAAATACTGCAATAATCAGCTAGACGAAAGTCGAAAATGATGCCCAGTAGCAGAGAACATCAAACCAGAGAACATCAAACAATTGTTGTAAGTTCTCTGCCAGTAGTGCGGGAAATGCCGCCCTCGAACTCTTCTGTCGAGCGTCGATCCATTCGCGTAAACATGAACAGTTCTGCTTTTTGTAATCGCGTCTAATCTCCATTGTTGTTGTTGTTGTTGTTGTAACTGCATAAAGCATTCCTCATGAACTTATGGGAAATGCTGCCGAAGTGACAGACTGGATATAAATCAGGACTGTCTCGGTATCGTAGTACAAAATGTCGTGGCAACGTCCAATTTCTACTCTTTCGAAAATTCGAAAGGGGTCGTTAAAGTTTACCCTTTCCAAGAGGGAAAGGCAATCAACTGATCCACACAGAAGATTAATAATTAAATGACAGGTGAGAAAATCAAATCTGCTTTCCAAATAAGTATATTAATATAATTAATTTGAAACTATGTAGTTAATGTGTGTAATGAGATGTGAGGAAAAGCTTAGTAGACGCCAAGGTACTTCGATCCGATTCACGTTTTTATAGAAGACCCAGAGAGATAATAACGCGTGGGATAGGGATTCTTCTTTCTAGTATATTATTGATTGATTTTCTTCAAATTTTAATACTAAAGCACTGGACTTAAATTCGAAAAACTTTTGATAATATTAATGGTAAAGGTCAATTGTGCTTGGCTTGGTTTCTTAATCCTTCTTTATTGTTTTTACCTTGCTTTTCGTATTTATCCTCTACGCATATCCAAATTTCGGCTTTTCAACCCTTTCATACCCTTTCATACCCTAACATTACCCAGGCAACCTTTTTGTTTTAATTACTTATTTTCAACTCCTGTCACACCATCTTTTTCCATCCTCTGTGGTTTTCCTGCCATCGCCACTCCTCTTTCACTTATCAACTCACAGCCAATCATTTATGCCGCTAATAGCAGTGTAATTAATAAATGATCATCGTCCTCATTGAAGTTACGAATATATCGAACACTCTCCATTTACGGTCAGGAGGCGGATGGATAGTAAATACATAAATATCAAATCGCAATACGTTGTCCTGCTGAGCAAAATGTGTACGCGAGTGACCGTCAACAATTCACCGCATTAGCAATTAAGGAAACATGAGGAGAAACGGGCAAATTGACAGGAGGGTGTGGCCGCATGACTGAGTGATAAAGTGATGGAGTGATGGGGTGAATGATGAAGAAATATTGATGTGCGTGCGTTTGTGTGTGTTCGGAAAGTGGCTTTATTGGATGCAATTAGAAAAGTGCTTATTTTCTATCGGCATTTAAAATTCAGCATTCTTCTGCGAACGGCAATTGATGATGTTCTTATACATTATTGGTCTCTGGCTGATTTCTATTTTTACATTTGTTTTTCAAACACCATTCAGTTGGCACTAATTAACGATATCTCATCAACAAGTCTTTTTCGATGTTTTTTCTTTTTATATTTTTGTTTTCTTGGCATAGAGCGTACTTTATTGCTGCTGCTGCTTCTGCTGCTTGAGTGAGCTTTAATTACATTTTACCGCTTATCGAGGTTACGAAAGCACTCTCCGTAAATCCAGTCAAATTGTGCTTTAAATATTGAATGGCTTTACGATGCAGATTTTATAGCAGTTTCGCATGTTGAGTAGGAAAATATGTGGTAAATTTTATATTTATTGGCCATTTTGATTGCGGCTGGCAGATTTATAGAAAACACTTAAAAATTCCATGTTCAACTAAAGTGTGGCTGCGATAGCGTGGTTTTCTTATATGCCGAGTTTGTTAGATGGCGAAGAATGCTGTTTTTTTTTAATAATGGTAACTTCAGGCTGTATTCGAGTATGTCATGTATATATAAACACGAACAGGAGAGCGTTTTATGGGATAGGATTGAAAAGCATAATGCTTGGTTTTCATTAGCTCTAATATGACATCAAATTTCGTCAGTTAAATGAAAAAACCTAAAACTTCGACACATTTTAATTTGACGATAATGTAAATTTATAAAATGGTGTCATTTTGGCACTTCGTTTTAAATTTTGTCGTCAAAAATTTGACTTAATGAAAACCAAGCATTAGACTCTTACGGATGGTCTTCACATGCTAGAAACTCTCACTAAATTGGTGAGCAAGCGAAATGTTGCTCACGAACACCGCTAAATGGGAGAAGTTCTTCTGGTGTGCCGATCGGAGCGCTCGGTTGCTTTCAACTGTAATTTTTGTAGTTTGACAGCATTTGCAATTCATTTCATATCATCTTTCGTTCAATTCAATAAGGTGTTTTTTTAGTGGATTTGTGGGCTGTGAATCGAGCTATCCGACATATGCGGAGGAAATCTGAATGAATAAAATTCCGATTCGTTCCCCTATCGTGTTTTCGGCTATGCATCCCTACTGTCTAGTGGGTTGGAAAGACCTACTTTCCAAGCCGCGTTCAAGACGGTTGCAAGATACGAGCTTCAGAGCCGCCGCAAGTTGGAGAGCCAAGCTCGAACTCTAACATTTGTTGTGCACACGATTGCGTTTCCTCTTTGGTATTTGATTCACGGAATGGTCCAAACAAGCGAGGCTCCAATTAATTTCCTGGCGCAGGGTAGAACAGCCGTATCTCCACGCCGACGCCCTCAGTGTGACGAGATCAAGCTCTCGAGCCGCAGATTGTTAGAAAAGTAAATAAAAGTGGTCGAACGAAAGGAAGTGGTCGAAGCATCCGAGGTTCCGATCGATTTTCTGGGTAGGGTGGAAAGACCGTGCCCCCACTTCTAAACCCTCTGAGCGACGAGGCCGATATTTCTATTTTCCAGTCTTGTAGTGCTCACTTGAAAGAGTCTTGAATATTGTAGTTGCCATAAATGTAGAAGTTCTCTCAATCTGCTCACGTCTAAATGTTTTGTGACTATTGCGTGGGTCACTGGGCACAGACGCATTATCTGTGGTAAGTTCTGCTCAAGACGCGTGCTTGCCGATATCCTCCTACAAACGCAGTTTAAAGATGAAATTCACGGTGGTGGTGAATTGAACATAGAACATGAACTAATAGTTGGGGTAACAACCGGACACTTTCTCATAGACACATACGGAAAGATATTGGTATGCTTAACCAGCGATTTCTGTCGCAGTTGGAGGAACGAGCAGGAAGTGGAGAGCATCAAACACACTTCCTCTGCCACTGTTTCACTCTGGCCAAGACTCGAAACCAATTCTTAACTACGCATTTCTAAACTGTAGAACCGACTTGAGCTCGGCAAGCATTCTCGTGTTTCTGTGCTGGGTAAGGCGTACGCAAACTAGCGACTAAGTGAAGAGCCATATTACCAGAGAAACTTCGCCAAAGGTTAATAGAAGTAAAGCGATCCAAGGCTGGTCTTTCTCTCTCTCAGACAAATGGCTGGAGTATTAATTGAAGAATGTGATATACGCAGACATGGGAAGATATTGGGATGTCTATCCAATGGCGTCTGCCTCAAATGACTTTTATCGCAGTTGCAAGGACGAGCAGAAAGTGGAGAGCATCAAACACTTCCACTGCCACAGTCTCGCTCTCCCAAGACCCAAAATCAAGTCTTCAATAAGTACTTTCTAGACTGTTTGGCCGTCCTAAGTTCGGCGAGAAATCCGCGAGAAATCTGTGCTTCGTAAGGCGCACTCGGTGGTTCATCTAAAAAGGGAAAGAACGAAGCAATACATGGCTTATATTACGGTATTACAACGGGTTTGGGTAGTCTAGGTGAGGATCCCTGGTCTTGCACGGGGATAACTGCTCTAACCTAACCTACTCAACTGAGGGTGCCAATTTCATTAGGGAAGACACCTATTTGTAGAGCTATCTTATATTAACGAACAACTTTCAGGTAAACTTTTCAAATAAGTAGATCTGTTTTAAAACTTTCATTCATCTTATACATATACTGAATAGATGCAAATGTATGTATGCCGATATTTATGCAAATCGGTTTTGTTGACTTTGCCACACAATCTCGTAACCGACCTGGGTAAGGAAGTAAACACTCAGTGACCTAACTCTGGGCTAACATGCGATACAAACTACATAAGTATATGCCCTAAATTTCAGCTAGTGATACAAATTTGTTGTAAAATGATTGCACCTAATGCAAAGAGATAACCAGCAACAAAACAATCTCGTTAACCAACCAATAGCCAGTGGGCAGTGTCTGCTTGGCGTTGCAAATACTTAGAGGGACGCTGATGCTTAGAAAGGAGGTAAAGGGAGGCTAAGAATACATAGCTAGCCAAACAGATAAGCAGCGCTTTGCTTGCTATGGTTGTTGTTGTGTTTTCCGATGCTGCTACGACTACTACTGATGTTGCTGTTGTTGCAGGTCCTGCAAATAATTACCTTTTGGGACTTGCTGGTGATTAGCATGGAATGGAATATCATTTTGTAGTAGCAAGCACGTTTTAACTCACACACTATGGTTCACTTATGTGCTCAGTCATTCAGTCATACAGCCATTCAGCCATTCAGCCATTCAGTCGTTCCACCATTCATTCCTTCAATTTTTTCATTGTGCCTTCGGCTCGCACACAATCCGTCGGCCACAGCAATTGGTCATGTGTAATGAGCCGCTCTCAGTTGGTGTGCTTTTACTCTCTGAACTTGGCATCAATTGATTTGCATAACCCACTGGTATTGCGCTCACGCACACACACACAGATACAAAGGTGTCCCTGACGGAAATATAATTAGTTGGAAGGCAATTTAAAAAGTAATTTTTTACCAACTACAAGTGGTTGAAATTTTTTACTAGCTGTATAAATACGGCAACGTACTTGGAGCAAGTTAATTAATTGACTCTCCGCATTTGGGTTCAAATACTTTTAAATATGTTTGACACGTAAAACTTTGTTTTTTTCTAGCTGCAATAAAACCTTTTTTTCCAACTATTTGAAATTCCGTTTTTTTTCAAACTCTTTTAAAAACTAATCTATTTGCCAGCCACTTCGGTTAAACAAAAATACAATTTATATAAAAATTAAAAGTAATTACAACGCCATTTAGAGCAACCCAATACCTGTTTGTGTGTGTATCACTTCATTAACAGTTTTATATTGTTAATTTTGTTCGAAAGATAATCACTGCGCTTTTAAGCACTTGCAGGAATTGGTGAAAAATATGCTGAGATATAGCTGGTCGGACATAAACCGTTTTTTATTTTTGGTTCTGGTCAAAATTATTATTTTTCTTTAAATTTTGAATGTAAATATTTTTGTTTGCAGAATTTAGGCTATTTTTTTTAGTTTGTTAAAAAAATAATAAATATAACAAAATTATTAAGTAAAAAGATTTTAAAAATTCAGGGAAAAAAATATTTTTAAATTCAAAATTAAAAAAAAAAAAACTTTAACTATCTAAAACTTGTAGGGCTTGTTCAAAAACCAGCTGAGTTATAGCTGGTCAAAATGATACTTTTTAAAATTATGGTGGCATATTTTTTGTTGAAAATTTTTGCAACTTTTTTTTTCAAATTTCTTAACTGTATGTCAAACAAACCTAAAGAAAAAAAATTAAAAAAAAAAAATTGTGAGGATTCTAAAACAAAAATACTTTTAAATTCAAAATTAAAAAAAATCAACGGCATAAAACTTGAAGGGATTGGTTAAAAACATGCTGAGTTACAGCTGGTCCAAATGAACCTTACACTAATTTTGGTTCGCGAGTTTCTTTTAAGAGATTTTTACATGTTTTTTAATTTCTTAACTTTATTTGATAAAAAAATTACCAAAATAAAAAGATTTAAAATAGCAAACATTTAAAAAAAATTACATTTAAAATTAAAATTAAGAAAATTTTAGTTACAGAAAACTTGTAGAGATGAGCGAAAAACATACTGAGTAAAATTAAACTTTTTTTTGTGATTTGGTTAAACATTTTTTTTTAGAATTTATACATATTCTTTAATTTCTTGGCTTTATTTTAAAAAAGTAACTGAAATAAAAAAAAATGTTTTAAAAAAAAGTAGTTTTAAAGTCAAAATTAAAAAAAAAAATTTTGACATAACACTTGTTGGGTTACAAAAAATACTGAGTTATTGATGTTGAAAATATTTTTCTTTTGTTTGTAATTTTGGTTTTAAAGTTCGTTGTTTTAGAATTTTTGCGATTTTTTTTTAAATTTATAAACTGTATGCTAAAAAAAATAGTCAAAATATTAAATTAAGCAAAAACCAAAAATTCTTAAAAATTTATTTTTAAAATCCATATTCAACAACCAGTTTCATTTCGATTCTGCGTGTTTTAAGCCAAATTTATATGGGTCATTCCATATTAGATTTGCATTTCGATGTCGTAGACTTCATCGAATCATTGAATCACAAACATTGAAAATTGCGGTGCTGATAATATTTGTCGGCACGCACAGTACACACACACGTACGCACACACCCATCCACCCACATACACGAAGCGTTTACAAACAAACATGGCGCATGAGTAACATGCGTTACACAAAACTTTACCTACATACCTACAGCCGGCCGTATTACCAGCACTCTACATTTGAAAAACGTTGTCTAGCCACAATTGACATGTAACGGCTATGCTGAAATGGAAAAGGCGTGTGTGTGTACTTGTAAATTATGCCCATGTAGATGGGTAGGTGGGCAGGTAGCTGGGTGTGCTCTAAAATAAAATCTATGATTTATTGCATTGAAATTAAACGAAAATGTTTATTACTACCACGTCTGTCTGGTTGAATTTTCGCCTGCAAGTCTGGCTAAATGTATTTGCATTAGATTTAGTTGAAATTCAGTGCGTAATGAAAATGCGCATATTTGACTATATAATATTTTCGCTCTAGTAATTCTTCGAATAATTTGTAATCGAAAATTTATGAGCTAATTTTTTCAAGGAAAACTTTACTAATGCTAATGTTATTTCAACCTTTGTGAGATGAATGAAATTACATATATTTTGATTTTACCGCTTTTTTTTCGATCACATTTCAAAAGGCAGAGTTCAAGCTACATAGAATAATAATGATTTTATTGTAAGACGGAGGAATAAAGTGAGTGGAAACCTACTAGAAAAGTAACTGATAATTTGAGCCGACAAGAGCTCTGACCTTTGATAGGTAGCATTGTTTATATTTCATCGGCTAAATATGTAAGCCCTAAACGCCATACTCGATAAGTAGATTTCACCAACACCGAATTTGGTTAACTTAGAACAAAATTTTATTTGAGATAAACTAATAAAAAGTAATGAGGTTAGCGGGCATTTGTTTTTTTGTTGGGTTTAGATCTGGATGGTCAACAGAAGATGCCTTTCTGAACTTTTTTTTATCGACTAATAGTGATTTATATAATAAAAATAATTGCTTTTTTTGTAGATTTGATATGGTTCAGGGTTTTGTTGAAAATTGGCTTCAGTTCCACCCGACGGGAAAAGTAAAGAAAGTAAAAGTTTTGGATTCTTTAAGTAATTCAGTGGCCAATCAATTTATGAATTCCGCTAGCGTCTGTTTTATTGTTGTTAATTTATTGTGACGCCAGAAATTCGCTTGTTCTACTTTCAATGCATGTACATGCCCTGTGGGAAATGAGGTTAATTTTAAATTATTTTAAAACTAGTTTTTATTTCAATGACAACTAACTGCCATTTCAAAAAGCTGACTGATTTATTTAATAACCTGGCGATGTCATAGGCAGCAGTCTCTCATATCCTTTCAATTACTTTATTTGTAATTTTAAATTCAGCAACTTAAAAATTCATAGATTTCAAATACGCCCGGCAAATGAGAATATAAAAACGAAACTTGCTCACGCTGTATTTTTGTTCAATTGGGTTAAAGTTTTGAGTACTCTAAAAATTAATTTTTGCCTAGGTTTTAGCATACAACTGACTTATTTTTGGCGACAGGGATTTATTTGGAGCTGAAAGTGTACGCCTTATTTTCAGAGGAAAATTGTTGAGCAAGACATTTGAGCTGGGAATGACTTCTATTTAATTTCTCATTAAACAACTTCTATTTAAGGTTTTCATTTTATAAATCCAAAATAACAGTTACTGAAGACTGCTTTTTGTAAAAGTCATCAATATAAATCACCCTGTGACTTTTATTTTTTAAATCATACCTGTAAAAGTAATTTTAATTTTTCGCAGAATATAACTTGTTAAGAAGTAAATATAATCTCAGGTCAATTGGTATAGAAAATAATTTAATGGATTATTGAGAAGAGAAAAGATATTCTTTCCCTCATCTATACCAACAGCCTAAAGTTATGCACAGCGTGCCTGCTACCCAAGTTTACTGCTCTAATTTTTATTTATAAAATAAACCCAGAAATAACTATTATTTTTGATTTATATAATAAAAATCAGAAATAACTGTTATTTATAATTTTTAAAATCAAAATCGAAAAATAACTGTTATTTTAGATTTGCAAAATAAAAATCAAAAATATTTGTTTTTTTTTTTGGAATTTTGCATAAACATTGAAAACAAAATTTATTTGCAAATTGGATTATCGATGAATCAAGAAATCGATTGGTATATCACATTTGGTTGTGGAATATTTCCTGCGTAGTGAATTTTTCAATGACAGTTTTCAGAAATAACTTTTCTTTTCCGTCCCTGCATTTGAATACTTGAACCAAGTGATTCTACTTGGCAATGCAATGAGACGACGTTAGGAAAGTTCCACAGAAAGTTTGCTCCAATATGGGAAATATTTGATAAATGGTGCGGACTTTTAGTAGATTACTTCAAACCCTCGAATTACATGAGTTCCGGGGCCCATCGGCTTGCTATGTTTGAGGAATCCAACCGTGCTTAAGAAAACCAAGAGTTAAAATAAATTAGTAATTCGCAATAGAGATATGCAGCAAAAAATTTCATGAACTATTTTTCACTTCAACATTCGGTATTAATTTTGAGTTCGCAGCTTTGCTTTTTTATTTCTTGTTTTTGGTTGTTTCACCATTTACGTATTTTTTTTCACTTTTTACGTATGTTGGATTAAGTGAATTTTACATTTACATTAATCACTTGCGACTGCTGATGACAAATTGAATTTGTTAAAATTGCAAGAAAGCCGTCATTTGGTTGTGCGCGCCACACACACACACACACACACGCATACATATGTATATACTTCCATATGGATTTAAAGTTACGCCCATTGCTTCCGTGCCGCAGATCCAATAAATAAAATTGAACTTAATGGAAAAATGAAAAGTGAATACTGCTGGTATATGGGATTCAATCTGTATGCGTTTGTGTGTGTGTGTATGTGTATGTGGTCTGACGACATTTAACAAGCGAGAAGTGACAAGTGAGCATAAGTGAAAATGTATGCAACATATGTATAGTAGATATTAACATATTGTTTGTATGTACATATGTGTGGCTTTTTGCATAGACCATACCAAGCGCCGCGCTCCACCGCTAACGTACAGTTATAGCTGTAAGGTAACTGCAGAAAATGAATTAAAATAAAAGCGAATTGTGAAAATTCTGGCATTTATTATCATTGACATAAGCCATTAAGTAATTTAATGGCAGCAATTCAACGCCATTACCAACAACAGGCAACATACCTACATACATACATAGCTAGCGCACTGGCTGGAACTCATGTGTGGGGGATGGGAGGGGTTAAGTGATAGGGGCGTATTATTTGTGAGAAAAGCGACTAGCTTTTTATATTAATGAAAATGTTTCAAGAAATATTTTTCCCATTTAGTCTTTTGCAAATTGTATTAAAATACTTTGTATGTATTTAGATTTCCTTCACAGGATTTAAAATCGACAAAACTGAGGGAGATCCTAGATTTCATTCTGATACATATCGGTAGAGTTTTATATATCAGCTAAATTTGCAAATAATCATCTTTTTCAAGCATTTAGCCGTACGACGGATTGTTTCGCACACTACCGGCTAACGGCAAATTTTTCATCGCTAAAGTCAAAGAAAGAATACACTGACATATCTATACATATTATAAAAAAAAGTCTGGAAAGAGCTAATCTCGGGCACTACTGAACGGATTGGGATGCAACATTTTTTTAAATTAATGCTTGCAGTTAGCACTACAATGATAGCTACTTAAATTAAAAATTAGCCTATTCATTTCTGAAATATTTAAGTGTAAAGTTTTAAAAAATTTTACACTAAGTACAGCATTGCTACAACCGAATGTAAAATCAGTGTCGTAGCGGGAAGATGTGCAGTTGTGTGAGTAGTAAATGAACTGCTCTTCGTTACTACTTCGTTCGGCTATGCGCAGAGGGCTGTGCTGTTGACTTCGTTGATAAACCGATGCAAGGCGAAATGATAACTTTGATCCACACTGTTAGATATGTTTGTTTTTCAGATGCTTTGTGATCATACAAGAAACTAGAAACTACAGCTGAATTTTTAAAAGTTTTTTAGTGTTTTGTTTACGGTGTTGCGCATTTTCTTCCATACAAAAATTAGTTTTGTTTATGTGTTTACTAGCTGGCAACGGTTGTGTATAAGAAATTACTTGCTGTTAGTTACTTTGGTTCTGAAATAGTTTGATTTTGCATTTACCTTAATTCCTAAATATGCAAACTCATAAAAATAACAATTTTATGTGGCATACAATTACAATTAAAACTTTTTATTGGACAAACATCAAAAAATTTCTTTGTATACAATGCAAGGACGGAAAGATATTTTTCCTTAATGCTCCTGGCGGCACGAGAAAACATTTTTAATAAATTTACTTCCTTCCCTTGCGTCTTCTGGGATCGCAGCTACCCTTTTAGAAGGTGGAAGAACCGGGCATACTACATTTAAACTTCCTCTAAATATTTCTGACGATTGTGCCAGCGTATGCAACATTTCTAAGCCAAGTAATACTTCTAAGCTTATCCAGATGTGCTCACTGATAGTTTGGGATGAAGCCACAATGTCACATAAAGCGTCAGTTGAAACCCTAGATATTACCATGCGCGATTTAAGAAGTATGAACCCACCTATGGGTGGTTGTACGGTATTATTTTCAGGAGATTTCCGTCAAATTTTGCCAGTTATATCTAGAGAAACCAGGGCTGATGTGGTGAATGCGTCATGCAATGGAACTCGCCTGCAGGTAAAAAGGTTACATTTTTATCTGGTTGAATGTACTATTTTAACTGGTTGTGGTACTGGAAAGTCTACTTTAATACCTAGAATTCCGATGATACCTACAGATTTGCCATTTAGATTTAAAAGACTTCAGTTTCCGGTAAAGGTTTGTTTTGGAATGACCATAAACAAGGCACAGGGGCAAACATTTAATGTAACCGGAGTGGATTTGAGTAAGCCATATTTTTCACACGGACAACTGAACGTAGCCCTATCACGTGTTACATCGAAAAGAAACCTTTATGTCCTTGCAGAGGGAGGTACGCATAATATTGTATACAAAGAAATTTTTTGATGTTTGTCCAATAAAAAGTTTTAATTGCAATTGTATTCAACATAAAATTGTTATTTTTATGAGTTTGCATATTTGGGAATTGATTTTGCATTTAATCAAACTATCTCAGAACCAACGTAACTAATAGTAAGAAATTTCTTATACATATCCATAAAAAGAAAGTGCGTGGCGAAGCCTCGCGCAACCGTTGCCAGCTAGTGAATTATATATTATGAGAATGCACACTACCAAAGCGAAAAACGCTTTCTATTGTTGTTTAAAAATTACAAAAAAAAAAATAATAATTACATTATATGCAAAGTCCGGTTTGAAATCTTTGTTTTTTATTTTAGCTTATCTACTTGATATTATTTGGCATTTGTTTTCTATGAATGATATTTTTAACATAAGATCGCTCTAACTTCCTTTGCGGATAGAAGCGACATAATTAGATTTTTTTAAGTATATCATTCTCGCTGCCGCTTCAATCGTGTTAAATTAGGCGAAATTATCCGGGGAACGTTGGCAGTCGATGCCGCCGTGTTTGATGAACGGTATTGAAATTAAACTAAGAGATAGAGTTGTAAATGCCTTTTGAAGCGAAGTTGGAAATTTTGACGAAAAGTTAGTTATATCTCCGTGAAACAAAATTAATTCTTTTAAGCTTGAACAACGTTGGGCAAACTTTTTCCAAATTCGATGTTCTGCAACCGTTTATTGAGAAGATGTTTTAACGAAACTGGGCATTTTAGTGGCCAACACCCATGATCCCAGCCAACGTGCGGTACACATGAACAAAAATGTTGCTTTCATAGACGGGAGTGTGCGACAAAATCCTAGAACATCGATCAACTATGGGTCTCAACATTTCACGCATTAGCTTGATGCGAATTTTGCACAATGATATCGGATTATTTGCTTGCACGGCTCAACTGGTTCAGTAATTGAGGGCACCGATCATCCGCTTGATTATCATTTCTCAGTTTGAGGCTTCCAGCAGCTCGAAATGAACAACGATTTTTCTCGAGGCGCAGAAATATTCTGGCGAAACACTTTTTCATTTTCGCAGCCGACCCGCGGGATCGAAACCCCCATCTGTGATTGCCGAGATGCCATTACATCCTCATAGTTTGAAACTTTTGTCTTGGGAAATGCAACTGAAAGTGACGGTGAGCGCTACAAAGGCTTAAAAAATGATTTTTTATAAACGTAAATTGAAGACATGCACTTTGAGATTTTTCGATTACAGTAGATTGGCACGTCATGTGACAGCGCCCATCATACCATCGTTATTTTTCGCACCAAGTTCGGTTATCGTACGATGTAACAATCAATTAACAATCCTATTCGTGAGATAGAGCCATTAACCATAAATAAGGTCTCCGAAAAATCCGAATATAGAGTTAAGAGGATGTGCAACTTCAATGCCAGTCAATTCAATTTTTTTTTTTTTTTAATTAAAAAATTCACTATGTTTGCAATACCGTAAGCTAAAAACTAAAACAACTGATTTCATCTTTTTTAAAGATAAATAATTTTTGTTAAATTAAGGTAAATGTGTTCATCATGGGAACTGACCATACATCATTCCAACGAATTGTTTTAAGTTTTAGCTGCTCAATAAATTTAAGCAGTTACATATCTGGACCTGTCCATATTGCGTGCAATAGATGCTGCTTTGTTACAGTAGATAGTGAGCTTTCTCACCCATTCTTAGCTTTTTCAGGGGTTCCGCAAGGAAGCATTCTAGGTTCAATGCTTTTTGTTATTGTTATAAATGACATAAGTAAATGTTTCACCTTTGCAAATTTTTTACTTTATGCTGTTGACTTTAAATTATTAATTGCAGCGATCAAAGATTCCTCCGATGAAACTAAACTGCAGCGAGACATTAATGTTCTCCACTCTTGGTGCCTAAAGTCCCGCCTCTATCTGAATACAAAAAAATGCTTTAAAATGACTTTTGCTAAAATCTTTAGCGCGCGCAATACGTCGTATAACATCTCGAACTATACTCTGCAGAATGTTAGTGAAATTAAAAACCTAGGAGTTGTATTTGACCCTAAACTATCTTTGAGTAGTTATATCAACTATATTGTAGCGAAATCCTACTCACTTCTTAGTTTTGTGCGTCGTAATAGTACAAAATTTTCAGACCCGTACACCTTAAAAATATTATTTACTAGTTTTGTTCGCTCTCGTCTCGAGTATGCTGTGTTTGTTTGGAGGCCCTATAGTCAGCTCTCTATGGGGAGAATTGAACGTATACAGAAAACTTTCCTCAAACTTGCTCTTAAGTCCCTGAACTTTACAAGCCCAGTGCCATAGTACACGTCCCGTCTGATGTTGATAAACCTAAAGCCATTGGAAAGTCGTAGATCCGTTTTGTCATTGACCTTTATATTTAACGTTATTCAAGGATTAATTGATTGGCCCCATCTTTTGTAGAGGATTATTTGTAATGTTCCTAAACGCACTCTTCGCATTTCTCACCCTTTCTATTGGGCAAATGTTAAAACTCAGTTTGCTATAAATGCACCTTTAGCCAGATCTATGCGTGAACTTAATGAATTGTCTGAAAATGCAGCAATCGACTTCGCGTTATCGAAGCAATCTTTTATAAATATTTTAAACACTATTTTTTAATATTAATTTTATTGGTGATTTTAATGCTTTTTATCAATAGTCTGAAAAAAATTGTTTCATTGACTAAATTGTTAAATAAATAAATAAATAAATAAACGTGGGGTTTCCCTATCTACGGAGTGACATATTTATTCAGTTTCTAAAGAAGACATCAATAAGCTACTATGGGAATGCTAGCACTGCTGGTGGATCAAAAGGTACATGAACATTGCCAAATTATTAGATGTTTATATTGTCATGCACTCGCTTATGGTCGGGCACACAGAATATCAAATGCACTCGTTATATTTACTTCATACTCGTAGAGGAATATTGTACGCTCTTCTCCGCAAAATTCCCTAAAGATCCGTAAAGTTAAGATATCTTAGTGCAGACTTTATAAAATTTTTCTGCAAACGCTCAAATCTGTTAACATGCGTAGAATGAAAAGGTCGTCAAATAATTGGGGCATATTTTAGACGGGACTTAACAAAAGCAATCAAAAAAATCAGAGCTATTACGACAAACAAATGCGAGCGTGGAGTTGGCGTTTGGAACAATGAAATTAATATGGACAGTAAATGTGAGTTTAGAATCAAAATACACTCCTAGGTAGTTGACCGGATCGACAGATTTTAGTCCAGTACCAGCACTCGTTTTGAGCTCTCTAGAATAAACTTATTTATATGAAAGTAATTATAAATAAAATATTTAAGAAAAGCTCATTTCTTTCACACCAAGTGCAGAGTCTATCTAAATGAGATTGAAGAGACACATAATCTTCCTTCGGCTTCATACATTTTTTGTAGTAAAATAGAAGAAGAAAAATGAGTCATTGAAATTGTGCACACAGGTTATATATGTTTATTTTCATTTTTAAAAATTGGTATAATAAGTGGACTTTTTAAAAATTAAAAATCAACAGTAAAGGCTTCAAAAGAGCAGAACAGTGCTTGGAGAGTAGATAAAATATACCATTTACATCAGTTTGAGCAGAAGAGTTTTTGATGTTCAAAATTTCCCTCAGCACAGCTTTCTCCATTAACAACAGTAGGGCAAAAGAAAAGCATTTATCAGAAACTCTAGAATTACCAAGTTCTGTAATATAATCGACGAAATTTGCATTCTTGAAGTATAAAAACACAAAATAATACTAATTGTACATAGAGTTTAGATATGCTTCCAATTCATGATGCAATAATTAAAAAGAGATGCTACTGCCTTAGCTCAACGTTGCATTTTGGAAGTGACAGAAACAGCGAATGAAATTAAGGCCATTTTGGGAAAGAAGTATTAAAGAAGTATCAAATTTCATCTATTGCAATCAAATAATTCTTAATTTTTAGTATAATCATAATGCAATAGTGAGTAGTTATATTAGAAATGCGAAAAAAATTATATTTTTGTTTTTATAAATGAAAACACAACTAAACAGATTGTCCTAGGTTATCTTACTAATCCCAAAAATTATCAGATATAATTCTTATAGAATGAAGTTAATACTAGGGAAGAACAGTCTTACTACGCAATATGCAGTATATTGATGTCTTTAATTACGCTAGGGTGATTTTATCATAAATTATGAAGATTATAAAACATTCAGAAAAATATATGAAGTAAAGTGTTTTTTTTTTAACATGTGGTTTTCAAGAAGAACTAAAACGCATATAGTTTAATGTTATGACCGCGAATTTAGCTTTATTTTAAAGATATGGATTTGACATTACGTTACTTACAAAAATGATTGCGGGCAAGTAACCACCGCGGCTGGCTGAAATAAAATCCAGCCGAGTGCCCGAATCTTCGGCCACTTCTTGCAGCAATTGGGACCTTATGTCAGCAATAACGCGCCGAATATTTTCTTCCAAGGCGTCAATCGCCTCGGGCTTATCTGCGCAGCCAGCGACATCACATAACCCCACAAAAAACTAAAAATAGTTCAGCGGTGTTAAATTGCACTAACTTGGAGGCCATGAAACGGGCTCACGATGCGCGCTAATGCGCTCACCAAAAGTTTCCTTCAATAAATTTTTTGTTTCGTTTGCTGTATGTCATGTAGAGCCGTCTTGTTGGGTAACATCAACTTCCTCCAATTCAGGCACGAAAAGTCATTAATCGCGGCTCTATTGCGCTCCCCATTGACTGTAACATTATGGCCTGCTTGATTTTTGAAGAAATATGGATCACTGATTCCCTCTGCCCATAGAGCACACCAAACAGAGAGCATGTAACAACGTCTTAATAATGGCTTGCGGATTAGCAACACACCGAATGCGACAATTTTCTTAATTAAAATATCCATTAAACCAAAAGTGAGCTTCATCGCTGAACAAAATTTTCCGGTGAAAATCGTGATCGGTGGCCATCTCGTTTGGGGCCCATTCACCGAAAGTGCGACGCGCTTGATGGTCGTTCGGCTTCAATTCATACACGAATTGGATTTGGTAAGCCCGCAAACTAAGATCTTTGTGCGAAATCTTCCACAAAGTGGATGGGCAAAGCTGCGCACTGTGCGGCGTCTCTGAGCATGGGGATTATCCACTAGAGTAAACTTGGTGCGAAACCGATCCAAGAATTCTCGAATTATCGACTTCTCAGTTCGATTTTGTCGACCTAATATTGGAACCATTTTTTTTATAATAAATTTGCATGATTTTCAAACGTTTTTCAGGAGTAAGTCTCCTCATTATAAAATGGCAAACGAAACTGAGTATAAATCAAGTAACAGCTGTCAAAAAGAGCAACTCCAAAAAAGTATTGCCTCATTGAAAAGCACAGGTCTAATAAGATAAAGAAGTTATAATTTGCGAATTCATTTAATGAGAAAAACAAATGTCAGCGAATCAAAGCAAATCAAGATTTGAACAATGAAGCTGAGCTGCCTATTTTGTATATCCCTAATTTTCAAAAACTGTTCAAAAAAGAGTCCTATCGAAATTAGAAAACCACTCAAACGATTTTTTTTAGGCAACCAACATGGCGAAATTAGAGCGAGAAGTTGTCTGCGTACGTCAGCTACCATAATTGCATCACGCTTCTAATCTATGTCAATTTTAATTTAGCGGAATTACCGCGCACTTTTTCTTCCAATATACAAATAAACTTTTATTGAAATTTGTAAAATAAATAACTTCACATGATTTGTGTTATCAAAGTGCACCTCGGTGAAACACAACAACACTTATTCGATTGTCTTGCATGATATGGACATTAAAGTTTCTTGAAAGCGTACGATATTAATTAAACTTAAAAAAAATAATGCTTTTCTCCTAAGATTCAGACGGATGTACAAAGGCAAATACCCACATACCGTGTGTAAATTAATTAATGTGAAATTTGAAAACCCATTCTCAGCGAGTGAAGTTAAAGCTGCTGGAGTATTGTTAGGCAATTGTTTGCGTTTTTAATGCTTTTTTTCTGAACACAAGCGCTTTCACACACACACGCACACACACAGAGCCCGCACGCAAGTCATGTCGTATGAGTGATTTTTAATTAGACGCAACAGCAGCTATGACTAAGCTGCTTTTTAAACTTTTATTTTTAACAATTTTTTTTTTTTTGTAATTTTATATAAGCGAATTCCTTTTTGTTGCATTTCACTCACTGTCAGCACGTTGTGGTTTTTGAAGAGGCTCTTGCGCCTTGCGCTAAGTGCACACTTTTTGGAGAGCAGTGTGCTTTGTGTTGCACTGCATTTGCTTTGATGATTTTTTTCCGCAATGTTTTTTTTTTAGTCTAAAATTTTCGCATTTTTTGCTTTTTGTAATTAAATATTATGCATTCTACGCATGAGTCCAACGATTGTTGTCATTTATCACAATTGTCTCGGCACATTCGAAGTTTTTGTGCGCGCTTTTCATCAGCAAAATGAAATTAATTTTCTGCCTCACAAAACTACTAAAGTCTATTAAAAAGCATTGCGCGTAAATTCATGTAGTCGTTATTGCACTTTTTGTTTTGTTGTTGTTGTTGTTGTGGTTGTGGCGGTTGTTGTTGTTGGTGATGTTGGTTATGTTGATGCAACCAGTTGTTTGTTTTCTGGGATAAGTTGAGTACAACCGCTGACTTATTGCATGGTTTATGAACAACAACAGCAACAAAATCACACAAACATACTGGACACACACACACACACAGCTACACATACAACTACACCGCAAGTCCCAAATGACACCCAGCACAAACAAAAACAGCATACGCATGCGAAAACAACTACAACTACAACAACCAAAAAGCGCCGCAGTGCAGGAGTACTGTGTGGCTGCTGTTGCTGGTGCTGCTGCTTGACACTTGACATTTAATTTACTGCTCCTTTATGCCATTTGTCTGTTTCATTGGTATTCGTAGTTTCTTTTCTGCTATTTTTTCTGTTTTTGTTTTTAGTTTTTGCTTTTGTCATTGTCACTTTACTTTTTGGCGTTTTTACTATTTTTTTTTCCTATGTTATTTTTACTGCTTTTTTTTTTTGGTACCTCATCGTCACTACTCACTGCTGCTTGGCTTGGCGCCAAAGCCGCCCACTTCAATGCGAATATTATGGCATTTACATTTGCTAAAAATACTAAAAATGAAAAATGCACAAAGCAATGTATAAGCCTTGTGACAATGCCTCACACAGAGGGCAAGCATATTGCCGATGTGAACTTGCTATTGCGCTCATTAATTTCAATTTTAATAAAATATAATAAATATGGCGTACTCCGCCGCCATTTGGCTTTTGCATCTCCAATTTTTTTCATAATTTTTTATGTTGATAGTACCGCATGACATACTGGCCGAATTTAACACCGACGATATCTCAGTCCTGATTACATGTCCCTTCCCTTCCGTAATGAGCGAAATTATAGCAAAAACATAGGGAAAGGTGCGCACAAGGTTTTGGGCCGTTGGTTAAATCCAGATAAGACTTAGCTGTTGCTCTTAACGAGGATATATAAACTGCCTACTTTCGGACCTCCAAGCCTAAACGGCCGGTACCAATTATTTCAGGCTGAATGTGAACTTTAAATTAAATTAAAGCCGAAGTTGAAACTCTGGATGTACCAAGTGGTGGTGCGACCGGTGCTGAGTTATGGCATTGTATTCTCTTGAGATGCTCTCCGAAAAAACTACAATCTCACAAGTCTACAGAAAGTTTAAGGCATTGCGGGTCTTGCGCCAGCCGCAGCAGTCCCAAGGCAGGTTTGGAACACACTTTAAACCCGCTTTCAATTGACTTATACATCCTATGCACATCTTTACAGACAGCATTTAGGATCAGGAAATCTGGATACTGGAGGGATACACAACAAGGGCACAGTAGTATCCTTCATCAACTACCCGCTTACATAGTTAAGACCAGAACTGATTGCAGAACTCGCAAACTGGAGTTTGAGCAGAGAGTTCAGACTGTGTACCCAAGCAGGAGTGTATGGATGTGCGTAGTGAAGTCCTCGCAGATAAGGGCATACAAATATTCACCCACGGTTGCAAGCTGGCCTCTAGAGTTGGAGCCCTCAGAATCCTTGGAACTATCCGTGTCAGTCAGACTCCCCTCTTATTGCTAGGTGTTCGAGGCAGAAGTTTTCCCAATTTGGCAGAGCAGCCAATCTCTTGAAGACAGAACCGTAACGTGTAAGACTGACAGCCAGGTAGCAGTAAAGCTGTTAGCTTAGGTGCTTGTAAACAATTGATTGCCTCCTTATCCAGCAATCTGAAAATCTCTGTTATCTGGGTTTCCGGGCATGGAGGAAGCAAAGATAGCAAGAAAACCGATGAGCTGGCACGGAGAGGTTCAGCAGGAGACGAAGTAACAACCAGTATCGTGCCGTAGCGAAAGGAAATATACGTAACTTCTATCTTAACAAGGCGCAGCGAAAGTGGAAGACTACCAAAACTTGAATAATTAATTATTAATATTAAAAACCCCCTAGCCGCACTTCAATGACAAGAGCACTATAGGTCTTTTGTGTAGTTCTAGGGCCGTTGCCCATTAACTTATTGCAGTATAAATGGGTCTGGTCTCAGGGTAGGGGCCAACCATTAGAGAGTTTAACTGTCTTTACGGATAGGTCGAGATGGAACGCAGGGTTCGTGAAGAGATTTTCATTGACGAATATAATGAAAAATTATCCTTTCGCCTGTCGGACCATGCAAGAGTTTTTCAGGCCGAAACGCTTGTAATAAAGGAAGCACTAATATACGTTAAACAGATTTAAACACAAGTAAGCATTTTCCCAGACAGTCATGCAGCTATTCAGGCGCTATCTTCAACCTCGGGAAGATTCCAACTAGTGCATGAATTTAGAAGAGAGCTGGCCTCGATTTCTGAAACTCACGAGATTAGCTTAATGTAGGTCCCGAGGCATAGCGACTCTTACGGTTATGAAACGACGGATCAACGGGTTCAAAGGCAGAATTACGGAAATTTAGTATTCAAAAGCTATAAAGAGAAGGAGGATCGTATAGGATTATGCGGCAGTTTTTAGTGTCCTATGGCCCACCTAAAACCAGGAATCTTTTGCGAATGAACGAAGAAAATATCCACAAACTCACGGCTGTCTACACAATGCACTGACTCTTAGGAGCGCATGCCGAAAGAATCGGTTTACCCTACAACAGGTTCTGCCGCAGCTGCGATCACCCAGGCTGCTTAAGAGAGGAGACAGCCGAGCACCTAATATCCGAGTGCAGAGCTATCACTAAGATGAGTTTAAAGACATTCTGTAAACTATTCCTGCTGAACATATCAGTGTGCAGCCGCCTCTCTCTGTACGACATACTAAAATTCATCATGCAGAAAGCACGGTCAAGGATTTTCTATGCAATTGATAGGAATTCCATTTTTGGATAATCTAAGGACGGTATCTAGGATCGAGATATCTAACATAGACTTCATTAACAACTCTGGCTGGTTGCAATACACAATCTTGCATTAATCGGTAGGTTTTGTCGAGTTTTCGGCACCACACCGGCAGTTTTTTTGCTACTTGGGCAACATGGATTGCAGCCATTTTATCTCCTCTCACATTTTTTAATTTTGATTTGTTCAGAAGTTTTCGAGATGACGATTTAAAAAAAAAAACCGTTCTTTGGAAACATATCTTTTAAATTATTTTTTTTTCAAAATTCCTTTGGAACTTAAGTTAAAAAAAAAAACTAATAGTTTTAAAATACAACATCAAATTTTAAAAACTCGAAAAACTAGATCCCATTATCCCTCGTGGTTTTTGGAAACCAAGATTTTGTATGCAAAATTTTTAAATTTTATATAAATAGTGGTTTTAATATTTTCCAATTTCATATTTATATATTTTGAAAAACAAAAATTTAGAAAAAACATTGTCGAAATCTGGCCGTTTTTTTTAAAAACTTTGGCATTTGGAAATAGTAAATTAAAAATTGCAAACAACTTTTAAAAAAATATAACTTGAAGTTTATAAAATGCGAAAAAAAATAGATACCATTATTGGACTAGTCTCAAAATTTGTGGAATGAACGATAGTCTTTTAGTAAAAGCTTTCACGGAAAGGATCAGAATGTGGTTTTTGTGAAGCATCATTTTGTGTTCATAGTTTTTAAATTTTATAGCATTGCGCGTCGAAACTGAAAGTTTTTTTTATTTTTTTTACATGATATCTCGAAAACGACAGGAAAAAAGTTAAAACAAAATTATGTCGGTATCTTTCAATCAGTACTATAAAGGTTATGAAAATAATTGGAAATGCGAAGGCCAAACGGTTTGAGACAGTCGCTTGAAAGTGATAATGTTATATTTCAATATCATTATGATAAAAATTTAAACTGATTGTTTGAAAATCACCGTTCTTGGCAACTACGAAAAGTTTAAACAGGCCTGAACTTCCGTTACCGATTGGATACGAATTTCGTTCAATTTGAAATGAATACGGGAAACAAGCTCAAAGCCATATCAGAAACAACTTTTCTTTATTTTGGACTGCTAAATTGCCATAATTTTTTCTTCAAATACCCACTACACTTTTAGTTCATCTTTTAACGCACAAAGCGTTGAGAAAATTAAAAACCCCACTGAGTAATTACATTATTTTGTTATTTGAGATCAAGTAAATATAAGTCCATTATTTTTCAAGTAAATTGAAGGTTTTATTTGGCATGGTTAGAATAATGCGGCTTAGGTCGAATATGCACCGTTTGTTTGGAGAATACCTGTTGCCATTGTGAAGGTAATTGCATTATGCCACTCTCATAGAAACCCTCGTTCCCCTTAGCAAAACACCGGGACAGTCGATTTTCACAAGTTTCTTTTGAGGCGAACTTTACACCGGCAAAATCATTCACCATAGACAGGAACAGGTACTAAGCACTTGGTGCAAGATCCGGACTATGCGGCGGATGTAGGAAAACCATCCCAACCAAGCTCCCGAAGCATCTGGCGAGTCACTATCGATGTGTATCGCTTGGCGTTGCCCTGATGGAACACAATTCCTCACCTATTGGCCAAAGCTGGCCGCTTCTGGGCGATTGCTTTCTTCAGATGGTCCAACTGTTGACAGTATGGTCCGAATTGCGAGTTTGGCGCTAGGAGGAGCAGCTTAGAGTAGGTTATTCTTTGCTAATCGAGCCAAATGCATACCAAATCCTTTCTGTCCGTCAATCCTCGCTTTGCTACGATTTGCGCCGGCTCACCGCGATTCGACCACGACTGGTTTCGCTTGATGTTGTCCTACTTTTCGTCGCCAGTAACCACCGCTTCAGACATGGATCGCGTTTGTTGAGATTCAGCAGCGATTCGCAGACGGAACTTCGGTCCATGAGAGTTTTTTCCGTTAACTCAGGTGGCAACCACACATCGAGCTACTTTTTGTATCCAGCCTTATTTTAATGGTTGCAAGCGGTTTTTGGTTCCCTGTTTACTTTCTGGATAGTCGAAACATGGCTAACAAGATGGCCGGCCTCCACGATGAGAAATGATACGAAAAATGGCACAGAAGATGGCACAACGCCAAAACCGGGTTGTCTACAAAGCAAACTTGACAAACAATGACGAAAAATAGTTCCAGTATACATCATCGACGATTTCCATTATTTTATCGATATTTTTGACAATTGCCCTTTTAGAGCGGGGTGCGTGGAATCGACGAAACCAAAATTGCGCTTGGTTGGCTGTTACAATATCAGAACCATAAACACTATTCACCTTTTCAGCTGCCTGGCTTGCGTTTTCGCCCTTTTTTTGAAAAACAACAGTGAAGCTGTGTCTCTTTGCTGGTGCCCATTTTGGATGCGAGCTCAAACAATACTGAGTCAAGGCATTGCAAAACTGTTTCAGAAGTTTTTTTATCTTTTCTCTCTAATGGTTTATCGCGTAAACAGATCGCACTTGTAAAAAGGGAGATACAGCCCAGAAAGCTAGGCGATAGAAGTGAAACTTTATGTATCTCGATGGGCACTTGAAATGAAAATACTCACCCTAGGCAGCAAGTTTTATGAGATAGAAATATTTCTCTGATAACAGAAGCCACTATTCATTATTCTGGAATTTTTAACGGTGTTAGGTTAATGAAAAAAGATAGTTGATGTTTTCGCCTCCATTTATAAAAAATCTATTCATTCACTTCCATACTTTCATCTTCAAGAAAAGATACAATTGGTTTGTAGTATGAAAAATATGAAATGAAAACTCGTGATTGTAAACTATTTAAATATCTTGAGAAAGTTGCATCTATTGTCGTGCCTGATCTGTTTGTTGAGTCTTTGGGATTATTATTAATTTTTAAATTAAATTTACTTTCTAAAAATTGTACAAGTGGTTGAGCTTCTTCCAAGGCAAAATAGACATTAAAATCACCGCTTAAAATCATTGGCGTAGTGTGCAAATCTTCTCCTAATTCTGCTGCACCTGAGGGAGTATATGCCAACAATGCTCTTTGTATGAATTTTATTATATCGTTAATTCTCTGATTCGGAGTGATGTAGAGAACAATCATTGCCACACTCTGTCCGCCCCTCCACGCGTGCTACCCCTCTCTCGTTTTTTCCTACTCCGAATCTGTCGCGTTTTCGTTTCTCTCCCATGCCTCCTTCCACCCGACTGCCCCATCACGCGCGCCATCCCCTCCCTTTTCCTGTCGCTTTTTCGTTTCATTCGATATTGGAATTACAGCCCAATGGGCGCAAAGAAGTTTCACTTCAAAAATGGATTCTCTTTTAACTTGACTTTATATTTTAAGCCACATTTTAAAAGCATGTTTCATTCCTCAAGAGGACAACGTTGTCGAAATATTTAAAAAATGTTCTGATAATATTTATAAAGGGCATGACAATAGAGAACCCATTTTTGATATAAAGCTTTACTTAACAAAAAAATTTAAAATATTGCGCCAAGCTAAAAAAAATTTGTTATCTGTCTGCCATGCACAGAGGGAATCCGAAACATAAGCAGAGTTAATGCACTAAAACATAACTTCGATACCTATGACTCTCATACATAATATGCATCTATGCACATACACCTGCACCAAAAACCCACAGGACGTCGAGCATCACAATCACTTAAACTAAATAAATGCAGTCATATCTCTCAGCTGACTTATCGACGCTTTACAAAAAAAAAAAAAAAAACAAGCTTTTATGAATAAACTAAAAACAAAAAAATATAAAAAAAGAAATGCCAGTGACACTAATTCGTTTGCGCCATTGTTGCATGCAACACCGCTGTTGCCAGCGCGCAGTGTTGTTGCAGCCACTCGACAACCAAGTGAAAGTGTGCGAATCGGCAAAGTTGAGCAGTTCAGTCGAGCAGCCAAACATTCGAACTGTAAGCAAAGCAACAGAGCAAAGCGGCAAAAAGCCAACCAACCAAGCGGAGCTGTTCGTGCAGCTGTGGGAATAAAATGAAATTTATTGAAAACAAAACGCATTGTTTTGCCTGAGTGCGTGATGTGATGTTGCTCTGTGAACGCACTGATCTTCCTAGAACCCCACCTCCCGCTCCACAAGTACCTGCTCTGCACTCTATGTTTGTAAAGATTGCATACAAAATAATTCCCAATACATTTCATTGGTATTGAACGGAAATAAAACCTGAAAGCTGATATCGATGTGGCAGTGTTTGCGTGCGTGCGTGTGTGTGTGTGTGTGGTGCGCGTTGTGCAATAAGAGAAATAATAACAGTAAAAAATACGATTGGAAACAAACAATGTTACTACCACCAACAACAACAACAATAACAAGTAATGGCAGGAGTTACATTAAAGCAAAACTACATTTGCCGCGACAACTGGAGCTGAGCTGAGAAAATTTATGCATACATTGTAAAGGTTTCGTTTTTTTTTTAATTTTACTACGTATTTACTTTTTCATATTAGTTATGAGAGCTAAATATGTATGTATAGAACGCTGCACATTAGAGTGGATCAGTTTTGGTGATATTTTCATGTTTATGAATTACTCCTAAAGCCGAAGCTTAAAATATTTCTAAAGGTTATGAAATAGAGATAAGTTAGCTGAGGTTGAGTGAAATAACGAAAAAGCTCAAATAAGGTGTGCGTTTGGATATCTGAAATGGGTGAGGACACACACACTGTTCTATTATTTTTTCCATCGAACGGTGCGAGACTAAAATCTTCGAGTTTGCATTTGTTGCTATACAACTTTATTGATTAACTAAATATTTATATATTTATTCATATATTATTTTTTGGCCTAATTTCAATAAATCGAGAATATTAATTTTGAGCTCGAGGTCAGTATAAGAAAAGTATTTCGAAAAGAAGACAATAACAGTCAAAAGCGGCAGACCGTCGTAATTAAATTATGTTGGTTAGATATAAGGAAAGTGGTAAAAAGCAACAACACAACACAAGCCGACTGTGGTCCATTGGCTACGTGCTTACCCAGCAAGTTGTAGGTTGTGGGTTCACATACCGGTGGAGTCATGAAAGAAATCTGATGAGGAGTTTTGGTGATCTCTGAAATAGCAATAATTTCTACCACTTCAGGCTGTTGTTGCCTTTTTTCAATATACTTTTTCTTATGCTGACCTTGACACTTTCCTTGTACTGGCCTTGAGCTCAAAAATTAATATTGTCTATATATATAAATTAATTATAGCTCGGTATATTTATAAATTATAAAAACAATCAGGAGGTAATTGGGGTTTAAAATAATTTTTTTTTCGCCTTATTTTTTATGAATCGTCTGCATAGTTTATTGAGCTTGTGGCCAGGTTTGTATTAGGAATAATATGAGAAAACAACAATTTTTCAAAGTGGTAGAAATAAAATTGTTGTTTTCTCATATTATTCGTAACACAAACCCGGCCACAAGCTCTATAAATTATATTAAAATAATATTATACAAAATAATTTTTAGTTTTATTTAATATGAATAATATATATGACATTTGTATAAATTATTGGGCATTTTTTTTATTATTATATTAATTATAAATATGTTTTTATCTATATTTTGGTTTTAAACCATTTTTTAATTGACATTTGATTTCTTTAAAAACTATAAATTTTAGTTGATAAATTAATTGTGGTTTTATATTTTATTTATATTTGTAACTTGATTAAACCATTATTTAAATAAAATTTAATTAAATAAATAAAATAGTTTTTTATGGATTAATATTTATTTTATTTTATATTAACTTATTATTTTATTATTTTCTTATTAAAATACAATAAGAATTATAATTATTATTTATATTTGTTTTTATTTACATAAATATACATAAATTATTTACTTATAAAATTTAAATTGTAAAATATAAAATATTGTACGATATTAATTTATAATTTTAAAACATTTGAAAAATAATAATAAAATAAAAGCAACAATACAAAAAATGATAGAGACTCTTAAATTTATATTAATAGATTCATTAATTAAATAAAATTTAATAACTCTTGGATTATTTACTAAATATTAGTTATTATTTTAAAGACTAAAATGAAAGATGTTGTTTTCATTTATTATATAGTAATTTTATTTTAAATAAGTAATAAAAAGGAAATGTTATTTAAATTTTATATAAAAGGTAATTGTAATAATAACTTGCACTGCTGTGGAGGTAATACTAATATAATATTATTAATTGCATAAAGTTATAAATTTATTTAATCACTATATTTATTTAATTTAATATATGTTTAATATAATACAGCATATCTTTTTGAATTTGTTGTTAAATTAATTATTTATATATATATATATATATATATATTGCAAGTAACTCAAATTTGAAACCATTGTTTGTTTCACAACAAATTATTAAAGCAAATTTAAATTAACTTATAATATTTACACATTGGTGGTAATAGTTTATATTATTTGTTAAATTCTGGGATTGTAATTAAATAATAAATTAGTTATTGTATATATTGTATATAACGGGTTTTTCAATAGGGACGCTACAAAAGTAGACCAATAGTGACAGCAAATGACGCCATATTTTTCCCCGCTCTTTTGACATTTCCCTTCAGTAAGAATTGTTATTTCAACATGGAAAGATATCCGAGCCAACAACGAGTCGAAATTATTAAAATTTCCTACCGGAATTCGGAGTCAATGGCCTCAACTTTAAGAGCGCTACGTCCAATTTATGGTCGTCATCATTTCTGGCTGAATGGCTTCGTCAATAAGCAAAATATGCGTTATTGGACAGTCAGCAATTCACACCTACTCCATGAGTCAACGTTGCATCCCGAAAAAATTACGGTCGTACTTCTTCCGTGATGATCAAAACCGGCACGTTACTGTGAATGGGAATCGCTACCGCTCAAGGATATCCGAATATTTTTGGCCCGAATTGGATGATATGGACTCGGACAATATGTGGTTAAAACAGAACGGCGCCACAAGCCACACAGCGAATGTCACAATCGATTTATTGAAAACCAAGTTTGGTGAACGTTTTATCTCACGAAATGACCCAGTCAATTGGCCGCCTTGGTCGTGCAATTAGACGCCGTTAGATTATTTCCTACGTCAAGTCTATGGTCTATGCCAACAAGCCAGCGACGATTGGTGAACTTCGTACGCGCGTATGCTTGAAAACCGTCGAAAATTGGGTTCAGCGTCTGGACTTCTGCAAGCGTGCCCGTGGTGCCCATGCAAAAGAAATTGAGTTCCATACATAATGGCATCGAATGTACTTTCACAGGAATAAAGAATTTTTGTTTTATTTAAAAAAACTTTTGTAGCGTTCGTATTGAAAACCCCTGTATATCTTAATATATAAAAATCACGTGTCACGTTGTTTGATTTCGATGGACTCCTAAACTACTGAACCGATTTTAATGAAATTTTTAACACTGTGTGCAGTTTGGTCCAACTTGAAAGATAGGATAGTTTATAACTCTCCTTATAGTCGCATTATTTATTTATTGCAAATTATTTGTTTATTATTAGCAAAGAGCTATCCACCAGTTGGTGGCGCTAACAGCGGTATGAGTAAGTGCGCTACAGTAGATGGCGCTACAGTTATTATGATTCTAGCAGCTGGCGGTGTTTTATCAATTTCAACAGTAAATGTTCATGGATTTAGGCTGTCATAACAAAAGCTGCCATGAAATAATAATTGAACCAATCTTCAACCGAAGAATATGTGGTGGCATTCCGGGTATATCTAGAGAGTTTAAAAATTCAGTTGGAAAATTTACACTTTCATTTTCATCAGCAACAGTATCGATTGATTTAAAAGACATCAGATCGTCTGGCAACAACTGTTGTATCTGGAAGTTAATTTCGTCAACATCAACATTTTTGGCTGCCAAAATAGCCCGCCCACTGAGCCAGTTATGATCTAAATAATTATAGTAGCAGTAGTATTATTCTTCTGCGTAATTTGAATCCACCTCGGTTATGCAACGGTACACGTTTGGTCATCAAAAAGTTAACAGGGAATATTCTTGAAGCAACCATTTTGACTGGAAAGTTTAAAGGAGAAGTGGTCCTGTTGCCCCGTATTCCAATGATACCGTCAGAATCTACGATACCATTCAGAAGACTACAGTTTCCTATTCGTTTAGCTTTTGCCATGTCCATAAATAAGTCTCAAGGCCAAACAATGTCCATTTGTGGGTTAGATTTGGATAATCCATGTTTTTCCCATGGGCAATATGTTGCATGCTCACGTGTGGGAAAACCATCAAATCTATTTGTCTTAGCTCGAGACAGGTTAACCAAAAATATTGTGCACCGATTAGTGCTAAGTTAAATTAAAATTTTTATAATTCAAAAAAATAAATACTACTATTAAAAATTAAGAATTATCTATCCTAAGATTATAAAATTAAATGTTACATGTTATCAACTAACAATTTTGTAATTAACTTATTTGTTAAAAACTTGAATATAAAATCAAAAATGAACTATTTTATGAAAATTTGTGTTTATTATCAACTCTACGAAAATTTTCATCTATAATTTTAAAAATTTTGACCTCAAGTTCAAATCTCAATCCCGTGGATTTTTATACCAGATATATAAGGTTTCCGTCTTTATTCATAAAAAATAATTTCACTGTAGTGAATAGTTTACTACAACACAGCAAATCTAAAAGTGAGGAAATGTGCATTCTGAGAATTCGAATGATTCAAACCGATTTATCGTTTAAGTTCAAAATTTTACAGTTTCATATGTACATACATACATAGGTATGTATGTGGCATGTTAGCGTGTTGGAGAGTCATCTTCTTTATTTGTTTACACGCTACACAACAAAACAAAGAACGAACTTCGCCAAAAATATTTAAGTTCAAAAAGCGTTTTAACTATTTCAAATAAAAATTGGGCGGGACGAAGTTCGCCGGGTCAGCTAGTATATATATATATATATTTAGATTATGAATTAATATTATGTTATGATGTGTGTGTGTGTGTGTGTGAGTGAGTGTGAGTGTGAGCACTCTACAACCATTTACAATAGCGAGAATAATGCTGCACTCTTGAATCTGTCTAGAATTATATGTGTATGTGTATGTATGTATATGTGTGCATGCCGTTATATTCCGCTGCATTAGCACAAACATATCAACATTTACGTAACTCGCACACACCTACTTCTCTACCCATACATTTACTACTTACTGTAAACTTGTGCGACAATCAAAGTTCCTCATACGCCATGTTGTACAACGCTCGTTACACACACACACACACTGGACTTTTGCTTGCACTACAGTCGTCATTGACAGCAAGGCAATGCACTTTGAACAACTGGAGTACGTAGCTACGATTTAAGTAAAATTTGCGTAGAAATGTATGATTTGTTAATGTCATTCCTACTTTGAATTTGCTGTAAGTGGCGAAGTATTTTTTGATTTCTAACGGCGTAGAGTGATGGATCGGGTTCTACCGAATATCAAAAAGAGTTGTACAACTTAGAAAAATATCTAAATAATTAATATTACTACTAATATGCCTAAACCCATATACTCCTCTCTTTCGTTTCTTTGAAGTAATAAATACTCTATGACTTGAATATTATTAGAAATGCATAGAAAGAGATGTTGTCCATTCGCGGTGTTATTTATCGGTCTAAGAAAAAACTGTCATATAGTTTAGAAATTGGTTTCCCCTTAATCTAAAACTCCATATGTATTATCATGTGCCAGTAATTTACATTCTATTTCACTGTTATCATTTTAAATATACTACTATTCTGATATTGGCATTATGTAGGGCTCTTAAGTGTCCACTTTGAATTGGTGTTTGTACTCTTAGATAAATAATAATTCTTACTTCAACAAAAGATATTTATTTTAACGATTTTATGGCATTTCTACGAAACAATATATTTTCCCGTGCCACATGAAAACCTTCAAAGCTTTGATGACATTATATCTAATATATAAAACCCAAGCGTCCTGTTGCTCACCACATAGCGCTCAAACTATTACTAGTATTGCGTTCGGCCTGAAAGTATGCACAACAAAGAGATAACAGTTTTGATATCTTTGTAATGCGTTATCTTTGTGAATACGAAATGTTTGAATCCGATCGTGAGACGGAATGCTATGCTAGTTTTTTATAATTCTAAAGGATGAAAGCATGTAAACTCCAAAATGTGGGTGCCTACGTAAATATATTCGGTCTAGTAAAAATTAAACTAATAATCGATTCATAGAAACCTCTTTGAAACGAATTTTAAATTTTTTTTATGTGTAGTTAGAATTTCTGTACAAGTAGATTGACAACCGAATCCATACGAGAAGATTCTGATTGCTGTTCGTTAATTGACAGCCGAAACCATACGAGAAAGATCCGATTGCTGTTCGGTAATGCTTGTTAAGTTTTCGGACAGAAATTCATTCACAAGATGTAGTTTTGAAATCGTATGTCTAGAAATCTGTCAATCGAACGCCACATCCCACTCTGGTAATATTTTTAATTTATTGTCTGAACTCTAAACGAGAACTTTAAATGAACAACGCCACGATGACCAAATTACAATGAATATATCGACTCAATTGAAAAACGTCATTCCGAAAATTTTCACGCGTAAACTCCTCGAACATTACAATGTAGCAATAGAAACGGACTCTTTCCATATGGCTTTAGCGGCATTTACTCGATCGAATTTAAAAAAAAAATTCAGGTAAACCCTCAAAACTCAGTTGACATAAAGTGATAACAACACTGAGCACAGTCAACAAACTAAAATACAAATCACGCTTACACTCAGTGTCAGTTAAAAGCTGAATGGTTATGCCAACTTAGAGTAAAAAAACATGAAGTATTTCTAAATGTGGAGTTTATGAAAATTAAGCTTAGAGTACATTCACGTTTCATGTCAAACTAGCTACCAAAAAAATGTCTGAAGTTCCACAATAAAGTTGTGTACTGTTCACGCTGTGAAAAGCCTCCCAACATCTTGGCAACATGATGCTAGCAACATTTTATCACAGCCTTTAAAACGCTTTGTCTTTTAAAGTTGAGTGAAAAGATGCACTTCTCCACTTTTATAATAACGCGTTTAACATAAAATGGCTGTCAAATTCTTTACAAATTGCGTAGCCGCAAAATATACGTGAAACTCTGCCCCATTTCAGCGGCAACAACTTGCAGCAACTTGGCAACATGATGCCAGCCACATTTTTTCAGAGTTTCTCAAATGCATTTGCCATTTAAAATTGCGTGAAAAGTGAAAGATTTTTGTTTGTTTTATTTTTTACACTTACTTTTGTGCACCATCTTTTAGGCGCTTAGGTAATTTAGGTTGCTAGCAACATGTCACGGCCACACAAATGCATGTTGCTGGCAAAATTTCACGACTGTGAATTTTGTACTAGCCTTTAAGTGCTCTGCACTTTTTTTTTTTTAAACAAAATTTGCATTTGTGTACATTGATGAAAGTTGAATAACCGGCTGCCGACATCAGAGCTAGTACGACCTTTGTATTTCGCTGACTCGCCAAGGAATTTGTAGTTTAAATAATGGAATTGGAAAATTAAAGTGAGTGCATAGACAATGAATATGATATAAAAGCGACAAGAATAAATAGCAAAAAAGGCGTAAACATTTGTGAAGTCTAGCATCAGAAGAGTAGATAGATTGCGTGATGGTAAGCGATGGTGCTGAAGTAGAACATGGAACTATGTATTGCATCACGATGCTTGATTGCAAAACTGCAGACATAAAATATTTATGCTCTTCTCATAAAATATGCAACAGAAAAAAATCAATAGAGGAGAAAATGATAGATAGATTTCACATACACCACCAATATGACAATAACAATAGTCGACGACTGTAAATGTAACGTGAACAGTCAATGATTTTGATATAAAACCGGCAAAAGGTGATGCTATGTAAACGTAGTATTTTATTTTGCTTTACTTTTGCCTGACTGCCTGTTGCACACATATTTACATATGTATTGTCTATGTATGTGTGCATGTAAACATCTCTTTCAATTTCTCTTTCTCTACGCTTTTAACGCCCATTCGAGTAGCTGCTAAAATTCATCGACAACCAGTTACTTCCCATGCATTTAAATGGAATAACAATAATGTGCAACAAATAGGAAATGTCTTGCATTTGAAATAAGATGTGCAAAAAAAGGTGAAAGAAAACGTGCACCCCAATATCAATAAAATGCGCTCTATATGTGTACATATATATTTACATAAGTAAGGGGAATATGGTTGCATTTAAAGAGTGCTAGTGAAGGAAAACTTCTTGTACATTTATGCTGTGAGAAATTTATAAAGAACTGTCTGCACATTTCAATCTACTCAAATGTCGTTATTCGTTGCGTTGACTACTTAAATCTCACATTGATTTTTAGTTGCAAGTGTTCGGCCTCTCTACAATTGCAGTAGATTTAGACTCTCTATCTTCTTTCATTTTTCCGACACGGTGAAAACCTAATGTATGTATATTGGAACGATTTTTCATCATCACTTGCCAAGCAAGCTTGGTTAAGAGATACCCAGGTTTCGGCATTCTGCCATCGTTAGTGTAATTTTTTCTTCGCATATTCTTCCATATAAAATATCATTTCGTGCATGCGTTGTTTAAAAGAAAAGGTGCAATAGCGTCGGCAAGAAATTTTATCAAAAATCAATGGAGATTTTTAGGAACTTAAATTTTGCTTTTTAGTAATTTAATTAATTTTATTGCAATTAAAGTTTCTAAAAACTCTGATAGGAGAATTGAGAATTGAGAATTTAGAATTTAGAAAAGTGTTCATACTTATGTGCCTATATACTAATTTATTATTTCTTTAATAACTAACAATAATTTGTATGGGCTCAAAGCCATTTATTTATTAGGAAGATATTGAAAAAAAAACAACAATGGTAGAAGTTGTAGCTAATTCGGAGATCACCACATTGTCCTCCACGACCAGCTCGTACAAGTACTCCTTAAGGCAAGGCTTTCACTACTTGCAATAAGTAAGCAGCAATAGTGTTAATGGCTGGGTTTTAAACCCAGAGTCCACCGAAAGAAGCGCGCATATGCCACATACTCGGCTATAAATTTTATCCACAGCAAAACCAACCGTTTGATACCCATATCTTGCTATTCATAAAACTTGTGTGTAATTTAAATTCGACTTTTCAATCAGGTGGCAACCTTCAATATGCTATAACAATTCTCCTTAGTGAGTAGAGCAGTTTGGCACTCATGCTTTCAAAATTTAAATAACTTCTAAAATATTTAAATAAATTGGACTTTTCAAACAGTTGGCGACCCTCACAAAAGTTAGCTATGAACCTTCTTGTCGAGACGCACCGTTTGACAGCCGTAATATAGAATTTCATATAACTCGTGTCTATAGTTTCATTAAATTGGACTTTTCAAACAGTTGGCAACCCTCACAAAAGTTAGCTATGAACCTTCTTGCCGAGACGCACCGCTTGATACCCATATTTTATATTTTAATATTTCATATGCCTTGCGTATATTTTAATTAAATTTAATTTACATAAAATTTACGAACTATTCCCATGCCAACCAAATATACATACAAAATTTCATAAAAATTGGCCGAGCCCTTGACACTAGATTTTTATATATTGTCAATATTGTAAAAAAATTGCGTTTAATAAACTTCTGCTTCGATGTTAAGGCGAAGATTTTGACATACTTTTTAAGTTATTTTCCCAAAGAATGATCCTCCTGTCCTTACATTGGGTCAATTGAAGTGGTAAAATATGAAACGAGCACACATGGAGCACTTTGGCAAATCTCCAATCAAACTCGTTTCATTTTTGCTACATATATGGTAATTGTGGAAACTCAAAAAAAATTAGGTATATTGGAACGATTTTCCGTCATCCTTTGGCAAGTTTGGTTTGGAGCCAAGCCGATTTCGGCGTTGTGCCATCTTTAGTATTTTCAAATCAAATTTGCACAGGGACTACGGAAAATCATCTCAATATACATCAACCTTTCACACTGATGGAAAAACAGGAGGTTAAAAAGGGACTTAAAGAACTTTATATTGGCCTGCTTACAGAGAAAAATGGAATATGAGCAACCGCTGAAACAAGAATTCACTTTTCTTTCTCGCACTTTTGAATAAATTTTTCTAATTATAAATTTTCAGATGCTTGTTGTCTAATATCGTGGAAGTAATCGGTTCACTTTGCGACAGCTCTGTTGAGAGAATTAAACGCAACGTCTTCGATGCCTTACTTCATTATTGTCGCTAAGAAACAGTTCGTGTTATTTGTTAAAAAAAAAAAAAAATGTTAAAAGAATACGATATTATATTTGGTATTATAGTTGCCACTTCGGAGATAGTCACACTTTCTCATTAGGCTTCCTTCTGGTATTGACTATGTAGGTATCGAATTCAGCTTTTTGTAATAGATATAAAAGTAGATACAGAAGATGAGGCAAAAACGTATCACAACTACTGCAAACCGTCAACAAACTACGAACAACACATACAAATTTTCAAATGCATATGAAAGTACTATTCCCGACCACAATGATTGTGTTAAATTGACAAAATTTAAATGCTATATTTTTGTTTTTTACCAAACACCACCTTCAATCACACTCCATGTTTTTTACACCACCCATTGAGTCCGATTCTATAATATTGCTTGTATTTAACAACCTTCGCCTTCTGCACTTAAGATACCCAAGTTTTTCTTTTGGAACTTTATAAAAACGTCTACAGAATATTCGAATAATTCAACTGTACGAATGTGCCAAATTTTGCTCTCCTGCTTTAAAACAAAAAAAAAAAAAGTTGATAATTTTTGCACTTTCGCAAGAACTGCAGCCGCAGACGTTGATTGATGAAAATAGTAAAGTACATAAGTACTCCTAGCATATCCGAGTCGTGCTTCACGTTATGTAAAGTTTAAATTCCTTAAAAATTATTGCACAAAAATTAAAAAAAAAAAAATTTATATATTTTCGTGTGAAAAATTTTCTGCCAGAAAAGTAGTGCGAAAGTTTTGCCATCCACACCTTCCGAACAATTTTAGATTAGTTACTTGCCTTATCTGCATTTCAATAGAATTGAAAATAAAAAAAAAAAATTTAATACGTTTTTCGTTACTGTCATCTACTCTTCCGCTACCGCTCTCTTGACCATCACTTTCAAGCCCTATACTCAAATCTACTTTAGAATTTACTTGACTGTATAAACTTTTGGTGGTGCCTGCTTTGCAAATCCAACGCCATTGTTGCGGTCGTGTCGTTGTGGTCGTTTCATAAGCGGCAGATGGCAGGCGACAAGCGTCATGATGAGGCACATAGTTGCTGAGTGAGCAGGGGTCAAGTGGATGTGAAATACTTTATGTGCCGTAACTGGTCGCAATTTTCGATGTAAAGGACATGCGCTATATTCCCTGCAGTCAAAAGTGAAGGCAGTGAATGAAACTTTTGGTTCATAAATTGGTTTTTATTGGGAGGCAACTGAACCAGTTTGATTGTGAAAGTGGCACTTGACAGTTGGGTAGCCAAATTGGAGCATCAGATATGTATGTCCATGGTACTTACAACGTTGGCTTGAATAATATGATTGATGTAGGTTATTCCACCATGAAGCATCTTGCTTCTTATAGGATCTATCTTCATAAAAAAAAAACACGCACAAAAACTAGTAAAAAATAGTAGCAGTAAAAATTAGCAGCATTAGTAAAACTAGCGGAAAATTAAAAAAAAATAGTAGTAGTAAATAGTAGTAGCATTAGTAAAAATAGTGGTAGAAATTATTAAAAAATTGTAGTAATTAACAAAATAATAGGAGAAATTAGTCACAATAATAGTAGTGAAAAAGTAGTAGAAATTAGTGAAAAGTAGTAGAATTAGTAGGGCATTAGTAAAAATAGTAGTAGCATTACAACAAATTTTGTAGAAACTGGTAAAAATAGTAGTAGTATTAAACAGTACCATTAGTAAAACATAGTAGTAGAAATTTGTAAAATAGTAGTAGTAATCAATTAGTAAAATAGTAGTAGAAATTTATGAAAAATAGTAGTACTTTTTACCAGGAACATTAGTAAAAAATAGTAAGAGAAACTAATAACAATAGTAATGGTTTAGTAGTAACTAAAAAAGTAGTAAAAACTATTAAAAAATAAAAAAATAATAATTAGTAGTAGTATTAGTAAAAATAGTAGAAGGAAGCAGTAAACAACAGTAGCAGTAATTAGTAGGAGTATAATAGTAAAAAAGTAGTAGAACTTAGTAAAAAATAGTGGCAGAATTAGTAAAATCAGCTGTAGGAAGTACTGAAGTAAAAATAGTGGAGATTGTAGTAGTAATTAGTAGGTAGTAGTGGTAGTTATAGTGGTGAACTACTGCAAGGCTCTAAAATGGTCCCGAAATATCTCGTCCGGAAATTGTGCCAAAGTGATCCAGAGCTTGACCTCGAATGGGTCGGAGTTAAAGACGAAATGGATGTATACATTGATATGCGACGAGATATCGACGCGACTTACATTATGCGATGTAAAAAATCATTCTCAGCTGTTAAAAAAGTTTCATTTCAATAAGCCGCTGAAGACTAGAAGTAGAACGCGAATTGTACTTATAGAATACGTCCGGAGTGTATCAGAAACGCTCGCAAGGTATAACTTTCCGTAAATTCTGCAGAAGCTTGATGAACTATGAAAATAATGAAACGGTTCTTCACCCTCTCGGCAACTGTCTTGCAATATAAAGAAACAGCTTGGCTAATCTAAATGAGGTGACAAACACTGCTATCAGACGCCTTACAAGATTCGGCAGAGAAACGGAAAGTTTCGCCAGAGGTGATACAACTGAAAGTGAGCTCCAAACTTACTTGTCGAATGTTGTGATGCTGATGATTAGGCTGACTAGTTTGTCAACTGTGATGGTAATTCGTACCACAAGCTTTGTTTGCAGGGTACCTGTACACATTCACATTCACACCATTATGACGCTATGGAGCTCGATCTGTCTACTATTCGCCTGAATCGAATGCCATCGAAGCAAATTGTACCGCATACTCCGTCCACTCTTTCGGGTTTGTCTCATTCATATTCACTTGCTTTTCCATACTTCGCAACTGAGCAACAGAAATGTGTGTGTAAATACAGGGTAGCTTCAGTTCTTATATTTACTAGAAAATTTGTGGTATTTTTTTTAGCTTTTTAGGGCAAACTAAATTACTTATAATCTAAGCCGCTTGAAACTTGCTATTGTAAAATTTAATGGCGTACATAATTTTTTAAATCCGGATAAAAAGGTGACAAATTGTGATGATATTTTTTTTCTAAATTTGTTGAGTTTTTATAAATTTCCTAGAAAGTTTGAAACTTCGGCGTGCATATTTTTTGTTATAGATTTAAATATATTTTTACTAAAAATGCTAGAAAACCCCGTTATACTGTTATTTTATTATTTTATTGCATATTATTATATTGTGTATAAATCGATTAAACATTACTTTAAGAAAAGGTGGCAACCCTCTTCAAATTATACCTATACCCTTTCTGGGCGAAAAAAATGGATTGACACCTTTATTTTAGTATATCATATGACTTGTGCATAATTTAATTTAATTCGGCTTTTAAAGCAGGTGGCAACTCTCATAAAAATATAGCTTCTCCCCCGAAACGAACCGTTTGACAGCCGTATTTTAATATCTCATAGAACTTGTGTATAATTTGATTCAAATTGACTTTCCAAGCAGGTGGCAACCCTCTATAGGCTATGACTCTTCTCAGTAAATCGAACAGTTTTACACCCATATTTTAATATTTTATTTTACTTGTGTATAATTGAATTAAATGGGGCTTTTCAAGCAGGTGGCAACCCTCTTCAAACTATAGCTAGCTATAAACCTTCTTCTCACCGAGACGAACCGTTTGACAACCGTATTTTAACATTTCATATAACTTATGCTTAATTTTGTTAAAATCGACTTTGAAACAGGTGGCAACACTCTCTTAAATATTGCTAGTTATTAATTATTATCTTGCGATGAACCGCTTGACTCTCCTCTTTAATATTTCATAAAACTTTTAATATTAATTTAATTTGACTTTTCCAACAGGTGGCAACCCTATCTTAAGCATAAAATGTATACAAAATTTCATAAAAATCGGTCGAGCCGTTTCGGAGAAGTTCGAGTACAAACACCATGACACGAGATTTTTTTTATATGTAAGATTTCAAATCAAATCGAGCAACGCAAAATTTTCAAAACTTGTCAAAATATTTTGCTACTATTATTTTATGAACAACGATTGCTATAAATATATGAATCACCTCAAAAATACTTAATGCACCCTATATTATAAAAATGCTGCAAATTATTTGCAATTTTTTCTCTTATTTTCGGTTGCGGTGTGGTGAAAATGGTACAAAGAAAAGCGCAAAAAAATCTATGCATAATGCATTTTGTATTTTGCATTTTACATAATTTATATGTACCCGTAGCGCCCACCCACCAACAACAGTGCATGCGATGGTTGCTGCCTGATGTTATCTGGTCATTCATTGTATTGCGGAAATACCCAAGAGTGGCGATCCAGCAGGCGAGTGAGTGTTGGGCATTGAGTTAGTTTAAAATGTCCAAATCCATTGAAGGTGTCTATGAAATATGTTTTGGGGTTAGAAGGAAGGTCACACAATCGCTCGACAGCCATTTTGCTAACTCGTGCTGGTTTGGATCCTTGGATGATTGTGTGCGCTGGTGCAGCGCTGCGCTCTTGTAAATATTCACCAATTCTTACCAAATATATAGAGACTAAAGTAAAGTAGAAAAAAAAGTAATGTTTGGGAGTGTCGCTCTAACAATAAGTGCAATATTTCTCTCAAAATTAATTTCAATTTTCTTATTTTCTCTATTCTTGTTAGGTAGCATGAATTTATGTTGGAGTAGAATTTTTTGTTGGTGCAGCTCTTTTTGTATTTTAAAAAGACAAACTTAGTGACGATTTTTTTCAATTAACCCATAGTATGCAAGCGACACAGTACAAAATGTGTGGGTCTTCAGATACCTAAACTCAAATTTAACTCGAAAACTACTTGTGAGACATTTTGAAGTCTTTTCAATAGTCCCATGTGATGCTTATGAAAGAAGTTTAACACAAATTTTGTAAAAGTTCGATAAAAATCAGCAATATTATTGCAGGAATGTTAAACATACAATTCTAGTTAGCGCCATCTAAGACAAAACACTATTGGGGGCTACAGAACAAGCATCAAAAGCCAACAACGGCAAGGTCCTCAAGTCACTCGCCGGCAGCACTCGGGGCAAAGACAAAAAAACGCTGTTGGCAATACACAGGACGATTAGTCGGCCGGTTGTAAACTACGCTTCCCCAATTTGAAACGCCGAGGACCAGTTGGATACAGTGGTCGAAGTTTCAGAACTGTAGAAATGCCGCACTCCGGATTGTAGAGGGATGCCTCCTGATGGTGATGTGCCTCAGGCCACTCCCTGTTAAGGGGTTTCTGATTCGATGCCTCCGAACAGAACACCCAAACAGGAAGATGAAAATGGCGGAGCCGCCTGCTAGGCACGTCAGGGCGCATCTCTGTGAACTCAAGAACGAGATCCAGTCCTTCACCAGTCAACCACTTGATCCGATGGCATACCGACTGGCTCTGACTCAATTAAAACCTAGATATTGTAGTAGACTCAACTCCTACTGATCCAGACTCCGACTCCGACCCCGACATCGGAAATGAATATTCGGTTTGTGTAGAATCTCCACACGATACCTACCACCTATTCACATATCCCAATAAACCAACTCATCTAACAGCCCTCTCATTATGTTCGAACCTTGTCGAAAAAGCAAGTTTCCTGAACCTCCCTTAGAGGAGTTTGAAGATAACAACTATCGGTCAAATCATTTAACAGGGTATAGTCAGCCCTACAACAATAACAACAATGGCAAGACTGCCTATAATTTTGGTAGGGTATTTTTATTTGAATTTTTCTTTAACACTGAAAGTGTGGAAAAGTAAGTGAAACAATATTGATATTTTAACAAATAAATGCATGTTTGTATTTGAATTTCTGAAAATAAACCAATCATGTTTTTCTGATATTATGCTTATAAGTTCCAATATCACGCGAGTATCAAATTAAGTTGTTGGAGAATAAAGTAGTGCCTCTTCGACTTTAATTTTTTGTGCATTTCTCTGGCAAATAAAATTATTAATCAGCTTTACGACATTTTATCGACGTTGCCAAATTACTTATAGACTTTTTTTTTAATTACCGCTATATGGAAGGTGGGCGCGGTTTTTGAGATTTCTAAACTTTTCGAAAATATGCTTACATAATTAAAATTTAAGGTGTTTATAACATTATATCATATCTGTGTCTAAAGTTGGCAGTGCCCACATAATACACGTCTACAATTCTCTAACTTAAAGCTGAAGTCAAATTACCTCTCTATTTACTGAAATATCGCATTTTTTGAATTTTCTAAAATTACCTTAATATAAAAGATGGGCGTGATTTGTGTCCAATTTTTATAATTTTCGAAATTATCTTAGTATTATCTTATCTTATCCTCAACCTAATTGTGTATATCAAATTTATCCAAATTATATTTTATAGTTACATATGTGTTCAGTTTTCACAAAATACCGTTATGTGGGCTTGGATATAACCTTGGATACTAGTGCGTTCGGGTATAAAAATATTGTATAAATTTGGATATTAACCTTATATGCATAAATCACTTAACTAACAATTCAAATATCTATCTGTGATTTAATTTTTAGGAAACCAATAAAACATCACAGTCTTTAGTAACTTTTTTTTTTTTTAATGTGCAAAGTTTGCTTAAGGGTTTGACAAACAAGAAAAAAATGTACAAAAAGAAGAGAAGAATAATTTTTCAGGACCTTTCAGAACTGTAAACGTCATGCGTGCGAGAAAAACCAATGAGACTTTGGTCTCTAGTTTATCATAAAATTGCAAAGATTTTAATCAGAATTTGTGGAGACAATTATGATATGCAGTTTTAAAGCCTATCAAATTTTAGTACAATAATGTGCAAGTTTTATTTAGCTGAATATTTTTTTTTACTATCGTTGTCAAGCATTTCCTTCCATACAAAGTACGTTGGACCCAAGAATGACAGAATACAAACTTGAACCTTCCGCAGACCGCAAGTCCTCTCCTTGTCGATTAGGCAGCATTCACCCATCCGTTGACGAAATAGAAGCATTTTACACAAATGCGGAAGCAGCCTTCCTTTTTTTTTAGTTGGAGTTTTTACTTTGCTCTCTCCTCCTCTAGCAATTATTACGTCGCTATTAGCTGCTCTCAGCGTAGAAGGCCCAATCTTGTTTTATATCATTCTTGCGTTCGACCATTTTTTTTTTTGTATGGGCAAAGAAAAATTATCGAATATCAGCGGAAAAAATTGTATACCTAGAATTTTTACAAAAATTCGAATTAAAAAGTTTGAAAATTTGTTGCAATTTTTGTTGAGTTTTTCTTCTTTTTTTATAAATACAAAGTTTGCAATGTGGTTTTATGCGTGATTTGTTAGTTACTGAGCTAAATTTTTATACAAAAAAAAAAAAAATCAAAAAACACATTAAGCAAACAACTGAAAAATAGTCAAAGCTTGTCAAAATGTTGCGACTCTATTAAATTTGCGACTCAGTTTGTATATTAGATCAGGTCGCTCGGCATATAAAAGAAACATGTTTGGAATTCGTTTTGAGAGAAATCTTTTAAGAAAATGTTTCACTTGGTGTGGCCTAAATACACAGAAAAAACCCTTCCCGATTCCACAGTGTTATGCTATGTTGAAAATACAGTTTTGAGTACTAAATTTATATCCTTCTTGGGGTCTTTTTCTCTAAATTGCCTCCTTAGCCTACTAAGTTTAAATAATTTAATTTCTACGCTAGCTAAAAACAAATTAACTCTTCATTAAATTAAACGTTTAAATTAGATATGCATTTCTTTCTTTACAATAAAAATAATAATAACTTGACGTTTACGTTATATAGCTCGAACTCCTCCTACAATTTGTGGTGTACGTCTTGATGTTGTATCGCAAATAGAGATACCTCGAATTTTACTTCGAACGGCAAATGATTTTTGTGAGAAGTTTTTTCATAGGTTTTCCATTGCCTAGGCAAAGGGGCGACGCGACTGCTGTTAGAAAAAACTTTTTCCATAACATTTGATGCTACTTGCCCCGGCTAGGATTTCAACACGGGACAGACTGAATGAACGGCATAACACACTCGACTGAAACGGCCGCCTTCTTTAGAGACGTAAAAGTAAATTACTCAAAATTATATTTTCCATGATATATCACACTTTTAAATCGAGTAATAAAAAAAAAATGTTATGAGAGAGGCCGATTTTTGTTGTTTCCAGAACACGCCAAGAACGAAAACTTGTATATCTGTAAAACTTTCTAAAAGTAAGCTATCAAAGTGGAGGTAGAAATTGTTAATTTTTTTATAGACTCACTCTAACGTATATGTACATTTAAAGGGCGTCTCCTTTACAGAAAATTTTATTGCATCTATTTGATTTTTTTTGCAGACAAGGGCAAGCCTTTTCCTTTATTTTCTAACCATAAATCTCCTTCCACCTATTTTCGGTTTACGTTACTTCTTTCTAGTAATTTCTGTCACTTTTTACTTTTGCTTTACATTCTACATTAGCGAATTACTTGCTCTCCACTCAAGGCAATTTAAAATTATACAAATTAGCTGTGAAAAATAATTTAATAGAAGTTTCACTTCGTGTCTACCATTCTCTTTTCGCTTTTTTTTTTTTGTTTTTATTACTTTTTAAATATATAAAATTGTGGCCGCCATTATGAGAATAATTGCGTAATTCACACAAATACAGACAGCATAATAAATGTACTTTTAACACGTTAAATAAATATGCGAATGTGAGTAACTACATACATGTGTGTGTGTGTGTGTGTTTGTGTTCATAGTATAATTATGCCGATGGCAAACAACCGAAGTGCGGGAACAACTTTTAATACTACCTTCAAAAAAAAAAAACATATTCATAAATGAACGAATATACCGTATGTGTGTTCATTATGGTAATTATATCGCAAAAAAAATCTGACTTTTCATGTAAGTCATCACAATAGTATTGGATTTTCCCCCAGAATATTTCAAAAATTTACCCAAGACCGCTGCTAAATCACTGAAGAACCTCGCGATTCAACAAGTTGCAGCACTGGTACCTCGAATCCTCTTTAGATTCGCCAAAAGCGCTGACTTTCGAATTAATATATAAAGGGTGGTTAAATTTTAAGGACCGATGTTGATTTTGAATAAAACACAAATTATTTTGGTTTTATTTATTATTGTAATTTCTTTTTATTATGATAATATGGTGTGGTTCAATTATGTATGGAACAAAATATCGTCGAAATGTCGGTCGCGACCTCGGCGCCACTCCACCATCCGATGGTCCAAATTTTCGATGACGCTGAGGCATAATTGAGGTTCTATGCCATTAATGTGCCGAATTATCTCATCCTTTAGCTCTTGAATTGTTGCTGGCTTATCGACGTACACCTTTTCTTTCAAATAACCCCAAAGAAAGTAGTCCAACGGTGTCAAATCACATGATCTTGGTGGCCAATTGGCATCGCTACCACGTGAGATAACACGGCCATTGAATTTGTCGGGCAAAAGAGCCATTGTTTCGTTGGCTGTGTGGCAAGTGGCACCATCCTGTTGGAACCACATATCGTCCACATCCATATGTTCCATTTCGGGCCATAAAAAATTCGTTATCATCTCACGATAGCGATTACCATTCACAGTAACTGCCTGACCGGCCTCATTTTGGAAAAAATACGGCCCGATGATGCCGCCAGCCCATAAAGCGCACCAAAAAGTCACCCTTGGCTTATCATTCGCCCAAATGCGGCAATTCTGCTTATTGGCGAATCCACTGAGGTGAAAATGTGCCTTATCACTGAAGATGATTTTCTTCGAAAATGTACGATATGCATTTTGATTTGAACGCCCATTTTCATAATAAGCCTGAATAACTTTAACACGTTGCTCGATTGTGTATCTTTCCATGTGCAAATTGAGTTAGTCTGAAATTGTGAAATGTCAAACGAAATGCAGAAAAAAACTTGACGTTTAGGTGTGGTTCACATTCAACATCGGCCCTTAAAATTTAACCACCCTTTATAAAATATTAACTAACTTAGTTAGGGTAATTTTCTCAATGTCGGATTAATATTACCTATGATTACTTGCTAATTAGAACCGCAACTATAGAGTAAAAATTTTTAAGCTATTTTTCGTTACATAGTTGAGATGAAAGATATAATAAAAATGATATAATAAAAAGAATTTACATGCAAAAGTACTTACCTCACAGAGGCAAGTTATATATCAAATTAGAGTGTGTGGCCAGACTTAGGATTTCTAAAACTACTTACGAGATATTTGCGTTAAAAGATTTAACGAGAAGATTGTCGTCAGAGAATGAACAACTGTCCCTATTATTGTCTAGCGTCTACGTTTTAGTGGCTATTTTCTTGTTTGCACACTGGCAAAGCATTGCTACGTTCATTTTTATAGACAGTGCATTGAACATAGAAAGTCAAGAAGTTGCATACTCTCACCGTTCGACTAACGTAATATTTTAGCTTGATTTACCATAACAAAATAAATATAACGTTCTTTGTTTCATATTATAATCTATTTTGCTTATAAGTTAACTTTCTTCCCACAAGAAACGAAATCGCATGCAATTTCTTTGCAATTATCGTTCTTTGGGCAGCGTTGCAGCCTTTTCTTCACCATAGCTATCACAAATTATACAATTGTCTACTTCAATTTAAAGTAAGAATCGATTACCTATCTCTAATTATTCTAATAATTTATCAAGCGTCGCCAATTCTCAATTATTGTTGTGTTCGCTGTTACATATAATAAGTCTTAAGATCAAAGTGGATCGTAGGGAATAACAACAACTTTCTGATGACTAACTTTTTTTCGAAAAATATCGTATTATCAATTGAAATACAAACTAAATGCTGTTAATGCCTCTGTAATCATTGTCTAAACATATTATGAGTATGCACATTTTTGTATTATTGTAAAGTTTATTTTTTTAGACGTGTGGTTTTTGTTGCTTTTATACTCAGTTTGGTTTACCATTTCATAAAGAACATACTTACTCCGTAACAACGTTTGCAAATTGCGCAAATTTTTCTTAGTTTGCGGGGCTACAAAATCCAACTCGTGCAAGAATTGAAGCCGAGGGGCCATCAAGCGCGTCGCACGTTCGGTAAATGGGCCGAAAACGAGATGGCTATCGATTCCTATTTTCGCCAGAAAATTTTGTTCAGCAATGAAGCTCACTTTTGGTAGAATCGGTGCGTTAGTAAACAAATCTGTCGCATTTGGAGTGTTGATAATCCACACGCCATTGTTGAGACGGAGTTCCATCCTCCAAAAGTCAATGTTTGGTGAGCTCTACAAGCAGAGGTCCATATATCTACAAAATTCAAGCCGACCATAACGTTACAGTAAACGGAGAACGCTATAGAGCCTTGGATAATGACTTTTTCGTGCCTGAGTTGAAGGATATTGATATGGACGATCTTTGGTTCCTAAGACGGCGCTACATGCCATTAAGCCAAATGAAACAAAAAATTTATTCAAGGAAACTTTTGGTGTGCGCTTTCTCCCGCATCGTGAGCTTGTGGCGTGGCCTCCACGACCGTGCGATTTAACACCGTTGGACTATTTTGTTGGGGTTATGTGAAGAAACGCCTCCTGTAAACCCAAGACGATTGAAGATTGGAAGAGAATAATCGGGATATTGCTGACATGCGGCCCCAATTGCTGCAAGAAGTCTTCGAAAATTGGTCTTCTCGGCTGGAGTTTATTCGAGCCAGTCGCGACGGTAACTTGGCCGAAATCATTTTTAAAACATAATGAGTTGAAAACTACATGTCTAAAAAAACATGCTTCATATCTCTGTCTGTCTGTATGACATTTGTAGAAGTGAAAGGAAATATTTATAAATTATTTATGTAAAGTCTAGTTCTTATGATCCTAAAGTTAATAATGTAAATAATGCATGATATTTGTAGGAAGTGTCAGTTGTATGAAATTTTCTTATATAACCACAGCCATCCGTAAGGCAAGGAGTAACCTCTATGAATAAGGCTTAAAGAATGAATAAAAAGGTAATTTTTATAATGTATTATGCTAATATAAACTCCTTATTGTAGGGATAGTTATTAAAATAAACTCTGGTTTTTATTAACCTTATAATATGGCATTAAAAGGAATATTTTGCCCTTACTATAAAGCTCATCGACTATATTAAGTAAGGTTTATATTTCATACTCATTTTAAAGCTTATAGGCCGCATTAAATCCGTCATACATAAGCCCAGGTCGTAAGATCAAGTAAACTCTGTCTTTCCCAGAGAGTCAACCTTATTTCTGTGTCGTATTGACTATATAGAGAAACACTTATATAATCCTTTATTATAAAATACAATATGGAGCTTAATCACCTTGTAAAAGGCACATTGATCACATAAAATAAGGCTTATGGCTCATATTCATTTTAAGGCTTATAAGCCAAATCAAATCACGTATAAAAAAGGCCTGGTGTTAAGACTAAATAGTATCTTTTTTCGCTGACAGTAACCCTTATTCATTAGCCATTTGGACTATATAAAAAAAGGAAACAACGTGGAGTATAATTGTATGGTATATTTGATACTTATTATAAGGTTCATCAACTACATTATATAAGGCTTATACTTCAGGTTTATTTTAAGGGTTATTATCTAAATTAAATCCCTTCTACATAAGCCCTGGCTATAACATTAAATTTTCTCTCTTTTTCCCTGAGAGTAACCCTTATTCATTAGCCATTTGGACTATATAAAAAAAGGAAACAACGTGGAGTATAATTGTATGGTATATTTGATACTTATTATAAGGTTCATCAACTACATTATATAAGGCTTATTCTTCAGGTTTAGTTTAAGGGTTATTATCTAGATTAAATCAGTTCTACATAAGCCCTGGCTATAACCTTAAATTTTCTCTCTTTTCCCCTGAGAGTAACCCTCATTCATTAGTCATTTGGACTATATAACAAAAGGAAACAACATAGAGTATAATTGTATGGTATATTTGATACTTATTATAAGGTTCATCAGCCACATTATATAAGGCTTATGCTTCAGGTTAATTTTGAGGGTTATTATCTAAATTAAATCCGTTCTACATAAGCCCTGGCTATAACATTAAATTTTCTCTCTTTTTCCCTGAGAGTAACCCTCATTCATTAGTCATTTGGACTATATAGAAAAAGGAAACAACGTGGAGTATAATTGTATGGTATATTTGATACTTATTATAAGGTTCATCAACTACATTATATAAGGCTTATACTTCAGGTTTATTTTAAGGGTTATTATCTAGATTAAATCAGTTCTACATAAGCCCTGGCTATAACATTAAATTTTCTCTCTTTTCCCCTGAGAGTAACCCTTATTCATTGGTCATTTGGACTATAAAAAAAAGGAAACAAAATAGAGTATAATTGTATGGTATATTTGATACTTATTATAAGGATCATTAAACACATTATATAAGGCTTATGCTTCAGGTTTATTTTAAGGGTTATTATCTGAATTAAATCTGTGCTACATAAGCCCTGAGAATAACCCTTATTCATAAGTGATTTTGACTATAAAAAATAAGGCTTATATAATGATTTATTTCAGGAAATAATATGGAGTATAATTACCTTATAAAAGGCTGATCGGTCATATATAATAACCGTTGTAAGCGCTGCTTATTCTTTAACCTTTTTTTGGAGGGAAGATAAGAGCCCGCATTTGTGTGATTCGAGTGTATAATTGTGTGTGAATGTATTTGATGGTTATTTATAGAATTGTATTGTATTTATTATTTACCAAACCTGTCACATGCACAAGGGCAATGCAAGCGCATACTCTCATGAGGCAACGTCTGTGCCGTTGGTGTTGCATGCAATTATTGTGTGATATCGCAAGGTCGCTCATACGCAGTGTAGCACAATCAACCTAGCATCACTGCCACCACCACCACCAGCGCCAGCGCCAGCGCCAGCGGCCAACGGCCATTCCCGCACACCATGATTATATTTATTTAAGCTTTTGTTAACTGGTTCATTATGCATGTGAATGTAAATGTGATTACTTGTATACACGTGTACTTTGTATTTGTATGAATTTATATAATTAGCCCGCATTGCTTTCGAAATGCGCTTAACGCCGGAAATTACACATCGGTCGGTCGGACAATGCGTTGGTCACAACGGCACATTGTAAACCCCTTTTAGTAGGTGGCGTTTGTATGTGTGCTCTCTTTAATTTTCGCATTCTCTCTCTCTGTCAGTTGTTTTTTTTATTTTTATTAACTTTCTGTGGCAGTAGCTGCCGGCCAGGCGTAACCCGCATTGCAATCAGCATAATGAACTGACTTTGAATTAAAGCCAACAGCCGATGTTGTGATGAGTGTGGAAAAGTGAGAAAGTTTTCACAAATTATGTTAAATTAAACCAAGTGCGAAGGTAATGAAAAATAAAGAGCAAATAAACTGACTCAAACTGAACTGAAAATAAAAAATTAAATAGCTAGAACTAAATAAAGCTTTTACCAATACAACGACACAAGAACGCACATATGAATATAAAACAGCTAATATGTGGAAGATAACTGAAAAGTCGTGTCTCAAAGTTATGGACCTTTACTTTTCTAGAAGACCGTTTGACGATAGTTGCTTTAAGTCTAATGACGTTTTATTTTTTTATTGAATATTTCAACGATTCAACGATTCTTGTCAAAGAATTTTAGCCGTTTTTTGTTTTTGGCGGAACAGAGCAAAAGTTTTTTTTTTGTTTTGGGCTGAAGGTGTATACTGTACTTTTTAGTTGCACTTAACTGTGGATGAACTTTCCACAACGTGCATCCAAAAAATGCAGGCGCATTATTTTCATTACCAAAGTAAAATACAGATGTTTTCAGGAACCGGCTTGAATTTGTCCTTAAAAACCGGCGCATAAATAGGTTTAGCTTTTGAAATAATTACTTACTTAATTGACACCTCTTAAAAGGTTTTGGTCTAAATACTAGCAATCTGGATATATGAAGCCGAAAAGCAGTATTTTAAAAGCGACAAAACTAAGCCTTTTTATCAATTATTATCTTAAGAAAAGACTATCGTTAATAAGAAATGAATCAACTGAATATTGCCTAAGGAATCTCGACCCCTTTACACAGAATGATGAACGCAGTTTCTAGAGAGCTACGCGATACCTCAAGCCACTTGTCAAGGACAATAATAAAGTAAGTTGTATTTTCAATAGAAAAAAATACGTCGATTTTTAAGGAATGAGGAAAGTATCAACTTCAAAAAAGCACCGTGTCAAATGAATCTGTCCGCCAGAAGAGTTAGCACAAATGAAATTAAAGCAGAAATTAAAAAGACTAACCGCAAAAAATGACAGAGCTTGACAACTAGACTAGAACCAGCTGACAGACTGAGGCCAACTAGCATGAAATCATTACGCCATCATATCGTCCAACTACTTTAATAATAATAATAATAATACAAGTTTTGCACCTACACCATAGCTTGATGTTCGGCCGAACTTCTCTTACAATTTGTGGTGTACGTTTTGATGTTGTCACAGAAATTGAGGGGTTGTAGTTTTACGCTGACTTATCAGAAAACACGCTCGGAGGTTTGCCATTGCCTGCCGAGAGGGGGCCGCTATTAAAGGGTGTATCTTTAAAACATGTGGTGTTCGAGAAGAAATAAAACGCATATATTTTAATGTTATGGCCAAGAATTTAGCTTTATTATAAAAACAAGGGTTTGTCATTATGTTTCAAAAATGATTGCGGGCAAGTGGCCGCCACGACTGGCTCGCATAAATTCCAACCGTGAGGCTCAAATTTCGACCACTGCAGCAACTGAGGCCTTATGTCAGCAATAACGCGCCGAATATTCTCTTCCAAAGCGTCAACCATTTCGTGTTTATCTGCGTAGACAAGCGACTTGCTATACCCCCTTAAAAAATGGTTCAGTGGTCTTAAATCGCACGATCGTGGAGGCCACGCCAAAGGCCCACGACGCGAGATAAATGCGATCACAAAAAGTTGTAGCGGCGTCTTAGGAACTGAAGGTCATCCACCCCAACATCCTTCAACTCAGGCACGAAAAAGTCATTAATCACGGCTCTATAGCGCTCCCCATTGACTGTAGCATTATGACCGGCTTGATTTTTGAAGAAATATGGATCAGTGATTCCCTCTGTTTATAGAGCACACCAAACAGTGACTTTTAGAGGATGTAACGGCGTCTCAACAATGGCGTATAGATTAGAGCTCTTCGAATGCAATAGTTTTTTTTATTAACCCCCATTCAACCTAAAGTGAATGGCCATCTCGTTTGAGGCCCATTCACCGAACGAGCGATGCGCTTTATGGTCGGTCGGCTTCAATTCTTGTATGAGTTGGATTTTGTATTCCCGCAAACTGAGATCCTTCTACAAAATCTTCCACAAAGTAAATGGGCACAGCTGCTATTGCGATGGACTCGTTTGGAACACAATTTGTAATGAAAAGATGACGGCTACTTATTATATAAGGCTACGAACCAGTACTTCCCAAAAATGTGGATACATAAGTTGTTTGTTTATCAACTCTTAGCCTACGTCTAAGCCTGCGCCCTGCATTGCGGGCACAATATATAATACATAATATCAGCTGATAAGTATTTTCCGCGCAGGGCGACATCTGTGAATTAATATTTTACCAGCAGATGTCGTTTGACATTCAATATAACTGCATATATTTCTTTATATTCAGAAAGACTGAAACTAAGCGAGAATGTTCGCAAAGTAAAAAACCAAAAAAACCAGTAGACTCAGTATTTTAGTTCAAATATCTTGAAAATTTGCGTCAGTCACTCGAGATTGGCAAAACATTGTGTGAAGAGAAACAAATAAAATAAATGTTTAATTCTACGATAGTAGCTAATTCTCGCTAGTTTAAATTTTACCAATTGAAATTAGCAGCTTTTTTTCGTTACTACTCTTTTTCATTTGCTCTCTCCTCCTAACGATTTGGGTAGATAAATGAATTGGCGCTAAAGAAATGTTGACTATGTGGAAAAATTTGGATTTGATGTAATTTTGCACGATCGGTAGAAAATACTGCAATTTTTAGATAATTAATTAATAGATAACTTTTCTTTCATCCCGCGAAAACCTTCTTTTTTTAGTATGCGTGCCATCTCCTAACAAATACTTTCCACGGCTAGTGTCTTTGCGGAGTTCATATTTGACCAGCGCCATCTATTGTTCAAAAGTCGAAATAAAATAATGCAATTATTTACCAATTATTTTGTTGCTTTCTATTTGATATATACATACTCAAAGTAAAGACAATCAATAGGACTATTGCTCATGTTCAGATTACTGCGTATTTATTTTCCAAAATGATAGCTGAAATTGGTTTTGAAAGAACCCCGAAAAATTAACCAATACGTTTCATATACCAAATGAAATGTAATGAGTACAATTTTCGATTAAACCAAAATCAAATTCATATCTTCAATAATATTTTGCGTTAAAAAGTTTGGTTTTTTTTTACAAAAGTCTTTTTTCTCTTGTTGTTGATTAACTTAATGTAATTTTGCTTGCAGTAAACGTTTTTTTTGAAGTTTTAAAATTACAACAACAACAATCTGAGCATGGTATCCATGCCGAAAGTGAAGACGTACTCTAAATCAAAACTATTTTATAGGGAACATAGAAATTCTCTGTTTGTTTTAGCGGACATTTCTTGCTGTAAAAGAAACTAGAACTGCAACATCCCGAACTACTTCTTATGCGAACAATATTTGTTTTCCGTATGTTTGATTTTGTGCAACTATGCTCGAATAGAAATACCCTGCAATTTACGAATATAGTTGCAAATTTTACTCTTACGCTCTACGTAAATCTACGATGAAAACAATAGTCCTTTGCTTGTAATTCTCACTGCCACTGAAGGTGATTTGCGCTACTCGCTCACTGTGCGCAACCCAACCGACGTGCTGATAGTTAACGCGCTACGAGGACGCGTTAGAATAATTTTGACATGGCTGCGGTCTTCGTGCAAGAATGCACAGTTAACACCTCACTTGTAAAACTGCAACACAAACTTCAAGGACAAATGCAGTGATGCCGGTAAAGGTATAAGAGTGGGGGGAGATGAAGAGAGAGATGTAAAAATTCTGAGTATTGCGAAAAAAGCGCTGATCAACGCCATCACTGCATTTGCTGATGTTGGAATGCTGCTTTGTGTTCTTGCAATTTTTCGCTTTTCGTTTTCTGTTTTTTTTGGTTCTTTGCGAAAACTTAATTTTCAACTTACTTCCATTTATGTAGTTGTCTCCTTGCCACACTACTCTTTTTTAGATTTACAAAAAAGACAAAAAAAAACAAAACTAAAATGCAGCAACTGAAAGCGCAGTAAATCGTTGCAGAGTGGCCGGCCATCAGCGTGTCAGGTGATTAGTGTTGGTAAGATTTGAAAGGCAAAGTGAAAGTGTAAAAGGCAAGTAAAATATTTGAATATTCGATTGAGCAGAAGATGTTGCAACTAAACTTAATGTACATGTTTATTAGGGTGGGTCAAATTTCAATAATTAACAAAATTTAAAGAAAAATCCAATAATTTTTTTTTTTGTAATTAAAATGCATTAAATAGATCGACATTTTAGTATTTCCTAAAATAACTGCAAAAAAAAATCCACAGACTCGGTATTCATTTTAAGCGGTATGGTTCCTTGTACAAAAATACTTATTACAAGCCATAGTACGAGATTCGCGAAGATATTTTGAACATTTTTAATTGGCCCACCCTAGCTTACACATATATACTTATATATGAACATATATGTTTATATAAAGGGTGGTTAAATTTTAAGGGCCGATGTTGATTTTGAATAAAACACAAATTATTTTGGAAATTATTGTAATTTATTTTTATTATGATAATAAGGTGTGGTTCAATTATGTATGGAACACAATATCGGCCAAATGTCGGCCGCGACTTCGGCGCCACACCTCCATCCGATGGTCCAAATTTTCGATGACGCTGAGGCATAATTGAGGTTCTATGCCGTTAATTTGCCTAATTATCTCATCCTTTAGCTCTTGAATTGTTGCTGGCTTATCGACCTACACCTTTTCTTTCAAATAACCCCAAAGAAAGTAGTCCAACGGTGTCAAATCACATGATTTTGGTGGCCAATTGACATCGCCACCACGTGAGATAACACGACCATTGAATTTGTCGCTCAAAAAAGCCATTGTTTCGTTGGCTGTGTGGCAAGTGGCACCATCCTGTTGGAACCACATATCGTCCACATCCATATGTTCCAATTCGGGCCATAAAAAGTTCGTTATCATCTCACGATAGCGAACACCATTCACAGTAACTACCTGACCGGCCTCATTTTGGAAAAAATACGGCCCGATGATGCCGCCAGCCCATAAACCGAATCCACTGAGGTGAAAATGTGCCTCATCACTGAAGATGATTTTCTTCGATATGCATTTTGATTTGAACGCCCATTTTCATAATAAGCCTGAATAACTTTAACACGTTGCTCGATTGTGTATCTGTCCATGTGCAAATTGAGTTAGTCTGAAATTGAGAAATGTCAAATGAAATGCAGAAAAAAACTAGATGTTTAGGTGTGGTTCACATTCAACATCGGCCCTTAAAATTTAACCACCCTTTATATATATACATATAAGCAAATTGGATGACAGAAAGAAAAAGGTTGTTAAAAGTTAATTAAATATAGCTAGATATTCGAAGTTTTGAAATGTTTCCTACATCACGAAGTAGAACAACATAGAGGCCTGCAAAAAATCTGCTTGTGTGCCATTTCAGTTAATAAAAGCACTTGAACAGGTTAACTGGATTGTCACCCTGTAGATAAGCAATTAACAAATTTGCCATTTTGAATCCACAAAATTCATACAGAGAGAGGCGACTGCACTCTGAAATATTCTGCGAGAATAGTTTACCGAGTGCCGACAGCATGGCACTTGCACTGCAAGTGTTCGACTGTCTCTCTTGAGCGTTGGTCCTCGCAGGTAGCTGCGTCGTTGCTTATTGTAGGGTAAGCCAATTCTTTCGGCGTGTACTCGTAAGAGTCAGTGCCCTGTGCCGTCTGCCGAGAGTTTGTAGGTATTTTCTTTTCTCAAATCTAAAATAGCTCTGGTTTTAGGTGGATATCACAGGACACCCAAAACTGTCGGGTCAACCCATACCATCCTGTACGGTTGCAACTCTACTTAGGTTTTGAGTAGTAAAATTCGGCAATTCTGATTTTAAACTTTTTGATCAAGGCGACCATGTCTACCGCGTGGAACAAGCTCAGTACAGTGCCACATATCATCAGCTCAGCCGCTGTTTTATTACTGTAAATGTGCCTATGCCCTGGGGCCCTTATTAGTACACCATTTTCTTCTCTTCCACTTTTGATTTTAAGCCTCATCTATTGCTTAACGACAATAGAGATACCACGGTGTACGGCCGTGTAAAACAGTAACGCAATTAATAACTTTATTTTCGATTATTTGTGACAAAATTTATCCATCAGTTTCAATTCGTTCGCCTTTGACCTCTTCAACTTCGCGCAGATGTTTGGGAAAACTTTCGCTGGCGGTACGGACGACTTCGTTTGGATTTGCGTTCCATATTTCTATCAAATGGGTTTTGAAACTATCCAAGCTCATGGGTTTAAAGTTTCCAAGCCTACTGAACTTTAAGCCTCAAATGCAATAATCCAATGGGTTTAAGTTTGTGAAAGACGGGGCCTTGCTTCTGTTGATATGAAACGAAACTAAGTAAATTTTCTCGTCACCAATTTTGAATAATTATCGCTTTGTTTGCAGAAGCAAAATCTTGTTGAAAACGAAATTACCTATATTCAAATATTTCCATTGCGTGAGGCTTCAAATGATGTTTGAAAATTGTAATCAAATAATATTGTGCATTGGTTTTGACGCCTTGATCGATGAAAGGAAGCGGAAGTTTTCCACTTTTACAAATCGCATCCTATACCCGCATGGAAGACCGCTCTATAGATTTCTTAGTTTTACGAATGTCGGACATTGTACCTGCATACACCTGATCTGATCATTTTAAGGGTGATGGGTTGGGGTTGCTGTAATAAAAAGAGCTTTTTGCCAGTTTGCATCTTTCCCTTCTTTTTTTTCTTCTGGCACTCCGTAAGTTTATGGATTCGATTTTTCTTATGAGCCTTAAGCTTCTTCTTTGATAATCAAATGCGCGGACTGATGACAGATTTTAAGACTCTTACCAAGCTTTCTTACTTAAATAAAAAAAATTTATTCGCATCTTTTCTCATGCAGCATTTATCGTGTTTTTAGTTTTGACGGATAGTAATAAATTGAATATTTATAGCACCCATATTTGTAGCGTATAAGAACTAGCGAATTTATTACTACGAATATTGTTCTTCGCATTTTGGGGCATATTTTTGAAAACAAATTTCTTTAGTGAAAATCAATTTTAATGAACTAAATATTGACGATTATTATCAATGATCTCTTGCCACTTATCGGGTAGCTTCCTAATTCCATCAGTGTAGAACTTCACTCATTTAACGGTGAAAAACTTGTCCAACCACTTATTTTATTTTTTACCAGCAAGAGAGTTTTATTGAGACCGAAAGCAAGGTTCGTTCGGATGCATAAAACTTGTATTCGGTCTGGCATTGCCATGATGGAACACAACTCTTTTGCAATTTGTTAGCAATTCTGATTACTCTTTTTGGATTGTTTCATTCAAGGAGAACCGATCATTTCGCCACATTGTAGCTGTTCATAATGGCCAATTCCAGGGGCGGACTAGGCCACCGGGCAACTGCCCGGTAGGGCCACCCCATCCTTTTGCCAGCAAAAATGTTTCCAAACACAAGAAAAAAACTCCGTAAAGGTCCTGCAGTACTAGTTAACTGTAAATATACTCTCGTATAGTTGTTTCCAAATTTTTATATAAGGCCTCACCCTTTAACATGATAATTGAAAATAAAACTCTGATCAACACCTTATATTTTAACCCGAGAGATTCTAGATATGACTACAGGTTTTACATGTATATTGAGTTATTGAATAGGAAGCAATTGGGGCCTAAGAATAGAGGCCCCCGAAAAACTCTGAGATAACTCAAACTGAATATTCCGTATTCCGTAGTATTTTTGAGTTTCGAACCTCTGAGGTCCTAAGATGTTTGGGGCCCCACTCTTGTGGAAACTTTTTCAAATTTTGATATGAGATTTCCGTCGTGACTGTTTCGTGGCCTTAAAGATAAAATTATATAGAGTTTTCGAACACTGATTTGTCTAGGCTTCAAACTCTTAGGGCCCCCACAGTACTTTTAGATAATTGAAAATTTCACTCTGATGAAACTTTTAAGAATATAAACATGGGTTTCTAGTGATGATCACAGTTTTTAGGTATACACTTTCGAATACGTGACTCTTGGGGCCCCAATATTTCGGGCCCTCCTAGTAATCTTGAGTAATTGAAACGAAACATTTTATCACATTTTTCAAAATTGCCATACATCGTTTAATTCTTGCTCATACATCGATAGTTCTTGCTTGAAGTTTCGGTATTTGTATTATAAATAATTCTTTTATAAATTTTTATTATTGTAAAGTTCCATGATAATTCATTAATTTTAGGGCCCCATGGTGTATCGAGCTGCAGCAGATAAAATTTGGGGGCCCTTTTTTTCAAAAGCCCGGGAGGCTCTTTGACGCCCAGTCCGCCCCTGGCCAATTCACTTTCAATCTCACCAAACACTCAATACTCGTATGTCCTTGTTTGCCGTCGATCATTCAGGTTTTAAAATCGTTCGGTCTCTGACCATGATCCGTTTAGTTACTGGTTTTTGGATGATTCTAACTTATCATGTGGTTGATGTTTAGAGCCTCCGCCACCTTTTGACATATTGAATGCCGGCCAGTTTGAATCACTTGCATTATCTCATTGACTTTTCCAGTGATTCGATCGAGCAGAATGAGAGATGCGTCTTTATATCAAAATTTCCGGAACGGAATCGAGCAAACTACTTCTGATATTTCACTCATGTCCCAATCAATTAGGTGATTCACAAGATATCCTAATGTGTAATAAGTCATAGTCATAAAATTAAAAATACAAAATTGCTTACTTATAATTACTTTATAATTATTTGTTTCATTGCAATTCAAACGCATAACTTTTGAAATTTTTTGATTTATGACACATTATGACACCTTGTGAATCACCCAAATATAGTTTTGCATGAGGGGTAAATTATAGAATTGCCTTCACCTAAACTTTAATAAGGAATATCATTTTTTCCAATACACGCCACTTTGACGCAACTACATAGTTAAATAAATAAGTTAAATCACTGGCTGGATCTGAATAAGATTTGGCACATGTATAGCCGGTTATATGGTTACCATCGAATCGATTTATTAAAGGCGGTTGCCACCTGCTGCAAATATTAAATTCAATTAAAGCAATGAATTAAATCAAATATCGCCAAATGGGAGTCAAATGAAAGAGAATTGATAGAGCTTCATTCCCAAATGTTTTCAAAGAAGGTTGCCACCTGTGCAAATGCAAATTCAGTTAAATTAAAAATAAATCACATTTTGCAATATGAGTGCAAAACGAAAGGTTTTAGGAAAACTTAATTGCAACAGCACTTTTGGACACGGTTGCCACCTAGTTAAAAAATCAATTTACATTTTAATAGGTTAAATGATATATATAAAATATTTGGATTTCAAATGAGAGAGTTTTAAAAAGAATTTATTTTTAAAGTTCCATGTAGAAGGTTGCCACCTGTTTAAAAGAGTGAACTAAATTGAACTATGTAGGTAACGGAAGAATCAAGTAATTGGGTTTAAAGAAACTAGGCTTAAAAAAAATGTTATTATGAAAATATATTTAAGGAGTGTTGCCACGTGTTCAAAACATTAATTTAATACTAATTACTGAAATATAACAGTGTTGCTCTGAAAGGAAATAATCTATAGGAAAGCGTGTGTGATGCAGTTGCCATCTTTTAAAGACCGTTGATTCAATTCAATTGAGTGAGGTAAAGGAAGAAGCTCTTTTTGAGAAATGTAGAGGGTTGCAATCTGTTTAAACAATTTAAATTCAACTAATTCAAGAGTTAAATGGAGTATTGCAATACTCTTTTGAACTGGCAGATGTTTAGAAAAACTTGGTCTCGAAAAAAATTGTAGGAAATGCTAACTGTTTTAATATTGAATGCAAATACAAAACCGGTTTTTGAAAGCTGTTCTTAAGATTTGCCACGTTTCCAAAATAAATAAAAAAAAATTTTAAGACAAATCCATCCAATATCATATATTGAAATAAGTATATTCTTCGAAGAAGCTTTAAGAAAGCTTTATTTTGAAAAAACCTTGGAAAGGGTTAACATCTACTTAAAAAAGAGAAAAAACATTTAATTATTAAGTTAAAAAAATATACGTCATGTGATTGATCATGAAAATGAAAACTCTTAATGTCAACATCGTTTGATTACGTTGCGCATTTCTAACAATAGATTGGGTTTCACTAAGCACGAGCAGCATATTGCGAAGTTGCCAAAGGCAAAAAACCTTCAGCATGCAACCTTGGTGAAATTATATAATTCCTTTTCTGCTACATTCGAATTCAAAATGTCAAGCTAGTAACAAAATAAATATCGCTTATCCGTCGTCTAAACTAATTTTTTTTTTGTCTCATTTGCAAACTAATTTTAATTTCACTCATCCGCTTAAAGAAAATATATTTTTGTTTTGTTGTTATTACGAAATGCCACGTTTCCAAAATAAAAAATACAATTATTGAGATAAATCCATCCAAATGCCTTAACGCCGCAAATAGCAATGAGAATAGTAAATTTAAAATGGGAGAGCGTCAAATTTGTAGTAGAGTGTCAATTGAAAACGAGAATAGTCAGTTGGAAATGAGACAGCGTCGATTGAAAGTAACTGTTATTTCAAAAATATGGAATAAAAATAAAATTCTCATTCCCATTTCACGTATTTTCAATTTCATTTGACGCTTTATTATTTACAATTACCTGTTCTCATATTCATTTGACGTTTTCGCAATTCAAAAATACCAATAATTATTATTTACAATTGATTATTTTTATTTTCAAATATCACTTTCGGCATTAAAATTGACTAGTCTTTCTTTTAATTGAGGTTTTCGCATCTAAATTTGACCCCTTCTCACACTTTTCAGTCTATAATTGTAAACGGCGAAGAAGAGAGGGGTGCACAGGCAAATATTTCTGAGGGGGTTTTACGCTTATTTAATAAAATAAAATTAGTTTCAGGAAAATGCTAAAGTTCTAAATTTGGGAGAGGTTTGAGTGTAGCATCTGGAACCATGTAAGACTTAGAGCTATTAGCGGCATTTCAGTCGTAATCGGATACAGCTTTTTGGAAGAAGTCGAATTATATAACTCACTACATGCAAATCTCATTTCCAGAACCCAAAAATAAACGCGCCATTTATCAAACTGTTGCAAATTGCCATTTGTTTTGTCTTACAAGAAATAAATCACTGCCCATAACTGGTATGCGTTGTAGTTTGTTTAAGAGCTGCGGTTAGTTTTTGAGTTGATTTGTTTTTTTCTTTCTACTACGTTTCTAACTAATTTTTAATTAAATTTTTTGTTTGAAATACAACGGTATCCAGGTGAAATATTTCTATGCCATAATACAAATTGGTAACTGAACTTTTCGAAAAATAATAAAAAAAAAAATATTTTCATAAATTAATTCGATTGAAATTTACTTTCGTAGCTTTTCTATTTCTCATATTCATTGAAGTTCTAACATTGAAATCTCTAACATGAATCATTCGCTCAGTGATATATCAAAAAAGGGCGATATACTATCTATAGTAAATTGTAGAACAAACAAATTTTATTGAATGCGTACCAGTTATTTTCGGGCTCTGCGCAGTCCATTAGTTCCAGTTTTATTCACTACCCAGAAAATCTTTTAGGGGTGCGTTTTTGGGGTATATTTGTGACAAATATAAAAAATCTGTATTTGCAGCTTTTGATCAACACAAACTCCACCGCCATTCCAGTTACTAACACACTCACTTATCTTTGAAGGAAATTGAAAACATTATCAATATCACGCACACACACACACAATGTATTGAATAAAAGTGTGCGCGTATATTAGCAGCTACTTTTATTCGACCGCCAACACAATTTTCCAGTTGAGGAATTTCATTGCCTTTTCGTAATGATGCCATTGAGCTTTTGTGTCCCATACACACACACACACACAAACACCAACACACACACATATACAAGCGTCTATAAACATTTTGCTTGAAGCGACCATCAACCGATCAAATGACCTTTCGCCTTGCTCATTAACCGTAACATTAAATTGTTGCAGCTGTTGCACTACGTGAGACATTGTTGTTGTTGATTTTTTATTTTTTTTTTTGTATTTCATTCTTTTTTAATATTTTCTGCTTATTTAACTTAAAATGTTAATATTTTTTTTTTTGTATTTTTACAGAAAAAATTGCGATTTTTTATGCAAAGCATACTTTCTGGCGTGCCCCGATGGCAAACGTAGGTAGTCTGTCTGTAGTTTTGTTCGAGCATAGTAAGTTAAGTTTTTCACATCAATATAAAAAACGTATGCGTTTGGAACGGCAAGCCCATGGCGTTGGTAATTGAATTTAAGTGCGAATATAGTAGTAACTTTTAAAAGCATTCACCGACACAAACACACACGCGCGCGCGCAAGTCGCTTCCCAGCCAACCAACGGAGTCTGAAAGGTACACAAATAGGACTCCCTATGCGTTGAGCGCTCCTTCTAAGGGAGGCTCCGAAAAGAAGCTTACAGGAGCGCATTCGCTGGTGCAAAGAGCCTTCTTAATATTTGTGAAAAAAGTGTTTCAGTATTAGTCACAAATTGAGTGAGCGTAAAATTCAAACAAAATACACCTTTTGGAAATTTCACTATATTTTAAGGAGAATTCAAATTTTGTGAAAATATTTTTAGTTTTTTTTTTTTTTTTTTTTGGGAACATCCACGATGTTACTGCATGCATTCTGAACAATCTTAAATTAGTGTTAAAATAAAATATATAGAATACAAATTTTTAACTCCAACTCGAATATAATTTCCTTTAGTTGCAAAAGCAACCCTGTCAACAGTTTCAAAAAGCATGCGATTTGATTAATGCAATTTAGTAACGAAAAATATTGTAGTTGTTATGCAAACATTTTGTTAAGGTAGTTATATATTTAAGTATACTATAAGTATATAAATAAAAACGTATTAGATGTTAAATTGAAATTTCCCATTCGGGCTGGTTCACAATAGCGCATTTATTTCACTTCCCAACACTACATTTCAGGCCGGATATTTTACTGAATTGGGTCAACTCGCCTACTTTTTCGAGTTTGTGTTGTTGCTTCACATGAAACTCTTTTGCAAGTCGATTACAATGAAATTGGCTTAATATAAAAATTTGACATTTAATTTAAAATTTTGTTTAACTGGCTCTTTTGTACTCGTAGGACTAACAGCTTTCGGGATACAAATGTTTTAAAGAAGTTAATTTTTTCACTTCAAATTTTTCAATCGCGAATATCTTCCACAGTGAAAAAATTAATTAGTGCTACAAAACTACAAAGTTTAAAAAATATATGGCCCACCATTTTTCTTTCCTATGGAACTCTTCTACTCATAAAATGAGTGATTTTGGCTTCCCAGAAAGCTCAATCAGATAACCAGCAAAGACTCAATGCGGATCCCTCCATTCGCTTATATTTTGTTGAAAATTACTCCTAAATCATCCTAGGATAACCTATACGAAGTTCTTAGGGATTGTTTCATTTATTGATGAATAATAAGCCTTAGAATTTGCTTTTCGTTGTTTTTTATAACTGAAAAAAGACAATTAAATCTAAATGAAATCAAACACAATAATCAGAATTAAGGAGGAGTTTAATAAAATCTTATTTTTATTCCTTTTTCAAATACGTTCGTTTGAAGGCTGCAGCCACTTTGCGCTCGCTGAATGGCTTTCCTTTGTAGGATCAACAAATTTTCCTTTAATTGCACTTGAAAAGTTCTAATTAATGTTGGGCAAAAGTTTTTTTTTTATGTGCCATTGTCTACCTCTAAATGCAAAGTGGATTCAGAAGAAGAAGACAATTTTATCCGTCTTAGTTGGTTGACAGATCGTGAACTTCTTCCCAGTGAACATAATCCAAAAATCAACCCTGTACTGCTGCTTTTTTAATGTGCCTTGGATAACCCTTGAATAAGTTTCAGTAATTAATAATTACCGAACACCGAACTGCGTCGTTTGTTTTTGAGCAAGCAGAAACGAATGCCAAATTTTGTTTACAAAAAGCTTGAAAAAAAAAACATGAAACATTACAAAGAGACACAACGTGATTCCCAGGCGCCCCCCTGCGGTGCTCTAGATGTCTTCCGTTTCTCTTCATATGCGGAGCGCTCTTTACGCTAGGTGCTCTCGGTGTCGCAGGGAGGCAAAATTTAAATAATAGAATAAGAATTTTTTTTGTACAAGTGGGTGCCTTAAGAAGTACGAGTACGAATTAGCCGAGAAGGTCGTGGGTTCGATGCCTAGAAGAAGTCTGCTGAGGGATGTGGTCATCAATCACATCTACAACTGTTCTTTTTTCTTTAATTTTTTTTATTATAATTGGCCTTGAGCTCATAAAAGTTATTGTTTGATACAATTAAATTGGCCTGGCCGAAAAATTAATATGAAATTTTGTTTAACGTTACTGTAAGTTATTTGAGATGCGTAAGAAAGGCGTGAAAGATGAGACATTTTTTGATGCTAGTTGAATTTCTTGCATTATTCGACGCATTCTTAAATGAACATATCAGAAGTGTTGGTGACAAAAGATCCAAGAGCAGGAGCTACCTATTATAATTGAAAAAGTCGAAACAGCGAAATATTTTTCTATAACGCATTGGATTCAAAATCTGATATATCGAAGATCGATCCAAGATATGTGCTGTAACATCTGTGTTCGAGTGCTTCGATCTCGATATCGTAGATTATCGGAGTTAGGAGTCGTACGATAACGCGAACAATGGATTAAGGATAAGGGCTTTATTCAGGTTTATAGGCAAGAGTCAAAGAAACTGAATGATCAATTGGAATTTGAATTTTGCGAAAATAAAAACGTTGGAAATAATAGAGAGCGAACAATACGAAACAAGTTTTGTCCAGCTGAAGAAGGCGAAAGTTATAGACTACCGAATTACAGGACGGATAAGTTCACTTGTCAGGCAACTATAATTTTCGAGTAAACACTTTTGACGTCATTCTTGACAACCTCGATTCTAAATTCCAGTGAAATTCATAAAAGGTCAGAAAATTTGAAGAACATCCCTGAGAATAAATTAGAACGAAATTTATATTTTCAAGATAAGGCGGCATTACAAGTAAATCCAAGTCTAACTATGCAATTCATCTTTCACTCCTGCTTCGGATCGCTCCGCATTTGGTTGACTGGGTTTCGTTACACTACTTTTAAGTTACGTAAGTAGTGTAAAGCAATTTGTGTTTGTGTAACGTTCACTTACTGACAACGCCTTTGCTTAAGTAGTTGAGTGCTTACGCTGCAGGCAAATAAACTGGCTCACTTGAACTGGTGATATTACAGTAGAATCAGATTGCTCAGACTGCTCTTGATGTAGCGGCCGGGTTTTCTTTTCGACCCTCTCAATACACACCGCCAGTTCTACCTATCTACCTACCAATACACACTATTATACTATCAAATCAATAATAATAAGTATAACCAAAAATAATAGTAGTAGTTAGTAGTTGCATTTGTAAAAATAGAAGTACAAATTAAAAAAAAAAACAGCATTAGTAGTTAGTAGTAGCATTAGTCAAAATAGCAGTAGAAATTTGGAAAATAGTAGTAGTTGGTGATTACCATTAGTATAGACCAACACAAATAGTAGGAGTTATTAGTTTTAGCATTAGTCAAAATAGTAGTAGCAATTAATAAAAATAGTAGTTACAATTAATAGTACCACTAGTACATTTAGTAGTAGTAATTAATAGTTGCATTAGTAAAAAAGTTAGCTGTGTCGAGCAGTTGCATTAGTAAAAATAGTAGTAGAAATTAAGAAAAAGGGTAACAGTATTTAGAAATGGCATTAGAAAAAGTTGTAGAAATTCGAAAAATAAAAGTAGTTAATAGTTATAACATTAGTAAAAATAGTAGTAGAAATTAATAAAAATTTTAGTAGTAATTACCAGTTAAAAATAGTAGTAGAAATTTGTAAAAAGAGTGGTACAAAAAATTAGCGGCACTAGCAAAAATAGTAGTAGTATTGGTAGAAGTAGTAGTAGCTAGTAGTGAAAACAGTAGTATTAGTAATAGAATTAGTAAAAAGGGTAGCAGAAATTAACCAAAATAGTGGCAGTAGTAGTTAATAATTAAAAATAGTAGTAGAAACTAGTAAAACTAGCAGTAGTAATTAGTAGAATTAGTAAAAACAGTAGTCTTAGTATTTGTAAAAGTAGTAGTAGAAAATATTAATTAATAGTAGCACTAGTAAAATTAGTAGTAGCATTAGCAAAGATGGTGGTAAAAATAAGTAAAGTAGAGTAGTAGTAGTAGTAGTAAGTGGAAGTAGCATAAGTTAAAATTAGAAGTAATTGGCAATAGCATTAGTAACATCATAAGTAACGTCAGTAAAGACATTCGTAAAAATAGTAGTAGTAATTAAATGTAGTAACAGCAGTAGTCGTAGTGATATTAGTAAAAATTAATAGTAGTAGTAGTAGTTTTTTGACATGTAAGCGTCATGTGGTGCCACAAAGACGTTTAACTGCTAGAATTTATAAATTTACTTATATAAACTTTTTCCAAATATATTTAAATAGTTCTAAACTAGTTATAAAATGAATTACTTCTGTACCAGAACGTTCAAATTATAGGCTAGAAAATTTGCCTAGCGCCCATGTACTTCATAATGTGCAGCGAAGTGAATTTAATGTAATATTATCATTTGACATTTTGTTGCGTGCCCTTAGCAATTTTCTTTTAGATGTGACACTGGGCTTGACAGCAAAAGCGACTTCATTTAGCACCAATGGCGTTTATTGCTTGAAAAAAAAAAAGGGTAAAGTGTTCATAAAGTGTGCGCAAAAGGGCATGAAATGGCAGGAAGCGCACCTGTTATGAATAGAATTTAAGTGACTTGAAAAGCGCTAGTGGTAATCAAAATTTGCAGCAAGAAAGTAGTTCTTATTTGTAATAAAAAAAAAACTAAATTATGACTTGTAGTAATGCGAACCACATTTGGAAGTTAACTTGCGGCGACGGTCTGCAGCATAAAAATATTTGATGAAAGGAAGTGCAAAAAGTGTGGTTCGAAGGCGGTATATATTGGAAGAAGTTATAATTAATTTTTGCAAATGGCGTCATACGTCAAACATATTTGACGTTTGTGAATTAGACGAGCTGAAACAGAGCGCTATACTCGGCAAAAGCGTGGAACAATTATAGCGACTTTTGACTAACAAACGCTCGGTTGTGTTGCCGCAGGGTGAATATTGACATCAATTTTCTCACGGTGACCAGCCGTCCATCCTTTATTTTAGCTTTTTGTCCTTTGTTTTTTGGTTTTTTTTATAAAGCGGGGTTTTGTGTGTCGAACACAACATAGATTGGTTGTAATCTATCTATGTATATATGTAATAGATACGTACCGAATTTTGTATCTTTTTAGAACTTATAAAAAATGTAAAACAAACGCTGAAAGGACGAACTGAAAAAGACTTTGAAAAATCTGAACCAGAATCTGGAAAGGCGTTTAGGTTAAAAACATATCAACATATTTAAAAAGTAAAGTGTATCCTTCTTTCAATAGGAGATCTCTTACAAAAGCAGCTAATATTCAAATAAAAACTTAAAATTAATCATTTTCGATAATAATTTTGAGAAACAAAATAAATAGATTTGTTAATAAAACTGACGGACACTATCGATTACTAGGGCCGAGTGGAACCGAAACGTACTTAAATTTTGGCCGGAGGCGCACCGAACTTTTTCAAGGTCAAAAAAAAATTAAAAACAGAAACGATACATACATACCTACATTCATAGTTTTATAAAAATAACAATAAAAAACTTGTATTTTTCACGCTCGAAATTTGGTATTTTAATGTAAAGATAGTTGGAAGAAATTAGTAAAAATAATAAAATAGATAAGAAAGGACACTGGAAGATATTAGTAAGAATACTGGAAGAAATTAGTTGTAGCATTAATAGTGCTAAAATTAACTAAAAGTAATGGTAAAAACCAGTAAAACCAGTAGTACAATAAATTAGTAATAAATATAATAAATAAATAGTGGTAGAAATTATTAAAAATACTGGTTGAAATCAGTAAATATAGTGGAAGAAATTAGCACAGCATTTCTGATGCGAATTTCATTACGCGATTTAAAAAATAACTGTACTTAAAAAATTTGACAGCAAATTTGCAGCAGATATTCATTGAGAAAAATGTCCAATTCGAAATGATTAATTTTTTTTTTTTTGAGTATTATTATTTCAAATCATATCGTTATCACATAAATTCGAAATTCTTATCAGACTTTTCTCCAAGGAGAAATATTATACTGATCAAAATTTACAAATGTTCGTCCAATGTTCGGTTTTTTTTTAGCCGAAGCCGTACCGAATCTGAGTCGAACTTTATTGGCCGAACATAGCCGAAGCCGAAGTTCGCTCGTTTTCTATTTACATACAAACTCAAGCTTCTAATTATAACAATAAAATTAGATTTTACATATGCAATCAACGCATTTTTGTAAAAGGCAAACAAATTACAACTTTATTATTATCTTAATTAAATTTCAGATTTTTTTCCGACAATTAAAATAAACGCCTTAAAATTCTGAACCATATCAAATGAATTCAACTGCATGCCGTAGTTTATTTTTTTAAGTTTTAAAAATTTAAACAAACTTCTCCTTTTGAAGTTAATATTTTTGTATAGTTTTGTATATTTGAAATTTTGAAATGAGTGACACTTTGAACATTTTGAGCTTGACTGACGGCGGTGTGACCAGAGTTCAATACACATGTCGGTTTTCTTTGCTTTAAACATTGATTTCGTCGCCGCTTTGCTCACTGCTCAGCCTTAAAGGAAATCGAAGTGGCCTCGTCGCTTTATGTGAACTGATTTTTAAAAACAACTTAACGATTAACTGACCACCTTTATTAACCACCGCAAACCTATGCTCTTTTTCGTGCATTTTCCATCACTTCTTCGTGCATGCCGGTCGGTATGGTAGCTATTTCGGCACAAATATTGATCTTGAGCTCGTCAATGGTCGTCGGCTTGGTGGCGTAAACTTTGCTCATTAACCTAACGAAAAGAAGTTCGGACGGGGTAAATTGGGGCATATTGGTGGCCAGTTAATATCGCCTCTCATCGATGTCACACGTCTAGGAAATTTTTGTTGCACAAACCGCATTGTTCGGTTTGATGTGTGGCATGGCGCTCGTTTTGTTGAAAACAGAAGTCAGTCAAATCTTTTTCGGACACACAAAATGCGCCAACATCTACCGATATCGTTTACCATCACCCGTTTCGCCTATCACGCCGGCCCAGATCATGTAATGGTGTTTCCCGAAGCTCGTGAGGATTTTCGGTCTTCCAAATGCGGTAGTTTTTTTATTAACACCGCCAGAGAGGGTGAAATACGTCTCAGCGGTTATTAAGTAAAATTTGCGTCCAAAAGTCCGGCATAGTTTCCAACATTCGGCCGACGTGGCATGTGTATGGACAATATTCTTTGAGTCAGTTGTATTTTGTAAGTGAACAAATGAAGATCATCCTCTAAAAGGCACCGCAAAATAGGTCAAATGTTTTCAACTGCTGAGCTCGTATACGATACGAGGCACTTGGGTCCTCCTCGGCAATACTCTCCCTGTCGCGCTTTCAATAATTTCATTGGAACGTCTTGAACCTGCATGATTGTAGACTTGATTATTCGCGGTTCACCGCGTTATCGAAGAAATTTTTAGCCAGCGCCCGAATGGTTTTGTCAATTGAACGACAATTTTCCTTTTCGGTGTGAAAGGTTCCTAAATTAAAATTGTGCTGGTTTGAAATTTGCAAAGCGTATCAAAGAAAGTAAATCGTTTGACGAATGCCGGTATTATTCGATGTTTGCATAGCGGAGCAATAAATGGCGCACCCTGTATATGTAGAATTTTTCCATTAACTCATGTCCAATCATCAGCAGATTTTATCGTGAATTTACTGCCAGAATGGTTGTCGCGGGAGTTGGTTTTTTTTAAGTCCTGTCTGCAGATTACTGCAAGTTGGCCGCTCATAAAGCTCACCATAATAACGTGACGTGCGGCTATCGATTGGTATAAAAAAGAAAATATTTTTCCTTTAGCTAGTGCATGGCTTTCACTTTTATCCCATTTTCATTACAGCAACAGTGAATGCTTACACATATTCGTAGGAAGGATTTAAGTCTGTACAAAGTTAGAAAAATATTATAAAAACACACCGGGGTCAACGACACTAACAACGGAAGTTTGTCTTCATTTAGTTTTCTTTTTTTATCGCATGTAAATATGTAAAATAGGTATAAAAGTACCTACTGCATCATAATGCACTTAAGTAATTCGTTGAAAAACTTCAAAACTACAACAACAACAAAAAACTTGCTCATATGTAAAACACTTCTACGCCATGACAGCCCACGTTCATCACTTGTAACAAATTCAATATGTAAATTTTCGTTGGAAGCCGTGTAGCGGAAGGGCCAACCGTCACAGCAATTGTGTGTTTCATGAATATGTCAAGTTATGTTTCAGTAAATCCTTTGCTGACATGTAGCAACATTAGTGCGAGCCGATTACCCGTACAGTTTTGGTTTTTCTTTTTCCCTAAGCTGTTCATCAAAATTTAATGCGGGCCGTTTAGGTAAAATGGTGTTAGTGAAAACCTTTTCTCCAAACTTCTAAAAAATAATAAATAAAAACAGTATTTAAAACAAGCTTTCAGTGCTCTAAGAAAAAGAAAATATAAAGTTTCAGAAAATGCCGTAAAATCATCGTATTTATGAAAATCTCGCGCCACGGTGCGACTGTGGTCGCAATCCTCCAAAACGGCTGGACGGAGTTCTATGAAATTTTCCACATACATATATTTGATAGGTATGAGAATGGAGCGTTAAGTATATTTTATGCCACCTTTTTGAAAAGTCGAATTAAAAAAAAAATTTAGACAAGCTATATGAAATACTACAATAATAAATCTCAAGCAGTTCATCTGTAAAGAATTTTCGTAGATAATTTTACGGGGCTGCCACTTTTTTCAAAAGTCAAATTTAGTTAAAATATATACAAGTTCTATGGGATATTAAAATATGTGTGTCAAGCGATTCGTATTGGATAAACTGCTATGAGGGTTGCCACCTATTAAAAAATTCCAATTTGATTTGATCGTACAGGTTATATGAATTATAAAAATATGGCTTTCAAGCGGCTGATCTCGACGAGGAAAAGGTTCATACAAATATTTTGTAAAGGGTTGCCATATGTTCGAAAAATCGAATTTAGTTAATTATACACATGTTCTATAAAAAATTGAAACTGCGATGTCGAATAGTTCGTTTTGCTGAGTAGATTTATAGCTAGCTATATTTTGAAGGGGCTTGCCACCTTGTTTAAAAGTAAATTCAGTTTAAGTCCAAGTCTATAAATATTAAAATACAATTTTCGAATGGTTCCTTTCGCGGAGAAGTAGGTTTATAGCTAGCTTTACTGTGGATAGGGTTGCCGCCTGTTTGAAAAATCGAATTAAATTAAATTATACACGAAGTGCATAACTGCGGAGTAGTTTAATATGGGTGTTTTGTTTAGTTAAGAGGTGCATTTTGAACAGGGTTGCCACCTTTTTTGAAATTCGAATTCGATTAAAGTATACATAGAGGTATAAAATATTAAAGTGAGTGCCAAACTGTTCGTCTCGGCGAGAACAAGGTGCGTTTTAATATCTTTCATAGGGTTGCCACCTGTTTTCTGTGACAGAAACCGAAATAGTTAAATATACAAATGGCAATTAATAAATAGATATAAGCAGGACAACGTCTACCGGGTTTTTCAAGTAATATTATAAAAAAATTTTGCTTCCATTGTTGAAATGCGGAGAAAAAATAATTAAAATGACACAACTTTGAATTTATGAAATTTTATGATTTTGTGACTTTGCGGCACGGGACGACATTTCTTTCTTTTTGATTTTATAATTTACACATACATATGATGTGATTTACCTCTATAAATTTATTTTATCAAGTTCCTAAATTTTTTCGTTGACTTATTTGAGTCAATCTCTTGTTTATTTACATAATTCAGGTCTGTTCCCGTACTAAAAGAAATAGTGTCTGGTTAAAATTTACCGCAAGTGCTATACAAATTATGTACCGAAATACCTTCTTTTTTTTTAGTTCACAACAAATATTTTTCATTATTTGTGTTTTTTGAAAAAGTAGTTTTTCGTTGCTTTATGTTTTTTCTGAAGAATAAAAAATTTTGGACCTGCTTCACTCCCGAGTGCAGAAATCTCCTATCAGTATATTTTTAGATTTATCTAAGTACCACACGGGAGCAAAAGAGAAGCATGTACAATATTTGTCAGCAAATGTCATATCTGCTCCTCAGCATGTAATTTTTTAGGACGTATCTTAACATTCTAAGGAAAATCATGTACATATATATTACGTAAAATAGCAAAGCTTTGACATTTCGCATCATTGTATTGTGTCTTACGAAATATAGCATAAAGAAAACAAATCATGAGGCATGTTCTTTCTGTTCCTCATGCATTTTATGTAAATGTAAAGGCATTTGACAGAAATGCATAAAAAAAATATGTAACTGCTAGCGCCGCCGCGTTAGGATTTATGTGAATGGAAGTACAAACGTAAATATAATATGTCTATGTTGGAATAAGTAGGTACATAAAAGTTTTTCGGCGCATCATATGTTAAATTAGCATTTAGTTAAAGGGTTGCCTACATGTCAAAAATTTACATACCAACAAAAACATGGCCTCACATGAATACACGCCACGGCTTGCAAGTTGATGTCCTCGTAAGAGCAATGGCTGACATCACCAGCATTCCAGAAATGAAACAAATGGTGTGAGTGTTTGAAGTATTGTCTCAAATTTATTGAAAAGGAAAACGGCTAGAAATAAGGCGGTAATTTCGAGTTTTTTTTTTTCATTTTTATACAATTTCGGTTCAAAAATATGCAAGGTGTAAGGCGAATTCTCCTCGCTTTTATGTTATAAATCATATAAAGTAAATTAATAAGCGGGATCCTCTCATTTTTACTAGAATCTTATTGAATTTATTAATAAGGATTTTTTATTTTTATTTTTAAAAGAGCCCTTTTTCAAATTCAAATTGTGAGTAATATACTTTATATTGTAGTTAGTTGAATATTATGATTATTGTTCTTTGGATTTTTGTATTTGCAAAATTAAAATCTCTGATTTTCTTATTTATTTTTTCCAGATGTTTTCAATGAATAATTTTTTAATAATTAAGATATTTACGCGTTAGTGACGCACTCCTTTTCCCCCAAAGTCTTTCGTGTGCATTAATATTTAAAATGTGTGTTGTACAATAAAAGCCTGAACATTATATTAAATTCCAAGTGCCACTTGGCCGCACCAATTATTATTTTATATTTGCTTGAATTCTCCTCACATTATAAGGAAATATGTAGAACCTATAATAATAACATAAAAATACTTAAACTTATCATAATTCTAATTAAATCTATAAACAGCGTGATATTTATTTTCAGAAAATAATCTAAGTATTGGTCGGGAGTTTTCCAAAATTTGAACGTTTATTTAAGAAAAACATGTACAATAGTATTATACAAAGTATTGCCCATCTGAAGCTATGGCTTTTCCCCCGTCTTTCTGGCAACTTGTGGATCCCATCCCAAAAGAACTGCGCCGGCTTGGCAGCCAAGAATGTATCAAGCCAAGTTTTGATATCCTGCTCTGATGTGGGCCATATTCCAGTGAGGACATTCTGCATCGATCGGAAAAAAATAAAGAAGAAGCAAGGTCTGGGCTATAAGGCGGGTGGGGTAAAACTTACTTCCCATCCACTGTTTTCCAAATAGTTCTTAATGGGAATACAAGCAACGTGGGGCCGAGCGTTGTCATGGTGGGAAATTATTGCCTCGTGTCTGGCCGCATATTCCGGGCGTTTTTCGCCTACTGCTCTCTTCAAATGGATTAATTGTATTCGGTAGCATTCTCCATTGATGGTTTCACCCGGTTTTAACAGCTCATAATACAGCACACTCTTCTGATCCCACCAAATACAGAGTATTACCTTCGCGCCATGGATATTCGGCTTAGCCGTTGATTTGGCTAGTTGACTGAATTTCACATATGATTTTTTGCGCTTGCGGTTGTCGTAATGGATTCATTTTTCATCACCAGTAACAATCCGATGCAAAAATGACTTCCTTTTGTGGCGTTCCAGCAGCATTTCGGACAAGCAAAACCACCTTTCGACATCTCTCGGCTTGAGTTCATGTGGAACCCAATTTCCTTGCTTTTGAATATATCCAGCTGCTTTTAAATATTTTGAAATGGCTGCTTGAGTGACACCCAAAGATTATGCGAGCTCTTCCTGCGTTTGGCAACAATCTACAACGAGTAATGCTTCCAGTTCTTCATTTTCAAACTTTTTTGGCTGCCCAGGACGTTCATCGTCTTCGAAGCCAAAATCACCACTTTTAAATCGTGCAAACCACTTTTGGCACATTCGCTCAGCTAGAGCATGTTCACCATAAACTTCTACCAAAATACGATGACTTTCGGTAGTAGTTTTCTTCATATTAAAGTAATGAGGAAGAACTCCCCGCAAAAACACTTTTTCAGGCACAAAGTTCGGTATATTTGGGTGAAAAAAAAATTATTGCTGTTTACGCTTCAAATGAATGGCATAAACTGAAAAGACGTGCAATGACAGTTGCTTTCCAACGTATGTTCGGAATATATTGGAACGATAGAATGCACACAAGTTACGCAATCTCTTAGCAAACCGCACGAATTAAGTTATAGACCCAATAAAAAAAATTTAATTGCCAGCAATTTTAAATTGATGAGAGCTTTGACTTATTAATATTAAGGGGAGATTCTAATGAAAACCAAGATTCCCTTCTTGATTTCATTATTCAAGAGTTTCTCATCTTTATACTACGAGTCACCGGGTCTTAATTACATTGAAAAAGTTTTCATCTTAATTTTACAGATTATCTTTTTCATTTTATTGAAAAGAGATACCCAGTCGTAATAGGAAAGGTTTCTTACTGGAAAGGACTATAGAGAAATTCGTAGTATTTTCGCTCTGTGAAGCGTGAAGAGTGGTGGCGAGGAGTGATGAATATCTAGTCAATGGCAGACTTGACCGTTCTAAAACCACACCGATATGGTGCAATCAGTTTGTTTGCAATAAGATTTAGTTTTATATGCTTTGCTAAGAAGACTGAACTCGCGGTAGCTGGCCTTTATGGCCCGGTTGCCCTATTTATCGATCGCAGGTTAATCTCATTTAACCTAAAAAAGTTTTGTTTCAAATGAAAACTGATAAAACCATTTTTTTTTTTTCAGCAACTATTCTTCGCTAAATGCTCCAAATTTGTGACTTCAGCGGCTTGCTGACCGCCGACTAACTGACTAAAATTTGCTATACCTTTTGTGTAGGTGTATAAATGTATTGCCAATGCATGTGCGTATTTTCCAACACTTATTTTAACATTCTACTTCTACTCGTACTCGTTAAAGTACGCCACGATTTTTTTACCAATAAATTTTTACAACAAATTGGCAGGCATTGTCACAATTATGTAGACTGCCGGCAGGTACAGCGCGTTTAGCATGTTTTGCGGCAAATCGGGCGGGCTACTACTAAATTTTCGCAATAATTCATTGTACAGTTATTTTACCTACATATACATATGTATAGTGCACATGCACAAGCATACAAAAATTTTGGCACGACATAAGCTGGACGCTTGTGTGAACATTGAAACAGCACAAAAAAAAAAAACAAAAAAAAAAAAAAGAAAAGTTGTTGGAAAATTTTTTTTTATACCTTTATATGTATGTATATATTTTTTTAGAACATTTGCTTTTAACTTGCTGACAGCCAAATTTATATTGTTCCATATATGTACTTGTATGTAGGTGTGTATGTAAATGAATGTACGCTGAAATTTTTAACACGAACGCAAACTTTTTTATGTACACAAATATTTACAAGCAGATATGGCGGCGTACATAATGGAATTTGTTTGTGTACACTGTACACGTGTATTTGCGCAGTTGGAAAAAGTTGTTACATGAAAAGGCCATGATGTAGCGGCATATCCAATCATAATTCAACTTTGATAGTTTACCAAATGACTTTGTAGCCTGTATTTTGGATTTTGTGTTATTTTTTTTTTTGGTTGCTTTATATTTTTTGTTTATTTTTTTGTTTTGCATAACAAGGTTCATGTGATTTACAATAAATTTACGTATGTATATGAATATTTAAATGTATAAGTGTATATACATATTATATAAGTACAATATATGCTGTAAAAGTTCCATTAGACGATCGCTCTGCTAACCCTTTGCCTACGGAATCGAAAAAAGTAGCATTACCGGGTCCATTAGACCCTACTGTAATGTGTAGTCATTTTTTTCGGTTTTTAAATTTATATTGTTTGTATTTTAGACATATTTATTGAACGCATTTGTTGCATACCGAAACAGAGGGTTCTCCACACACACGTTGCTTAAATTTACAGCATTTCGTTTTCCGCTCTCCCAGACTTCGCATATACCCAGGGCCGGATTAAGCTTGTGGGGGCCTACGGGCCGAGTAAGGTGTGGGGGCCCTATGCCTCGTCGGAATTACATATAAAATTACATATGTTCATGTATTTCATTTATTTTTTACCTTCACATATTATTTAAAATCCTTGACAATGTAATAATTATTTCCATAATTTGGGCTCCACTTTGGTACACTCGTGGAGTTAGATGCCTGTCCGTCATATTGCTCCAATTTCTAACCTAAATTTTACCCAAATACGACGGTTTATATTGCTATTACGTATGCTTCAAATGTTGGATTATTCTCACCTTTCACAACGAGAGATCTTTTTCAATTTGCTTTACACATTTGCAGAAACACGGTCAATAAATGATAATGGTTTTTTCCAGTAAATAAACATTGAATGTGAATTGATTCTGGAGCTAGCATAAACAATGATGTCGAAAAGACGAGTTGAACAGACGTCAGATGTCACTACAAACATCTGATCAATTTCGATATACATCGATACCTCATTTGAATTTCGAAAAGTATACAATACAAAACTTATTTCTCTATTTTTTTATTGTAATTGTTTAGTTTATTAGAAACCATAAATATTTCGTGGTCAATATTTGAGTATTTCCTTCCGCCAACATTTAAAACTTTATGAATTTCCAAGCAAATAATTTGCAGGTGATCGTCATTTGGGGGCCCCCAAATGTGGGAGCCCCGGGCCGCGGCCCCTTCGGCCCATACCTTAATCCCCTGCATATACCGCATTGTTTTTCTTTTTTCATGGTGGTTCACATGCTCTGCTAATATTTGGTTCCAGTTTTTCACCATTTTCGTCATATTGAGTCAGCTGTTTTTTTTCAAATTATATTATCAATTTTCTTCTTTTGCGTAGTTTTTTTTTAAACACAATTTCCATTAGAAATTATTAGAATTCCACACCATGTACGCGCTCTCATAACATTTATGTCGACCATATTATAGAAAACTGTCAAGTTCATCTTTTCACGCTGTATTTCCTTATTATTTGGTTCACGGTTTCCAATCCAGCTGTGGGTTTTTTCTTTTGTAGTCAAAAAATGCGAACTATTTTTTATTGTTTTTGGAGGGTAGGCAAATGTCGTTTATTGCATAAAAATCCAATTAACGTGGATAATATTTTGCGGTTCTTAAGATCTGTAAGCAAGGCGGCAAGTTCATTTGGTTTTTTCTGATTGCTCTTATAATAGTCAGATTTTGTATTGTAAATAAAATGCGTGTGAACATGCAGTAAAAAGGGTTCCAGGGTTTTCTATCTCATTTAATAATTCTTCTTTGGATATGATTTTATCTGATTTTCATCTCGTTTTCTTTTTTTACTTCTCCAACTTTTCCAGCGTAAATTTCTTACTTCCAAGTATATGATGCGGAGCTAACACAAATTTCTCAAAACCTGATCCCATATCTTTCTGTTTTCGAAGGAAGGTATTCTACCGAATGGGCGCTTTCCTCTAAAAACTATCAATTATTGGTCCGCTGTCATACTTCAACCTGAATCGCTAATTCAATTACCCTTTCCAAATTCCGAAACACTGGCGACTTGTTTGCAGTTTATTAACCGATCTTTCTTCCCTTCTCGAAGCTGCATTGTCGAATCGGAGAACTCCCAGTGTGATTTTAAATCTATTTCGACTCTTAATGTCATTGAGAATTTGTCGTCCATCTCCCCTACTCCAGAGTTGGGACATATCTTCGTTTTTGGGATGGTAAACCCCGTTAAGTGTGAAAAGTCCAATAAACTTTCCAAACTCATTCTGTTCAATTGATTTCCAAAAACACGACATCTTTCAGTGTTTTTCAATTTTCCATAATCTCCAAAAAGCGGTATTCTAAAAAAAAAATAGAAACGCAGTATATAGACCAAACCTGTTAAGTTTTGATTACTAATTGTAATTATTAGTAATCTGATTACTTTGTATTTGAGAGTGAAATAATTGATTACATTACGATTATCTTAGTCCCAACTAAATTACGTAATGATTAAGATTACAAATAATCAAAAAATAATCAGGATTACTCTAGATTACTGAAAAGAATCAAAAAGAATCTAAAAGAATCCAAACTAATCAAAATAAATAATTGAATCTTTTCAGCATTTCTTTTTGATTCTTTTTGATTATTTTCAATCCAAAATCCCAAACAACTTTTCTCTTTTTGCTTTTTTTAATTTTTAATCAATTTTTTTATTCAATTTTGTATAACAATATATAAAGATATTCAAGACATATTAACTAAATGTCACACCAAAAAATTAACAACATTCATTTATAACAAAATAATAACAAAAATATTCACTAACTCCATTTAGAATTTGCTTTCAATAACACCAATATAATAATATAAAATATATATATGTATATATACAGATAAATGCATATATCTCAGAATCTGAGACTTAGATTATACAAAAAACAATTTACAAAATTTTAATAAAAAAATGTTTTAAACTTTAAAGAGAAAAGTTGGGTATTATGGATTGAAAGTAATCAAAAATAATCAAAAAGAATCGCTGAAAAGAATCAATTAATTATTTTGATTATTTTTGATTATTTTTGATTCTTTTCAGTAATTTATAATAATCCTGATTATTTTTTGATTCTTTATAATCGTAATCATTACGTTATCCCAATATTTCAAGCGCACAATTAAATAATCATTACGATTCTTTTTAGAAAATAATCTAACCGATTACTAATCGTAATCATAATTTAACAGCTATGATATAGACTACCAACTTCTCGGGTTGCGAAACAGAGAGAAGGCGAGTACTTGCTGTCTCTTGAAATAGATCTTGGTCATTACTTTTCTAAGGCCGCATTTCTACAGGCAAGTACTAAGCGCATATCAAGAATTCAAGAATGTATGGGTACAATCGTTGCCCAAGTTATTGCTCATATCTACAGAAATGAAAAGTTAAATTTGGTTATAAATTACATTTCTCACTAAGAAGCTCAATCCACATGTATAAATTTAGATTTTTCTATGAATTAACATCTTGGGTCGATTGGACCAGGATGGTAGAAAATTTTATATATCAGTATGAATTATTTAAAATTGTTAATGAGGATAGATAATAATGAAATACTTGGAAATGAGCAAAGTGAAAGGGGTTTCGTTATTCGAAAGCATGAGATATGGATATGACAACACAATAAAAACTCATTCGGTCTCATTGGGTCTAGCTGGTAGACAAAGGGTTAAGCGGGCATCTCACTTAACCATGCCCATTTGTGCGATCCCAAAATTGTTCTTACATTTTTAATACATATGACACTCTAATAACAGGAATTTCCTACAATACGATCCATAATGAAGGGAATTCTTAATTCGTTTTCATGGAATATTCGCAGGTGATTTCGGATACTCCTTGGAGTCGAGTTGATGACTATTCTACCAAAACACACAGAGGAGAATCTGAAATTCTGCTACATTGGAATATTGCCATACACAAAAACAACTATACATGTGTGTAGTTTGAAATAAACTGGTATCTTATTTTACTTTAATCAAATATAATATAAACTCGCTCAAATTTATATTCGGCAACACGTATTAATTTGTTTCCATTTCTTTTTGTGTTTTTCGCTCATTTTGGCGTTTAGGTTGACTAAGGTGTCACTCTTTAATACTTTGAATAAAAACAAGAAGGCAGCTGTTCAGTTAGTGTGTAGTTAGTGTCATACAAATGACAAATATTGTCGACAAAAATAGCGATTATCGGATCGTTTAAAGTCAGTGAATCGGACTACTGATTGGTTTTTTCCTTGTGTGCTTGGGTAGCTGCGTTGAACTCTTAGAATAACATTTTTTGCGTCTTTGGAAGTTTTTGCAAAGATTTTCTAGTCGGTTTGCTTATTAAGAACTTCTTCGATAGTGAAAATTGTCGCATCTGTAGAAATGATACTTATCATGGCGTGCCACTGAGGAAGCCGCTTTCATCTGTTGAGCCCAATTTGCTTCAAGCGCTTTGTGAGAAGATGACCAGTTGAACGACGGGTAGGCTTTCATGTACAGATCATCCATTTCCCTGGACATAGTTTTTTCTAATTTTTCTAAGGAGAGAACAGTTTTTATAACAAGAAATAACTGCGCTTTTGTAAACTTTGTAACAGAATTTATGGCAAGACAGTACAAAGTTAAGGTGCAGGGATACAAAAAAAAAACCCGCGACATTTTGGAGGAAATAACTACCAGGTCTCTGCGCAACTGAAAAATATTGAGTCAGTTTTCCAATCTAAAATTGCAAACATTTTATTTTAAAAGAAAGAAATATATTTTTTGAGCAACACTAAGTAAACAAAAATATTTTCATTTCCCATGTTGTTGATTATGTGTATATTTTTTGATGTGTATTAAAGCGAACCTATTAAGCGAACATCTCCATTAACTGGAGGAAAAGGCTGGCCCCCTAAGTGTCCGCTTATGGGAGATTTCACTGTACTTGTTTAGATGCAACAAATGTAACACAAAAAAGTCACTCATACGCCCCATCGACTATGCGGTAACTTAGTAGAACAATGACCGTCATGACTATGCAGACAAAAACGAGCATTATCACTCGCCTATGTAGTCAAACTATTTGTATATAGATAGATAGATATTGGTGTTGTGGTTTGCTCTTGGACCTTGCGATCCATTGTGCCCTCCGTTCTTTAGAGTACCTAGTCTCGCCCTAACGCTCTTAGGAAATCTTAGATGATGGTTGGTAGCGAGCGTACAAGTTCCTGATCCTATTTGTATATAGTATATTTTCATATATAAATCATGTTTTGCCATAAAAATGTAGCAACAATTCATTAATGTCCATAGCAATGCACTTAACTCCGATTTCTTCATATCCTTGCTATTTACTTTTCTTATTCGAATTGTCTTGATTTCTTTCAATTTCTTAAGCAACTTCTTTGGCATTTTTTGTTGTTTATTTGGCTTTTACAGCCAGATTTTTGTGCGTAAATAAAAGTAATATATATAACGTTAAAAAAAGGGATTACTATTTGTATGTATTATGGCAAAAAGGTAGCAACGCCTCCGGGTCAGCAGGCGTTAAGGCGTCACTGCACACCACTTGCCGCAGTGCCCAGGCAGAAAATGGTTAAATTATGGCAGTTAGCTTGTATTTGGATTCAAAGACTTGTCATATTTTACGCACCGTGAGGTGCACATGTTGCCCTTTGTTGTTGTTTTCTTGACACGAACGCTGTTCCCCCCACCCCCGCCCCCGCCCCCTCCCCCAATCACCCGCCACCACATGCGCAATCTTAACATTTAATGTGTCTGCAGATATTTTTCTCTAAAATTTGTTGCTAGAATGTTTATTGCGAAATTATTTGCGCTCCGCCTTGCCAGTTTTTCAAATATAATGTACCCGCCGTTTACGTAAAACAGATTTGTGTCGCATTCCATTCCACATTAGCTTTTGCGAGCACAGCTTACCAAAACGGCTTGAACTAGCAAAGCAAAAGAAGTTAAATCGGTAGAGCGAAGAAAGAAAAATGATTGACTGCTGCAGCAGTTAACAGCCTAACTCTAAATCAAAATATACCACTTTTTCGCAAACACCTTTGGGCGACAGAAATGTGTTTTTGACTTTTTTATTGTTTTTTTTGTTTTTTTTTGTTCTGCTGTTTATTGCCATTTTACCAAAAGTAACTTCGTTTGTGGCACAAATTTTTGTTTCACATATGTTTGGTTCTTTTCACGTATGCTTCTGTTTCTAATTTATTTTTGCCTTGTAAGATTTTATGAGGTTGATTATGGCCAGGGAAGGGACTATACCGAAACTGCCATTTTTAAGTGCTAGGGAATAAAATACTGGCAATTGGCAATGCAAATAATTTCGGTTATCCTGATTACAAAGATAAGTACATAATTTGTATTTCGCAGTATATCTGCTTTATTTTGTCCAGAATTATCTCTTCAATTTAAAAATCTTTTTAAATGCCTTTTCAAATACTTTCCACCAATTTGAAAAAATTTTAATTGAAAAATTATATTAGCGAAGATGAAATGCGTTGTGGCCCTTTTTGTACCGATTCTTTCTTGGAAGCGTAATGTAAAAAAATTTATAAGCGCATTGTTCATTGTTAAACATTATCATAGTATGTACAAGGTGGCGCAAAAGTAAACTTCCGATGTTTTTTGGCTGTAATTTAAAAAAAAAAAGAAAAACTTTGATCCTTCTTGTGGATTATTTTTATTTGGTCTTTTAATTTTTTTTACATCAAGTTGAGAGTTGAGAATATGATGTCATGTAAATGGCCGCCGCCACAGTTGATTGTCATTTGAGCCCTTTTTATGGCATTTTCCATCACTTTGGCCAAAACTTCCGGCGATAGGTCCTCACATTCTTGACGGATATTCTCTTTAAGAGTTGCAAAAGTCTGAGGCTTGTTGACATAAACCCGCGACTTCAAAAAGCCCCACAAAAAGAAGTCTGGAGCGGTCAAATCAGGCGATCTTGCTGGCCAGTGCAAATCGCCAAAACGGGAGATTAGGCGCCCGGGAAATGCATCCTTCAGCATATCGGTTGTGGTACGTGCAGTGTGTGCCGTTGCACCGTCTCGTTGATCATAGCTCTGTAACGCTCACCATTCACAGTAACCGTTTGGCCCGCGACGTCTTCGAAGAAAAAAGGTCCGATGACTCCTCCAGCGAAAACAGCACACCATACAGTGACTTTGAGCGGGTGTAATGGCTCTTCGTGGGTTACACGCGGATTTTCAGTTCCCCAGAAGCGTAAATTTTGCTTATTTACGTACTCCCTAAGATGGAAATGGGCCTCATCACTCATGATTATTTTTGATGAAAAATCATCTTCCTCTTGGTGGTGATTAAGGATGGCTTGAGCGTATGTTAGACGCGATTGGCGGTCAGCAGCTAACAGCTGATGCACCGTCTGGACTTTGTACGGAAACATCTTCAAATCTTGTACCAAAATTCGCTGTAAAGACCGTCGACTGATATCCATTTGGGTGGCACGTCGTCTGGTCGATGTCGACGGCGCCTCCATGACATCCTCGGCTACAGCAGCAATATTCTCTGCAGAACGGCTACTCCGGGGTCTGCCACGCCTGGCAGCATCTCGTGTTGTGCCAGTCTCTTCGAGGCGAGCGGCTAAACGTCGCAGTGTTTCACCAGTAGGTGTTGGACGGCCAGGAAATCTGCGACGAAATTCACGTTGTGCCAAAGTCACCGACCGATTATTGGTCAAATAAATAGTCAGCAATATTCCGCGTTCTGGAGCAGTGTAGCGTAACATTGTTTATTAACGTGTATTTCGCATTTGTTTACTACACAAATGTCAAAACAGAACTGGCATTAGGGGCCAATAGCAAAATTTATAGCATTTTCTGATAGGAGGATTACTTTAGCGCCACCTTGTATATATATAGCAAATCATTTATTTATAAAAATTAAAATTTCACTTATTTTTGAACGCTTTGTATATGATAGGCAAACAACTTATCTTAACAACAAAAACTATGTAGTACATTTAGTTGATGAGTTCAAGTGATCGCTTTAGTGAAAGAAACGTTATTACAATATTCCTACAAAGTTTGGAATTGAAAAATTCCTAGTGGTTTGCATATTAAGGCAAGTTGTAAAATAATCATTATGGCGTTAAAGACTTTTTCACTTTTTCTGTGAGAAATAAGACCTTACGCAAAATATGACCTTTCTTTTCAATGTGCAGTGAAATAAAGCCATATGACACCCCACCGTATGAAGGACGACGGGACATCCCAACACGTCCTATGTGCGTGTCTAAACTTGTTTGATGTAAGAACATTCAGTAGCTTCCATCAAGGAGCCGAATAATATTTTGGGCTTTGGACCGATGTTAGGGGTGCGATTAAAGGTTATCAAAACTTTTCAAGGTCGAGGTGTTCCATTGCTCTTAGAACGCTAGGTTTTATTGATTTTGATGTGTACTGAAACGATTTACCGCCATCTCTCGGCAAGTTTGGTTTGCAGACAATCCAGTTTCGGGGTTGCTTCAGCTTCAGTGTCATTTTTCCATCTCAATTATTATTATTGTTATTATTATTATTGTAATATCGGCCGTCATAATTGAGCTTGTAGCGTGTGTGTGCCCTTCCATGGGTACAAATATTTTACGTTGATATATCGTTTGTGTTTATCGCAATATCGCAATAGGATTTTTGTGCTGCATTTCATTTCATGTTTCGGAAGTAACACTTCATTAGCGGCATAAGAATGAGGACCATTTGCGCACCATCTGAGGACAAGTTTTGCACCGTGCCGGCTAGTTTCGGAATAAACATTTTTTTACCATTTCAGAACCTTTACTAATCACTACCACTAAGGGTGTTTTTTTTAGACTGATAGAACTTTAAATTGAAATAAAATACATAAAAAATTAAGTATGATGCCAATTTTTTTTGCTTGAAAGATATTTTCATGAAATTTATGTAATATTTAAAAACGATTTCTGGCATATGCCAGCCACGACTAGCTTTGGTGAATCGGATGCTATTAGTCCAATTTTGAACCACTTTTTGGAGCAACTGTGGGCGTATTTCGCTAATAACACGAGTTATGTTGGCTTCCAAAGCTTCAATTGTTACTGATTTATCAGCGTAAACCAGAGACTTTATATAACCTCAAAGAAAATAATCCAATGGGGTTTAGTCGCATGATCAAGGAGGCCATTTTTTGACATAATGTTATCGCCAAATTGCTCTTTCAACAAATCGATAGTTCGAGTGGCATTATGAGGCGTGCCACCGTCTTGTTGGAACCAAAATTCTTGCAGGTCGACGTTATGCAAATTTAGAAACAAATGATCGGTAATCATTGATCTGTAACGATCACCATCGACAGCAACATTCGCTCTGGCCTCATTTTTAAAGAAATAAGGACCGATGATGCCCCCAGCATGTAAACCACACGATACGGTGCCTTTTTCAAGATGTAATGGTGTCTCGAGAGTTTCATGAGGATTAGTCTCACTCCATATACGGCAATTTTGTTTGTTTATATATCCGTTCAGCCAAAAATGAGCTTCATCATTAAACAAAATTTTGCGATAAAACAAAGGATCGATTTCCAATTGATTCAGGCACCATTCAGCAAACAAACGACGCTTGTTATGGTCTTGCAGCTTCAGTTCTTGAACCAGTTGGATCTTGTATGGGTGCAGACCAAGATTTTTGCGCAAAATTTTCCATGTTGTGTATGGGCAAAGTCCAACTTGTTGAGCACGGCGGCGAATATACAAATTCGGATCTTCTCCAAAACTATCACTTACAGTACCAATATTTTCTTCTGTATGTACAGTTCTTTGTCTTGTTGTTAGTTTTTCATCGCGTAGAGTAAATGTTGTTCGAAATTTATCAACAGTTCAACGAATAAGCTCATGTTCGATTGTGTGGACCAAATTCACGAAGTGCTCTATAAGTTTGGCGAACAGAACACTGACTTTTAAAGTAAATTTCCACAATTCTTTCCATGATGATTTGTCAATGCTTACTGAACATAAACGTCAAAACGAAATGTCATTTACCAGCTGTCAAGTGACAGCTATCCCTAACGAAAGTTCAATCAGTCTAAAAAAAGCACTCGTTATTAATAGCCCAACTACAAATTACTTCTAGTTCAAAAGTTTAAAAAAAAACTATAATTAAAAATGTTCTGTTCAAAGCTGATTCTAAAACAATAGGTCTGCCTTTTCGCAATTTTTTCTAACACTAAATATTTGAGGAATCAAAATTTTGGAAACTAACCTCTATTTTGTTTAAAATTACGCAAATTTTGGTATCCAAAAGGTTTATATTTGTATAAATTTTCTGACGATTAGAGTCAGTCGTTTGCCAAAAACAAAAGGGCTAAAAATTTCATACTTTTTTGAGTTATTTTGGCTGTAAGGCGGATGACCCATCAATTCGACCTTTTGAGTCCTCAAAAACTCTCTTGTGTGAATCGATATGTGAGAGCTCGCATTGTCTTGGTGAAGAATGATTTGTCTTCGGCGGTTAGTTTTCCTTAATTCTCCAAAACCATTTGGCAAACAAATGGTTGTACATCACTCAGAATTGACCGTTTTAAGTTTATCTAGTGGAACAGTTGTGACATGACCAGATTTTCCGAAAAAACACCCATCCAGTCGATTGCTGCTTTGTTTCCGGCCCATATGCATAGATCCAAAATTCGTCACCTGTTACAATGTCATAGACGTGCTTCGATCCACCGCGGCTAAATTTCTTCAACATTTCTTTACACCAATCGACACGAGTCCTTTTTTGGGCAATTATCAAATTATGCGGTACGAGTATCCAACGAGAACAAATCTTCTTTACGACCAAATGTTCATGCAATATTGAATGTATGCTGGTCCCACTAATGGGCAAGCATGCCACTATCTCGCGATATGTCACATGACGATCTTGTATTATCAATTGACGCACAGCATCGACTGTTTCTGGCACAACCACCGTTTTTGGACGACCTTCACGAAATTCGTACTGCAAAGATTGGCGGCCACGTAGGAACTCGTTGTACCATCGTTTCACAGTGGCTAAGTGTGGTGGTTCAACACCAAAAGTAGAAGTAAGTTGATTGATGCACTCCTGTCTCGATAATCCACGTCGAAAATCGTAGTAAATCAGCGCACGAAAATGTTCACGGGTTAATTCCATTTTTAGGCAACATGAATTTTTAAACTCACTATAAATAAACAAAAATAAAACTCGTAAGTGAAAACTTTATATGCAAGTTTATGCCAAAAAATAGCAAACTTTATGATAAAAATATCTAATTACAGCTTATCACATTTAGTGTTTCGAATGCGAAAAATATAAAAGGCAACCCTCGTAGTATAATCATTGAAATGCTTTTTCAAATAGCGGTTTTCTCTGGGCAGGGTCTGACAGATCTTCGATTATATTGCTGTCATGGAAAAAGGTTCTCATAAAAACTATCTGCCGTTCATTTAATTCATGGAATTACATCAAGACGTGCACCACAAATTTTGGAAGAAGTTCGGCCAAACATCGAAATAAGCGGATTTGGTGTTTCAATGCAGCTGCGAGCCAAGCACATAAAATTTTTAAGTTAAGAATATGCTGGTATAAGAAGTTGCAATTAACCCTCCTAGTTTGAAAGAGTATTTTCAAGGAATTTTATGATCATGCAATTTTTCGTCCTTTGCATGTCCTTAAAGCAACAAAAATCAATTTTTCTGCATAACTTTTAAATTTACTTATCGATTCAAAAGTATGATATTTCATTGAAACTATAAATTTCAATACTTTTTTGTTAAGCTACCCAAGAAACAAATCCATCGCTTACTTAAAGGCTTAATTTTATGATGGATAAAGGTTTCTAACTAGAAGGCTAAGGAAATTGTCGAAACTTAAAAAATAATGGAAAGATAAGAAAAGATGCATATATGTACATATATAACTTAAAATTATATTGTATTTTTAAAAATAGCTCACACTTTTGTGTAATAAATATAAGAGTTTTAATGATGGATGTTTGTAGGAACCGCCTTTTTTTAACAAAAGTCACTGAGTACATTGTAGTACTCTTTTTGAAAAGGTGTAGTATTTTAACATTCGGCTAAAGTAGACCAGCTGCAGTTCTGCCATCTTCAAACTTTGTTGCATCCCCCAATAACAGACTTGCGTATTGACTTTAGTATACTCGTTGCCTTCTTTAAACAAAATTATGGAAAATAATAAATATACTTTTTTACTTAATATTATCAAATACGTATATTTATTGTACGTCAAGAAATATTAGCATTCACACTTCTGTTGTTATCTAACGAAATATTAAATACTCTATTCAAGCACTAACTTAATTTTTTTCTTATTTTTTCCAGGTAAGTCATGGCTGATTTTCAAAAAAAAAAATGTCATTTGATATATTTCAACATTATGTAAGTAGCTAATGTGATAGTTTTGAATTTAACTTAATATAGAAAAGGCGAAAAAAACTGAATAAAACCTTAAAAAATTAAGATGCAAAAAACATTTCTATTGCAATTTTTATTCAAAACAGGTAACAAATTCAATCCTGTATAGTTTTGTTATTATTTTTAATTTCTTTGTAGTTATTTGAGATAGGGCTTTTTGTTATTATTTTTCTTGAAAATAAATTTAAGTTAGGGCTTTTTGTTGTAAGTTAAAATTAGGACAAACTAATATAATAATTCATGTTTGAAGTAAAATAAATAAATAATTAAAACTAAAATACATATTGCAAGGCACATGTTATTATACTGAAAACAAATTAGGTTTTATAAGGTAAATTATCATAAAAATGGTGGCAATCTGCTGGAAGAAATTTTTTTAAATCTTGCAATTGGTCCCACTTTTTTTTAGATATGGCTATTTTCTCTTTATAAAGACAATCGGGGGACACATTTTCAATCGGAAACTTCGATCTCTGTGGGAGTAACTGATATTCATCTATTACATTTGTTTTAAAATAAATTGATTCTGACGAGTCATACGCCAAGGCTCAAAGCATGCTTACTGTATGATCTCCAATGATCCTGCCTGTAATTTAAGAAAAGCTTAAGTATATACATGTATCTAAAGAGTTGTTTCAGTGTGCAATATTCACCTGTTCGTATTGATGTGTATATCTTTGAAATATTTTCGAAATTTAAAAATTAATCATAACGCAAATGGTGCGCTTGTAGTGGTGCTGGTACTTTTCTAGCTTCCTTAATGAGTTGAACAAATTGAGACGGCAAGTTTATTTGTTTTTTATTTATTTTTCTCTCTATAAGGGAATGCGTTACATCACATTCCATTTGCGTATGACCACTTATTAAAAACTTCTGTTCAATTGTTATTTCGGTTTCCTTTGAAAAATTCGACAAGGCGTTAGACAAAACAGTATTACGATTTTGGTGAAAGCAACCATCCGAGTAAATAATAATGTAATGGGTTTCAGGCGATCGAGCATGGAAATTTCTTAAGTGCTTAATAATACATGTAGCAAAAATGGAAGAGACTAAATTTCCGTCTGTTTCGTCCCACACATACATAAACATAATTATCTGATTCATACGTTACAATATGATAGACATTAAAGTTATGTAGTTGAAGCTTCATTTTATAACATGCAGCACTCGCGTTTAGTTGAGGCACTAACTAATTTAACTGCCTGCACATCCATACAGAATACTGCACATATGTAGTCCGGATTCAGCATTTTTGATATCGTTTTGCTTTTCTACACGCATTTTTTCGATTTCTTCTCTATGTTTTTCGTATTGCTCATCGGAAACATTATTAGCTTTATGTGATACGCATAAATTGCACTGATCTTTTCTTGGCTTAGGCCGCCATTTTCTTTTTCGGATTCACACTCGTTGACATAAAGCTTGTAAATCTCCCGATATGAGAAAAAATCCGATTCGAAGTAAAACTTTTTGCTATCTTTTCGACAATAATGTGACTCCATTTATGGCAACTCCTCTAGCCATTTTTTTTAGAAAGTCACGTCGGTTTTTGTTGCGTTTTTTTTATATGACTATAAATCCGTTATTTGCGATCATAGCCTACTAATTTTTTAAGAGGTGTATTTGACAGTGGTCTACCAGAATACATTAAAAACGCGATTTTGAAAAAAATTTAGATACGCCTTTTCTATATTAAGCCAACGTTATTGCTTTCAGATTGAACCTGAACAGTAATTTGTATGAAAACATTTTATAAAGTGAAATTTATATTTATTTTCTATACCGCAAACCGCATTTACTATATAATTTGTAATAACATATTAATTTGTAACTATTTTTTATAAAAATATATATTATTAGCCCAAATTTTCTTACTAAAATCAGCAAAGTTACATCAATTTGCTCACCATTTAATGTAAGCTACAACTTTTTAATGGACGATGGCAAGAATTTTTTATTTCATATAACGAATATTTATATGAAAGAAAATGCTCAGCACAAGCAAAAAAAAATAAACACGGTTAGTAAAAATTAATGGTGTTCTAAACACATTTATATGTATTTCAAACTTATTAGGATAGAGTTATAAAATAGGCCACTTTAGAATTTTTTATTATTTCGAAAATAGAAAAGATGAAAATTCTGCTGAAACTTTGTTGTTTTCCGTAATAAGATTGAAATCTGGATTACTAGGGATTTTGTTCAACAACGAGAAAAAAATAATTTGAAGAAGTACAATAAATAACCCGAGCCCCAATGATGTTTTGCTTAAGTTACTTTTGAGGATGTTGAACGCCAATTTTTTATTCAGTTTTATATAAATTGAAATTTCAAAAAAAAAAAAAAAAAATTTAGGCCATAAATATAACATCTCTTACTTATCAAATACGTTGAAAAAATGCGTAAAATAAAATAAATAAAACCACGAATGTACACATTTATTGCACTCTCAATAGTATCGATATTTTTTTAAACATCGATAATACCGCCATCGACAGTTTTCTTGCTCTAACATAAATACATAGAATATGAATAAAGCGTATAAAAAGTTTATCTGACAGTTGGCGCATCATATCCACATTTATCCATACGGAGGGATGTAACCCTTGGAAATCTGGCACAATAATAAGTTGACCTTTACACAACATAGCTCAATAATTGGCTGAACTTTCCTGTAACGAAGTGAATGAGTGCGTGCTTACTCGGCTACGACAGTCGCTACATTCGCATACTACTTACATCCGTCAAAAATTGGTTAGCTAGATGGCGCTACCATCGTGCCGTCGGAAAAAATCATATTTCTTGTTCGATTTCGCTAATTTTCAGAATATACCATCATTGAATTTTAATAAAGAATAAGCGATTGATCAGCAAGCCCTTTTTAGATATTAGAAAATTTGGTTCCGATGCTGCGCCAAGAGAGTGCAATTGAAGTACTCTCCGTCATATGGTATGAGTTTTTGGGGTCAACGCTTGCAGCATTTTTGTACAATAGCTTCGTAAAAGAAAGTCTTCTGCAATATTTTGAAATACCCTATATTGGTGAACAAATATAGTAAGGAGTTTTTTTTTATCTGCTGTTTTCGAGGCATCGAAAAATGACACTGAAGATGGCACAACGTCGAAACTGGCTTGTCTTCAAACCAAACTTGACAAGGGATGATAGAAAATCGTTCCGATCTACATTAAAGAAACTTAAAAAAATACGAACGGGGGTGATCGAAATAATTCAATAAATATGAACAATGAAAAATCAACAACAATAATGTTTTGTCTTTAAATAAAATTTCGAAAGGTATGAGGGAAGTGCATTAAAAAACACATCATGGTGTTCTCTGCCAGAAGAAACAAACAAAAGCCAAGAATGCTTTAAAATTCTTGATGAAATCTCCTGTAATTTGAATATACCTTCTAAAAATTAAAGCAGTTGATAGTTAGAAAATTAGAAAACCACTAAGTCGTCGAAATCTATGCCATATTTTTACCATAACCACCAAGCGGTTATCCGTCTTACGAGTGTAGTATTTAGATATTTTTGTAAGAGTTCACTTTAGGTAGACAAGACATTAGACACAACTTCATTGCGGTATTACCTCCAGCAGTTGTGAGTTTTTTTCACATTTTAGCTTTATCTCAAACTTGAACTGACCCAACGAAGCCATTAAGATTTTCAAAATTAGGATAAAATTCGACTCTGAGCAAGTTGTCGCGCTACAAGTCTTAAGTATACAGCTAAGCTACCACCAAACTGACCTCAAATATAAAATATTTAAAAATAAGATTTCTATTACGAGCAGGTTTTTATTTTTGACTTAATAAATCGTCTAAAAAAACTTTTTTTAACTGCAATTTATTACTAGCAGCAAGGTATATAAATAGATTAGAAATAAATTAAAATGTCAGTATCTAAATTTTAAGCTGCATTGCAGTCAATTCGAAAATAAAAGACAACCGCTTTTTTGGAATCAAGTTGTTTACGTCTGGCATGTGGAAGTAAACTACGAAAATTAGTGCAAAGAACATCTACTAAACATAGACTGTGCAAAGTGCTTAATAGAAAAAAGTACTTAATTAAAAAAAAGTGGATTTCAGCCAAGTCATGGAGAGAAAAAAATTATTGAATATCTTCGAGCCATTAGAAACCATTGACTGCACTATGGTTGGCAGACGAATAAATCAAGTAAAGAAACAAGATGAATTTTAAAGCAGTATTGGTCATCAATTGAGTATAAAGTTGTTGCAGAAAGAAGAAGAATCACCACTGATATGGCGTGGAGAACTCAATCGAACGGAATGGGCGAAAAATCACTAATGAGCACCAAAGAATCAAAAAAAAAAAACGAAGAAAGTCACACTTGTATATCGATATGCACTATGTGTACGAAAATTAAAAAGTGTAAGATTGGACAAGCAGCTAAAATCAATGGGAATCAATGAATTGGACAGACTAAAATCTGGTGAGAGAAGATTCAAGATGGATTAAGGCAAACGCACGTCAATTATTGGCTTTCTGGTGCTTTTAATTGTTACTACTGGCTGGATAAAAAAAAGATAACTGAAGGCAACACTAAATGTAATATTAAAAATAGAATACTTAATATTTCTTTTATATTCAACTATTCATTTGCTCTAAATAAAGCCATTTGCAGTGTCAATCACGGGATTTCGGGGCTAGTCTTGCGATTTAGAAATTCATTAGTTTATAGCAACCTAATTCGAAAAAATTGCACCCATGTAAAGGGTGGTTATATTTTAAGGGCCGATGTGGATTTTGAATAAAACACAAATTATTTTGGAAGTTATTGTAATTTCTTTTTATTATGCTAATATGGTGTGGTTCAATTATGTATGAAATAAAATATCGGCCAAATGTCCGCCGCAACCTCGGCGGCACACCTCCATCCGATGGTCCAAATTTTCGATGACGCTGAGGCATAATTGAGGTTCTATGCCGTTAATGTGCCGAATTATCTCATCCTTCAGCTCTTGAATTGTTGCTGGCTTATCGACGTACACCTTTTCTTTCAAATAACCCCAAAGCAAGTAGTCAAACGGTGTCAAATCACATGATCTTGGTGGCCAATTGACATCGCCACCACGTAAGATAGCACGCCCATTGAATTTGTCGCGCAAAAGAGCCATTGTTTCGTTGGCTGTGTGGCAAGTGGCACCATTCTGTTGGAACCACATATCGTCCACATCCATATGTTCCAATTCGGGCCATAAAAAGTTCGTTATCATCTCACGATAGCGATTACCATTCACAGTAACTGCCTGACAGGCCTCATTTTGGAAAACATACGGCCCGATGATGCCGCCAGCCCATAAACCGCACCAAACAGTCACTCTTTGTGGGTGTATTGGTTTTTCGACAATCACTCTTGGATTATCATTCGCCCAAATGCGGAAATTCTGCTTATTGACGAATCCACTGTGGAGAAAATGTGCCTCATCACTGAAGATGATTTTCTTCGATATGCATTTTGATTTGAACGCCCATTTTCATAATAAGCCTGAATAACTTTAACACGTTGCTCGATTGTGTATCTTTCCATCTGCAAATTGAGTTAGTCTGAAATTGAGAAATGTCAAATGAAATGCCAGAAAAAAGCTTGACGTTTAGCTGTGGTTCACATTCAACATCGGCCCTTAAAATTTAACCACCCTTTATATGGTTTAAAAGGCTCTACTACCGTAGAATATGTAAATAATATAAAAAGGGTAAAAGTACATTTTTTATGATAAAAATTAATTCAATATAATCAATAATATTAACGAAAAAAATTCAATTTTTGTTAAAGTACAAACACATTTTTTTCGCACCCTCTAAAAATAGTTAAAATAACTTTCTTATTTTATGTGCGCTTTTTTTTAATCTTTACGTCACCGAAAAGGACCCGCTCACAACTATTTTTGGCCTCTGAATGGATTTCGACTTAAAAGCCGTTTTGTTTTGGAAATACAATGCCATCCCTAGTTTTGTATTTTTATACTATAAATCTAAAGATCTTTAGAAATTATGAGGACTTTGCTAAAAAAGTGTTAATGCTTTTAAATGCTTTTGCGCTTTGGTGAAAAATTTTTCCAAGCTCTTTGCATGACTCAATTATGCTGTATCGCTCCCGACTGTCAAGTTTAGCGAAAATATGTCCCAGATATTCTTTGCGCGATACTGCAAGTGAAGATTCAAAGATTCACTTACAACATGCACAAATGGAATTTCAATAATTTTGTTCATTTGTACGTAAGAATTTTTATTGAAATTTATACTTCCGCGAGAAAATATGTAAAGAAATGTCTCGAACCACATTAGTCTAAAAAAATTTCCCTGGACTTGATTAAATTCTCGTTGTACCTCTACAGTTGCATATTTATTCCAAATCTATCCCGCTTTTGCACGCAGAGAAATAGCCAATAACATTTTTCGTCTATACATTTTGTTGGATTTTTTGTAACAAAATAATATTTTTCGATAAGTAATTTTATGTATATATTTACGAATTTCAAGTCTGCCGACTACTGTAATCTTGACGCGTTTCCCAATTTTGATGATTTTTTAATTAACTCAAGTGAGAACAGAATTAGTTTGCAATTTTTGAGCGTACTTGAAATGCTTATTCCTGAATAGACTACTCGGTGCAAAAAAAAAAACACATTTTACAGCGGCGAGCGCTTCTACTGAAAAACTTCATTGCTTCAAGATAATTAATTTCGGTTTACTGGTTTTTATACTATCAGCTACTCGAAATTTTTTGCAAACTGAAACTTTGGCAACCGGCAAACTCTAACAACAGTTTCGATAATCGAGATATTGTCATACAAAATACATTGCTTTAGATCATGAAAAGTTAAATAAAAAGTAAACTAAAGCCTCCATAAAAATATTAAAAACATTACATTTTTTTAATAGTGAATAAAGTCTAACTCTGTTTGGGCATATCCCTCATAATTTTCCAAGAGATTTAGATTTATAATATAAAAATAAAAAACTAAGGAAAGTGTTTCCAAAATTACTGAAGGTGCAATTCAAAACGACCAAAACCTTTTAATGGCCAAATTGGTTTAGTCCTGAGCGGGACTTTTCCGCGACATATATGTAGATTTAAAAAATGTGACATTAAATAAGAAAGTTATAGCAAACAACGTGATGTCCAGAGCACACTCAAATTGTGGAGGGAAGAACAATTTCCAATTCGCTAAGTAATGACACAAAAGCGTTGCCGGAGAAGATGAAAATCCCAAATCGCTGATGATCGCACTAACATCCTTTCGCATTAATGTCAGCCTGGAAATTCAAGTAAGAATCTCTCTTGCCAACAAGTGATACTTTTGGCAGTTGCCTAGCGCTTTGAAGCCCTCTCTCGACAAACTAAAACTACACTCTAAAAGTCTCTCAACATGCCCGTGCTATTTTATGGCGCTAAAGCATTGCCACTGTCAGCATCGAATGAGATGGCCCTTGAAGTGTTCGAGAGAAAGATTCTTCGAAAGATTTTTGGACCTCTACGCCTTCGAACACCGCAGATGATGGAACGATGAGCTGTGTGAGCTTTGGCTGGTCGTGCGAATGTACGAAAATGCTCCAGCGCTGAAAGTATTCAATGCGGTACCAGCTGGTGATGGTAGAGGAAGAGAACGGCGTACTCTGCGTTGAACTTGACATCACTTGGTATTTCCAACTGGCGCCAGTTAGCAGGAAGAAGGAGCGATTGACGCAATTTGTTGAACTCGACCAAAATCGCTTAAGCGGTTATAGCGCCAATTAGATTAGATGCCACAAAGATGCTTAAGGAATCATGCCTTTTTCTCTATGGAGATGGTTAGAACTAATTACGCATCTAATGCTCCTATATACAGGGCTCTAAAGGCATTCAACTTATTCTCAAGTTCTTCCGCTCTAGAGTTCTCGTATCCGGAATTCCGTTTTAAATCGTTACTCAATGAATTAATTACTTAGCTTGTGCCTTTTATTTATTTATGTTTCTTTCAAATCTTTACTAAATTTATAAGTTACTTAGTATGTACTTTTTATATATAATATGCTTTGTAATCTGTATAAAATGTAATTACTTTCTGGATTATTAATGCTAAATAAAGAAATAAAAAAATATATTAGACTAATCCAGCTGCCTTTGTACTCTTCAGTTTTGGTACGACTCTAGGAATGAAGCCAACGCAGTATATTTAGCTGTTTCAAATACTTTGATTTATATTTCAGTCACGTTTTTATTGCGCCTTTGGTCGTTTAGTTTTTCCAAAGGTCACAAAAAGGTATTGCTATTTTTTAAGATTATTTTTTTCTAAAAATCTCAGATATCTGTTTAGTTTTCTTTAAGCCTTTCATATTGTTTAATTGCAAATGCAAAGTAATTTTTAATGTATATGTAAAGGCATATAATTTATATATATTTTAATTTATAAAATTACATAGTTACATACAATTTCCTCTGGCTACTTTCCTGAGTTTTTACACAAACATATCATTGGCAATCGCCTCAGCTGTTACTGCTGTTGGCGGAAGTGAGAAAATGTTGAAAGGAAGCGCAATGTAGTGAAAAAGTTACTCAATATAAATATAATGAACATACATACATACGTGCGTAAAATAATTGCAGCGATATCGTCTGAAGTGATTCAAATAAAACCAAATCAGTAAGAGACTAAAAAAGTAACAAGCAATTTAAAGAAATAGTTTGCAGTACAATCGACGCTACTTAAACGAGAAATTTTAAATAATAATTTTACGGCGGTTGCCTATTTATAGATCCTAGATTTGAAAAGGTTTTATACAACTGAAATTACCCGCAAGGTTTTTTTCTGAGTTGCAAATATAAGCACTATATAAATACAGTTAGTATATGCCAGTTTTTGCTCAAGTGTTTCAAATTCTCCTTTCGGCAGTAGAATATGAAATCAGGACATCAACAACCAATCAAACTGTGAACGCAATTTTAGGACAACAGACGACAGCAATGACTGCTCTGCGATTCGGAGACCGATCCCAGTGGTCTTCTGAAACTCAGGGAGGCAATGGTAGGTCATACACATCGATGGTGGCTTGCCAGATGCTCCTGGAGCTTGATTGCGAAGTTCCTTAACCACCACGATATAGGCCGGACCTGGCACCAAGTGATTACAACCTACCTGTTCCTGGCTTTGGCGAATGATTTTGCTGATGAAAAATTCGCCTCAAAAGAAGCCCGCAAAAATCGGGTGTCCCAGCGACGAAGGTTTCTATGAGAGTGGCATTAGGAAATTATTTAAAAAATGGTAACAAGTTATCGAACAAAACGGTGAATTTTTGGCCTAAATCGGACCATTCTAACTACTTAAATAAAGGCGAACGTTTTATAAGGCCACCTTTTTAGTTTTCTAGTTTTAGCATGAGTGATTATAATAGCTTAAACTAGTAAAAATTGTAGTGGTAGTAGTAGCATTGGTAAAAAATAGTAGTAGAAATTAGTAAAAACAGCAATAGAAATCAGTAAAAAAATAATAGTGGTTAGTAGTGGCATTAACAAAAATGGTAGTAAAAAATAACGAAAATAGTAACCTTAATAAGTAGTAGTATTAGTTAAAAATGGTAGTAGAAATATGTAAAAATAGTAGCAGAAGAAGCTAGTAGTAGCAATAGTAAAAGTATTAGTAGAAATAAGTAAAAATAGTAGTAACAATTAGTAGAAATATAAATAAAAAAAGTAGTAGAAATAAGTAATAGCAGTAAAAATAAATAAAAATAGTAGTAGAAATTTGTAAAAAAATAATAACGGTTAGAAGTGGCATTAACAAAAATGGTAGTAGAAAATAATGAAAATAGTAAGCGTAATAAGTAGTAGTATTAGTTAAAAATGGTAGTAGAAATATGTAAAAATAGTAGCAGAAGAAGCTAGTAGTAGCAATAGTAAAAGTATTAGTAGAAATAAGTAAAAATAGTAGTAACAATTAGTAGAAATATAAATAAAAATAGTAGTAGAAATAAGTAATAGCAGTAAAAATAAATAAAAATAGTAGTAGAAATTAGTAAAAATTAGCAATTAATAGTAAAAATAGTAAAAATATTAGTACAAATAAGTAAAAATAGTGTTAACAATTAGTACAAACATAAGTAAAAATAGTAGTAAAAATAAGTAGTAGTAGTAGAAATAAGTAAAAATAGTGGTAGCGTTGGAAAAAATAGTAGTAGAAATAAATAAAAATAGTAGTAGTAGTTACTAGTAGCATTGGTGAAAATAGTAGTAGAAATAAGTAAAAAATAGTAGTAGAAATTAGTAGTAGCATTGGTAAAAATAGTAGTAGAAATAAATAAAAATAGTAGCAACAATAAGTAGTACTATTAGTAAAAATAGTACTAGAAATAAGTAAAAATAGTAGTAGAAATTAGTACCAGCATTAGCAAAACTAGTAGTAGAAATTATTCAAAAGAATAGTAGTAACTAGCAGTAGCATAAGTTAATATAGTAGTAGAAAAAATCTGCATCCTCTTTATATATTGAAGAAATATATGCAAATGAAATCCATCTGCCCCAAATACTTTACGAGACATGACAAAATACAAATTTTTTCGGATCGCGAGAACCGCTTCTTTTTTTCAAAAGCAGAAATAGTAGTAGAAATAATTAAAAAGAATAGTAGTAACTAGCAGTTGCATAAGTTAAAATAGCAGTAGAAAAAACCTACATCCCCTTCATACAGACACATTGACAAGCCGCTATCCCAGTGTGATTTATTGTTGCTTTTTCCCATATAAGCGTCATGTCGTGACTTCTTCGCGCAATTCCGACACGACTTCCTTATAAGATATTCTGATGCGACTTTCGTTACGCGATGTAAAAATTCGCTGGCTCTAAAAAATTTTTACTTCAAGAAATTATAATACTCAGGTCACTGGACGATCCGGGATATAAAAATTGAAAAGTCACTAAATTTTTGTATCCATTTCATTTCTGTTTGCCTGCTCAGCGTTTGTCTCGTCGTCTCAGTGTCTCAAAGCTTTCGATTTGCTGTTATAATTTCTATATAAAAAAAAAAAGCTCATACAAATGCAGTGCATAATTTGCAGCACACACATATACATACAAACAAGCAAACATACATACATGTGTAGCTATGTAAAGTCGCAAAATTCTCCCATTGCATATTGGCCACCTTCGCAGCACACCGCTGTCATTCGTAGCATTTCGTAGCCAAGTGAATGGGTTAAATGGCAGGTGCAATGTGTGCAAGTAATATGCGGCTATTGTAGTTGGCATAAAACCTAGATATATATATATACAATACAAAAGTATATATGCATATTAATATTGTTGTAGTTTTCACAACTTGCTTTCATTATATTATTGTTTTTGTTGTTCTTGTTGCTAGTCCACTTTTCTTGCAGTTACTGCAGATTCGTTTCCTTTTTTCTTCTGTTTCTTGTTGTTTGTTTGCTTTTTTTTATAATGCATATCGATTACTGCTTTGATTGCCCGCGACGAGTGGCTTTTATTATTGGCTATAGAAAATTTTTTCTCTGCACTTTTTTTGTTTGTTCTATTTAAGTTGTTTTTTTTTTGTTTTTTTTTGCTTTCCACAATCGCTACAGCAACTACAGCTAGGTCATGCCAGACTCTGCAGATTGAGTGCCCATTGTACGGCTGCCCCGCCATTGGCTGCTTTGATTGCATTGATTTGACCTAATTGAAGGCAGCAATGAGATGAGCAGCAAAAAAAAAAAAAATAAAACAAAAAACAGAAGAAACAAAAAAAACCAAAAAAAAATTTAAGACTTTGTAGTGGGTATTGAGAAGAAGAAGTAATGTAAAAAATGTGTAAAATAAAAATGCAGCGCCATTTTAAACAGGTTAAAGCAAAACATCAGTTAAACCGCAAAATATAACTGAAGGTTAAAACTAATTATAAAAATTGCAGTTAAGCGCACTTGAGACAAATTTTTGCAGTTATAAATTTGTAGTTCGAAAATTTTTGTGAGTTTAGCCAACAAGTACGGGTAACAATGCAAGGATGCTCTTCAAAGTCCATAATTGGCATTTCGAGAGGATTTAAAGTTACTGCATCCATAATTTAACGAGGTCTCCACATAGACGAAGGTTTAGAAAGAAAGATAAATCTAAAAATGCTCAACAGTTGGCAATTTAGGTGCACATTTCGCTTCTCAGCTCCACACGTGGTGATAAAACAACTATTGCCAATGACGACTGTACAGATTTGGATAAGATATATATCTATACTACTTATAAAATAAAGTCGCTAAAAAGCTATGTACGGAATTGGCTTCGCACAGAATGCTCCGATTTGAAAGCGGTTTTTTGCATTTTAAAGCTTAGCTGTGTGAGATGGACTTTTTTTTATATAATGTGAAGGAATATATAAAGGGGGCGTGGCAATCGGACAAAATGTGGTAAAAAAACATAAATTTTTGGTTTACACAGCCATACATCATAACCTAATCAACCGATTAGAATGAATCTTCCTTGAAGTTAAACTTTGAAATATTTACTTTCGTTCTGCATCAAAAAAAATAGTTGATTTCTTTCTAATTTAACCAAAATTGTTTAAACAAAAGCAGCACTTTTTCCAAAAAAATCTGTTTGTGTGTTTGTTCGCTGCCAACCGAACAAGTCATCTTGCTTTAAGCATGGTGCCAGATTAATGCAACAAAAAAGAAAAATAATGCATGCATATTTTTAAACATACATATATACTCCTAAAGTTTAAACAAAAGTACTATGTTTTCGTATGTTTGTATGTATATACTATGCATGTTTGTATAGACTTATTTATGTAGTAGGGAGATTGAATTCTACAACATTTTGTTTTATCCAAATTTGTATGATGATTTCCAAAGACTGAGTACCGATCCATTTTAATTTTTTTTGTTCGGCAACCATGAACATCTTTCTTCAAAAAGAACCGTTGCTTTTCACGAATTATGCTATTAAAAATTGTATGTTAGTTGCGGGAGTACATTAAAACGATCGCAGTTCATAAAGTTTTATTTTGAAGTGATTTTTATGAATCAAAAGTGCAGATTTAATAAATAATTTGACTTTTGAGTGGTAAGTACATTACAGTACAATTTTTTATATTATTTAGTGTAATTTTACAACCAAATTTTCCTTAGGGCCATTTTCACAGTTGCGAGTTAACTTAGATTCCACAGTTAACTATGAATTTTCGATTCAATTTTAGTAATTTAACTAAATATTCACTACCCAATGTACGATAGACAACATTTTATTTCTAACAAGAGGTGAACTCACCAATATTGGGCAGTTAAACTTGAGATAAGTCGACATGAAAATCGAAAATCGAGAATTAACTGTGGAATGTAAGTTAACTCGCCACTGTGAAAATGACCATTAGAAAAATAAGTGATTTCTATGAAACATAGTTGTTACTCAAAGCTTAAAGATTTCTATAAAATTTATAAAAGTTCTCAAAATTAGATAAAAATATAATTTCGTATTTTTTATTATAAAAGTTCCCAAAATTAGAAAAAAGTATTTGGTTTTTTTATACGAATTTTTAGTAAGTTCTTAAATATGCAATTGAAATAGATTATAAATTACTAGCAAACCGGGCAGGTGTTTTTCTTTTCAACCATTTTCTTCTCAGCTATGACATTTGACCAACTTTCCAGAGCAAAAAATATATATGTACATTAGAGTGCTTCAAAAAAAAAATGTTTGTTTCTTTTTTTAACACTAACCTTTGATGGAAAAAAATCCTCACCAAATATGGCGGACGCCGTGGTATGGTGGTAGCGCGCTCCGCCTACCACACCAAAGGTCCTGGGTTCAAGCCCCGTCCAAAGCATCACAAAAAATTTAGAAACAGTTTTTTCAATTAGAAAAAATTTTCTAAGCGGGGTCGTCCGTCGGCAGTGGTCTAACAAACACTCCGAGTATGTTTCTGGCATGAAAATTCATATGCCTAGCAGATGCCGTTCGGAGTTGGCATAAAACATGTAGGGGACCCGCCAGTTTGTAGGAAAAATTAAAAAAGAGCACGACGCAAGAGAGCTCGGCCTAAATCTACTCGGAGGTAAATCTTGCCAAGTATTTATTTTATTTCAAAGATGGGTCCTATAGCTGAACTCATAGGGGTCGCTATTTTTTTTTTAGTTTCCCATGTAAAATTGGCTTTTTGATATGTAAACATCTTTGCTCACGGTATGAAAGATGTAAGATATGAAGTGTGAATTGCAAGGTACGGTGTGACGACTCTCCAATTTTTTACAAATTTCACTCTTAATAAAATCTCCATATCGCCGCCCTTACCTACATATCGTTTTTCAAAATTACGGTCATTATCCCCAAAACCGCTTTATTTTGGTGTTCTTTAATCCACATTTTCATCCATATCTCCAGAAAGGGTTGACATCGGCTTGAAAGAGGCTATTCATTCAATACTTGAAGTGTGAAAAAAGTTATTTTCCTTGAAACTATTTCATTTGGCAGCTTCCTCAAGTATTCAACTTAGCAACGAAAAGGTATCCATTTTTAAAATTCCCACGTTTTGTTCTGTAAGCTTACTGAAAGCCCTTTTACCCTTTTAGCTTATTTTTACACAGAGAAAACAGAACCACGGAAAAAACAACTATGCAGTTGATAGAAATTAACAATGTTGATTAATGAAATATTTAACAATTATATGGTAATATTTACCAATTTATAGCAGAGTTTACAATTTGAAGGTTGATTATTTTCTCAATAATATATTTAACAATGAATTGGTAAAAGTTACCAACTTATAGTGAAAATGTTACTAATTGTTGGTTGGTTATTTTACCAAAAATTTAGTTACCAATTTATGGTAGAATGCTACTATTTATTGGTTGATTATTTTATCAATAATATATTCAACAATGAATTGGTAAAAGTTAACAAGTTAATGGTAGAATGCTACAATTTATTGGTTGATCTTATGTGCCGCTAAAACTATAATCGTGATCGTACACACAATTTGTTTGTTTGTTTGTATTATTATAAAGTTGCAAATAAAGAACCACAAGTTGGTTCAGTTGACGTTTGAGAAGTGTGTAACATGGGCGAGCTGCTGTTTAATTTGTTAAGTGAATGGGGAATGGCATATCTTCTGCCAACATTAGAAGGTGAATTAGTTATTCGGGCATGTTCTGCAATTCACTTCCGAGTGAATTCGTGTTTTGTGCCTATCTGAAACTGCCGTGTGAAGTGAAAATTTCCGAGTGAAAGTGAATTGCAGAACATGCCCGATTATCGAGTTATAAATAATAAGCATTGTGAATAATGCAATTAAAATGTGAAATAATGCAATTGAATTGTGAAAAATCACTATAACAAAAGTGACGCTAGTACGAGTATGTATGTACATACAAACAATGAACAGATACCGTTATGTACAGATGTCAACGCGTCATTTAACATAAAGCAGCTATGCCCACGTTTATTTAATATGCTGTTTGCTGTTCTTGGTTTTGTTGCGGGCATAGCTGTCTTTAAGAATTCAAACAAAAAAATGATATTGTGAATATTGATAATTAAATAAATTTATTGGCAGAAAACGACGTCACATTTGAACGACTGCAATACCTATCAGTTGATGACATTAAGGAAATTATAGCGTCCGTTGGAAAACGAGCGGAGTTCCGAGAACGTTTGTTCAAATGGAAAAAGGAAACGGTAAAGGCTTTTATAACCGGATAATTTATTCTTTTCTACGTTGGTTTTTTTTATTTTAGCTCAACATTGACGTCCATACAATAAATATTGACGCCAATACCATAACGCAAACGCCATCTGAGACGTCCAAAGTGAACAATTGGATATTTACAGTAAGAATCAGGAAGAGCGTGTCCATGATCTTGTTATCTTGTTTTATTGTATTATGGGTTATGTGTACACATTACTTTACAATATTTCCCTTACAGTTGCCATTGAATGTACATGAAATTTTGACAAACAAAGATAATGCGAAAGCTGTCATTGCGTACCATGAAAAAAACCATTATTTGTTGGAAGAACATAGGAAAACAATAATAAAAACTATATTAGAAGTCGTTTCGGACATAAATTTTAAACTTAGCTGTAGCGATATTGATGCTTTAGCGAATCAAATTGTTTGCTTGTTCCCAAAAGAAATAAAGGTAAATTTATTAATTAATTTATTTAAATAAAGTTTTGTGAATTAATAAAAAAAAACATTAACAAATTTGTTTTTGTTATTAAATGGTAAAATTTACTATATCATTGGTAAAAACAACCATGAAATAGTTAAAAAAATCAACAGGATATAGTAAAGTTTAATATAATATTGGTAAAAATAATCATCAAATAGTTGAAATACAATCAACAAACAGTTGCTAAAAATTAATCTTTTCATTGCTGAAATTAACTATTTTTACATTTGGCGCCGAATCGTTCCTTTTATGGTTGAAAAAATCGTTTTCAACAACGTTGTGGTTGATTTTTTCCCTCTGTGTATATTAAAAACCACACGAATGGGTAAACATCCCATAACGCATCTCTGAAAATGTCTTATTTTTAGCCGTATATAAATAAAGTACAGATCAAAGAAAATATGAGAGTTTCTACTTCTGGACAAGGAAATGCACTTTTTGCTAATAACTTGCTAAAAATTGGTAACGGACAGTTCCCTACGACATGTGGGCAAATCGATCTGACAAATATTTGTAATTTAACCCAAACTATTGAAGATCTAATTGGAGTTGGTGGCCTTATAACAAATTCATTGGACTGGTTTAAGGAGCGGGCAATATTGTCAGCTACCAATGATCAGGTGGATGCAGTAAATGCCTTAATACTTTCAAATTTTACTACGGAAGCACAAGTTTTCCACTCAATAGACACAATAATAGACAATTTATGAAATTTTCTTTATTTACTAGGGTCATTATTCCGAAATATTACAAAAAATTACTTTTATTTCAATTATAAAGTTGTTTTAAACATTATCAACCTATGTGAAACAAGGTGCGGTTGCTAGTATGTTGCTAGTATGTATATATTTAGTTCATTTCCATATATGTAAGCGCTGTTTGAATGGAGTTGCCATTTTTTCGAACGCTTAAATTTATTTAAAATAATCAGTAAAATCAAAACATTGGAATATGAGTATCAGAATATAGTTTAACTGTCAAAATATTTTTAAAGAACGTTGCCACCTGTTTAAACGTAAATTAAGTTAAATTAAAAAGTAAAGTTATACTTTACAATATCGTAAATTTGTAGAAATATGTGAAGATACAGCAATGAATTGTTTTTGATCGCATTTAAAAATGGTCGAATAAAATTTTTAAGGGCTAGCACATTTGATTATGAATACCAAATTACTTTGATTTATTTTACTTTTTAGATTAGGTCCAAGACCCTATTCACCTCCTTGATGAATTTTGTCTTCAAACTGTGTTTCCAGGAGGTTAAACGCATGACCGCATCTAGAGCAGAATGTACCATAGATGATTCCGTCCTTTCCCATGCTACCTCGTCTGCCGCGCAGTTTTCGGGAATGTCACAAGCAACAAAAACGGAAATTTTAGACACGAGCCGATTGAGAGAACTTCTGCTATTTATGGCAACTATGGCAACGTTGATTTGTGTCGGCTGTCGGAGTACATAGTGTCTGTGGAAGCGGACACTGTCAGATACTGAGCAGCCTCCGTTATGACATTTAGCTGCGCCAGAAAAACATTGCAGTTGTTCGGTAAGCGAAGGCAGAGGTCCAGCGCAAATTCATTGGAGTGAATTCTTTTTCCCACTCTTTCGCTAAGTTTGGAACCATTTGTAAAAATAACCGTCGGCACTGCGCTTAGATCTATGACACCATTCCATGCATTCCTTTCTGTGATTCTTATGGAACATTTATTGTCCATGCAGACTAGAGAAGTAGTATAATAGAACCTCCGGAACTTTTGCTCATAGCAATTACCACGACTGGATCGCATCAAGCCTGGCAGCCTTATAGCCGGTCAAAAATTTGCCATATATATCCACCGGTTACTTCCAAGGATTTAGTAGGCGGGTAGCGCTCCCATGCCTAGCATGAAAGCCGTGCGCTTTACTCGCTCCACCTTGGCTCTACACAAGAGTTTGCTTAGCGGTTGTCACCTAACGCTAACCTCGTTGAAGAGAATAAGTCTTATCACAGGTACACAACATACAGTATGCATACTATGCGTGGTTTTATCCCCTTTTATTCTACTGATACCTTGCAAGCGTACAAGACGGTGATGACCTTCCTGTAGCGGTCTTCGCTATTCCGCTTCCACTCGAGCTTCCGTTCTAGAAGAACTCCAAGGTACTTGAGCTCGGTTGAGAGAGTGAGTTCAACGCCGTTCAATGCGAGTGATTTAAACGGAGGGATTATATATTTCCTTGTGAAGAAGACTATTTTGATCTTTGCGGGATTAACGCTAAGTCCACTGTCTTTCGACCTGAGCTGTTTACGAGGCTAAGGGCATACTGTAGTAGCTTACTCAGCACCTGCAGATATTTGCCGGTTGTCACGATTGCTATTCCATCGGCATACACTATGACTAAGTACCAAGTTCCCTTTAGATTCCCAATAGGACATCAACGGTTAGATTCCACAGTAGAGAAGAGAGAACGCCCCTTGGGGTCTTGGGGGTGCCTTTGGTCACATGTTTAGTTACTGGCCCATTCAAAAGCTAAGAAAGTATACCACTTTTTTTGAAAAGGAGCCCAGCGAAGTCTACCACTCCCTGCTGCATGCACCTCCACCCTACGGAGGGACTTGACCACCGACTCAGGGGGAACATTTTTGAAAGCGCCCTTTATATTGAGGAAAACTGCCAGCGTGTTCTGCTTGAAGACCAATCATTTTCAATCACCGAAATGACTTCATTCTCGGCAGATTCCATCCAGTTCCGGAGGTTTCGAAGGTTGGCAAGACAGCTCATTCAACCCTGGCATAATTTACGATATCCCTTACTGAATTGCCTAAGGGAGAGTAGATTTTATGGTCTGTCAAAGTGTTAGAGATGCCATCTGAGCACCCGAACTTCACCAATGAGGCTTATTCTTTCTCTTCGGGGGGTGGTGGGACAGCACTACTAAATTAACCTTTCATCGACGCAAATCCAAAGATATTTTTACTTTTAAGTGTAATATAAAAAAGGGTAACTGAAATGTCGTAAAAAAGTGTTAAAATTTAAATCGAATTATATTTTTAATTAATCAGATAAGTCAACAAAACATAGAAATACCAAAAATTTGTCTGGCATTTCTATATCCTGACATCACATATACACAGTCCAATGGATATAATATATATGTATATATAACATATACATATGTGCATACTATTATTTAGAATATACTTACTATAAATACATAGATGAGCATTCATTCAAAAGCTCGAAATACTCCAGCCACCTCATAAAATTTATTATTTTATTATTAGATTTAATTCAAATGCGCCTTGCGAAAAGCAACGCCAGCGCTGCCAATGACATTTTAAACAGCCTTTGCTGTCTATTTTTGTTAAAAAGAATTCGCCCCGTAGCTACATATAACAAACGTTAACTTTGATACAAATTTACACGTACTCGTGCACTTTGCCATAGGCGATGTTGTTCAAAAGATTTCGTTTGTCATTTCCATGGGAATTAACTTGTTTTTGGCGGTTTTGTTATCCTCATCCTATTTCTTATAAAAATCGATACCTAATCACAAGCCAGCGTAAACAGAAAGTAGAGAGGACCGCTTTAATTTGCTAACAATGTGAGTGTTGAAGAATTTCAGAAGCTTCATAAAGAAATGGAGATACCTATTGCCTTAGATTTTAATTAGATCTGAACATAATTGGCAATAGAAAAATTGGTATCTTTTGGGGATTATTTTTGTACAAATAATATTCCAAGCACCTGCATTTCAAACTTGAAGCTATAATGTAAAATTTTTAAGGAGGTTAGGTTAGGTCCTGCAGGCAGAGCTCACTTAGCTACATTAAAAGGAGTCGATTGTGAAACTCATTATTTTTCCAAAGGCGTTCATTAAAATCACACAAAATAATTTGTACACTACTTTTCGATTTCAAATAATCGCCTCTCTTTTTAATTGCAATTTTTTTTTTACCATACAAAACCAACTTCATTAATTCATGTTATTTAAAACTTAAGTCCAGAAAATTTACTGAGCTGTTCGTAATAGCAACATTGATGCCACAATTTTTAAAATTAGGCCCTTACTCCATTTGTGAAAGATACATCCATGCAAAAAATTGAAGTAAATATATTCCTTTACGCTGATATTGGCATCAGAAGTTAAGTTTTTCGGAAATTTTTGTAAAAATTTGTCGATACCATCAATTGAAGTTAAGTGCTGGGTAAAAAAAAAAAAAATTTCTAAAAACTTTTAAATCAGGGTTCACCGGGTAATAACGACGCCCACATAACGGTATTTTGGGGAAATTAGAAGAATGCGATATTTCCGGTTTGGCTTGGAGAGGGGAAGACGCGTGTAAAGAACGCGTGTGAGAACGGTCGTATTTCGGTGATATTTTAGTCAGCATTAAAAACAATTCGTTCAAATTTGATATGCAAGATCAAGTTGCACTCAAAAATATATCGAACCAAAATCATTTGGACATAGGCGTGGCTCCGCCTACTTTCGAGGCACATCAGGTATATCTCAAAAACTATGCCACCAAACTCCGCTAAATTCGGTACGAATACCACATTTCAAGTCTGTAAGCAAAATTCCAAAAAATGTGAACATCGGAGCAACCCTACGCCCCTCGCTCCTCTAACGGTAGTTTTCAAATATTAAAATTCGCCATATGTCTCAAAAACTATGTCACCAAACTCCGCCAACTTTGGTGCGCAGGTTGCATTTCAAGTTAGTAAGTAAAATTTCGAAAATTATAAACATCGAACAAAAACCGTGCTCATCTCTCTTAAAGCGCTAAACTGCGAAAATTATAAAAAGTCCCATATTTATTAACTATATAAGGTAATTTGCGCAAATAAATGGAATCATAAATGTTGGGAATGGCCTTAATATCGCCCAGCCTAGAACAAATTGGTATATCTCCGAAACTTCTTTGTCAAATTCTACCACATCGCATATCTACAATTTGCATTTCTAGACACAAAGCACAATTTCTAAATATATAGCAATCATACTTAAACCACTCTCACTCAACCCTCTCTTACGGTAATTTGCTATCAAATCAATATATTCAATATTTAACTAAATTATATTGCGATTTCTAACACATTTGGTATAAATAATTTAATTAGGAGAGGAAGTAATAAAAAATCAAAACTTTGAAAAATGGGTGCAGTATGTTAAGATCATAAATTTTTTTATATTTAAATTAATAATGGTAAGGTTTCGAAATGTTGTTACACTAGCATACCCGGCTTGCTTTGCTGATACAATATAAATAAAAAATTTTAGATATTAAACAGTGGTTTTGGGTTTAAAATATTATTTATACCTTGATCTAATGAAAATGTGTAAAGGGAGTTTTTTTTCTAGACATGTGGGTTTCAAGAAGAAATAAAACACATAAAGTTAAATGTTATGGACAAGAATTTAACTTTGTTATCAAGATAAGGGTTTGCCATTATATTTTAAAAATGATTTCGGTAAAGTGATCGCCGTGACTGGCTCGAATAAATTCAAGCCGGAAGGCCCAAATTTTGACCACTTTTGACAGCAAAATAGTCTCGCGGTGTTAAATCGCACGATCTTGAAGGCCACGCCAAAGGCCCACGACGCGGGATAAAGCGATCACTAAAAGTTTCCTTCAATAAATTTATTGTTTCTTTGGCTCTATGGCATGTAGCGCCATCTTCTTCGAACCAAAGGTCATCCACCCCAACATCCTTCAACTCAGGCACGAAAATGCTTTAATCATGGCTCTATAGCGTTCCCCAATGACTGTAGCATTATGGCCGGCTTGATTTTTGAAGAAATATGGATCAGTGATTCCCTCTGTCCATAGAGCACACCAAACAGTGACTATTTGAGGAGGTAACGGCGTCTCCATAATGGCTTGTGGATTATCAACACTTTAAAAGTGAGCTTCATCCCTGAACAAAATTTTTTTGCAATGCCGCGAGCGAACCGAACCATTATTTTGGTAATAAATTTGCACGATTTGCAAACGTTGTTCCGGAGTAAATCTTTTCATTATGAAATGGCACACTACACTGAGTATAAATCAAGTAACAGCTGTGAAAAAAGACCAACTCCGGAAAAGTATTGCCTCGTTGAAAACCACAAATCTAAAAAAAAACATCCTTGCGAAGTTATAAGGAATCAGGATTTTTTTATTGTATATGGCGTGGCGCCGCCCATTTTTCCAATACAGTTCGATTTATGAAAGTAAGAAATTTATATACCCAAATATCATCATACACCGAATAGTCGTGGATATGGAATGAATTAAAATTTTCTCTTTAATGGGGTCGTGGCAATGCCCACTTTCCTTAATGTATATATATCCTTTGTTTGGCCCGGAAACCACATGCACCTACTATAAAAATTCCATAAAGATCAGATGAGTACTTTAGACGCCTAAATGAGACTCACATTCTTTATTTTTTATATATAAGTTTAACTGTTTTGATTACATACAACAATGTGAGGTTTATTAGAAATAAAAATTGTCTCTGGGTATTTAAAATTCGGTTCTCCCAGAACTTAGACTCTTTCTAACTAATAATAATAATAATAATAAGCCCAACGGTTACCCTCTTTTCCGCCCAACCAACACGAGGGGCACAGTCCGCATGGCGTATGGATCTTGTTTTTTTTTTTTTTACTTTTTTTTTTTTTTTGTGCCGAGTTGTTAAAAGGAAAAAGTTTGTTAAGCGTCGAGAGCCAAAACTGCTCAGCTACAGAAAAAAACTTCATCAGCTGAATCAAATATATATATATTATACCTCCGTTAATCATTTATTGAGAAAGGACAGTACAGCTCTTTTTATGGTGAAAAGTGACTCCGAAATATCAAAAGTGCTGGAAAGACAGTTGAAATCTTGACATAAACATCGGAAAGGTTCATTTAATTCATAATTGGTTTTACACTGTTTTAAATAAAGAGGTTTAAAGTGTCTTGAAATCCGAGAAGGAACATTAAGTTTAACTTAGGCAATAAGAAATGTGCTTGCGTTAGACCCTGTGAGTAGTTTAGTAATGAATATTATGCCTAGCATTTCTCTACGGCTGGAAAGAGTAGGAAGATTTATTAGCTTCAAACGATCAGTATAATGAGGAAGATTAAGCCGAGAATCCCATCTAAAGTCTCTTAGGGCAAAAAGTAAGAACTGATTCTAGTCGATCAATGTGAACTTGATAACGTGGGTTCCAAACTATCGAACCGAATTCTAGCATAGGTCTTACTAAACATGTAAAAAGAGCCTTTGTTACATATGGGTCCTTGAATTCTTTTGGCCATCGTTTTATAAAGGCAAATATCCCTCTAGCCTTTTTAGCTTTAGCATTAACATGACTATTGAAATTAAGTTTAGAATCCATTGTAACTCTCAAGTCAACAAAGTCAAACACTTGATCCAGAGTACAGTTATTTATTGTGTAAGAAGCTGGCTGAATAGTTCTTCGTGAAAACTCATAAATTTACATTTTTTAAGGTTAAGTGGCATATAATTTATGTTGCACCAATCAACTAAGCTGTTAATATCTATTTGTAATAGTTAAGCTATATTTTTAGTAAAATAAAAAAAAATTAATTAAAGGCAAATGAACTGTTACAGCTTGTCAATACTTGTGGCTACTTTTCTAATGTTATTATTCCTTATAAACCCCATCCCCTCAGTGCCCACCTCAACTTCATCAATTTCTAACTACAATACCAGTATAAGCCGGTATATAGTAGTACGTACATATGTATGTAAATATATATGAAAATATTCCCACTCGTTTTAGTTTTTTCTTCGCCCTCCCCCTTAACATGTCACTGACCGCTGTTGCCATTAGTTACAAAAAGAGATTAGGCAGCCAAACGTGTGGCAATCGATTTCTGTTTTGATGCAAACTAATAGCAACATGTTACTTAGCAGCGATTTAAGGTTGAATATTAGCTTACATTTACCATAAGCAATGAAGGATGATAAATATTGATTTCATTTCTTTTCATCCTTGAAATTGCCACTACTTATTTAAGGCTATTTTTTTTTTTTTTAGTTAGTTGTTATATTACAGAAAAAAAACACACAAACAAAAATGTGTCATTAATCATTCCCCAGCTGTAGGAGTTAGTTATCAAAGCAAGGTTATCTTGAACAGCTTTACATGCTACACATTATAACCTTAACCCCGAAAAGGGCAAGTGGAAAACTTGTTGTGCATTAGGCTTTTTAAATCCTCTTTGGTGGTCACAAGCAGGGGCCTTCGAGCGGCTGCCGGCAAAGTAGTTGCATGCTGAGTGGTAGGCCAGAAATTTTTTTGTACTGAAAGAGGAATCATGGTATTTATTTTTAGATATATTTTTAGCTATACTGATATATTTTATTGGCATTATGTTGACGTTTGGAAAGGTTAAATTATGCAAATCTATACAAATTCATTTCCTACGCATGCAGAACTAATATATTTTTAATACATTTCGCTATGGACTGAAGAAAAGTTGTGATGGTAAATGGGTGACAATCTTACAAGTTGCCTTATCTTTGCAATATTTTTCTAGCAGAAATTCTGAAATCGACAGGCTAGTGAGCGGATTAATATCTAAGTACATCGACCGTTAGGCAGCCGTCAAGGCTTTGCTTGCGCATAGCACCTGCTCTAGGGCCGTAGTAGAGTGAAAAGAAGCTGTGCCCAAAACCCTGCACCTTTATTAGGCCCAGGGACCGAAGGGTGCAGAAGGAAATGAAAGGGCAGATGATCTAACTTAACTGGAGTACATTAGGAATGAAACTGAAAGATTTAGGATCTAAAGCCAAAATTTTGGAGCTAAATGTAAAAATAAAGAGATAAATCTAGCTCTAGACCTAGTAAATTAGCGCTATACGAGCGTTTCATTTCAGTTCCCTTAGACAACTAATCAATAAACAAAGCTCTGCTCTTTTTATCCATCAAATCGACTTTACCTCGAACTCTGGACCATACCAATAAGTCCAAATAAGAGGCATGCCATATTCACAATTTTTTTCAATTTAAAAAAAACCTGCGGTCATGATTTTGTTAATAGTTTTTATTAACATTAGTAGCAGGCTTACGAACTGTATTTTCACTTTTTTGGATTTGCTCTAGTTCTTGAGATAAACGAAACTTAAGAAATTAATGAAAAAAATTGTATGACCCAGCTCCAGTTGTATTAATTTAATTATTCCTCAATAAATTTTGTTATAAAAATTATTAAAACAAGTAGCTCGTTGGTTTAAATATTTTATTTCCCTTGCAAGAGAGCAAGGGCAGCAGGACTTCGCCTAAATACCTGAAAACTCTAACAGTCCCTGCCAGCCGCTGCACGTTATCGACCGCGTGACTTGTAAATGCAACTTGTAAATGGGCCAACAAAGTAGATATACTAAATACCCCTGTTTTATATGTCTATGGGACAGTCGTGCAAGAAATGAACATTGGATTAGAAAGGACTGGCCGGTGAGAGAAAATATGGAGGTAGGAACAGCAAATGTGGTTCATGACCAACAGATAAGCTGAGAAAAAAGCATTCTTCCACCACTTCACATCAAGCTTGGGCTAATGAAACAGTTCATCAAAGCCCTTGATAAGACAGGTGACTGTTTCGAATATGTGTGCAAAAAATTTCCAGTCATTAGTATGGAAAAATTAAAAGCAGGAGTCTTCGATGGTTCTCAAATTCGTACCCTTCTAAAAGACACTGAATTCTTAAACCATATGTCACAAATTGAATCTGAAGCCTGGCTAAGTTTTGTTAATGTAGTCAAAAATTTTTGGGAAATCATAAATCACCAGACTATACAAAACTAGTTGTTGATATGCTTCTCAATTTTAGCAAACTGGGAGCTAAAATCAGCATTAAGTTTCATTATTTACATAGTCATTTGAACGAATTTCTCGACAACCTAGGCGATTACAGTAAGGAACAAGGTGAACGGTCCCACCAGGACATAAAAATAATGGAAGAAAGATACCAAGGTCGATGGGACGACCACTCAATGGCAGACTACTGTTGGAACTTAATACGGGATTGTCCTGAGCAACGACATCATTGAAGGTCCTACAGAAAAAGTTTTTTGTAATTTTTTTTAAATTAATTAATGAAAATAACATATCTTTTTTATTTTTGTATTATTTTTTATACAGGCGCGCAATAAAAATATAATTTTAATACATATTGGTATTTGTAATTAGGTTTTTTCGTAAAATATTTAAAAGTCTTTATCTGAAAAACTAGAGCCAATTCGACAAAACTGATATTATTTCCGTAATCAGCGCCCCCAAATTACCCTAAATCAACTTAAAAATCTCCGACCGCCAAAATTTTGTTCCGCAGAGTAATCATGCAAAATTTCTCCAATACATTTCTTACCAATCTCCAATTCTTCTGGGGGAATGCTTAATTATATATACAAAGGTGTTGGGGTATTTCGTAGAAGCGGAGGAGTCCAACCCCATTAGAAAGAGGACAGTCAAAAGTTTTGGAAAAGTACCCCTAACTTCTCCACATTCCCCCGGGGATTCATTTGAAAATGGTATAAAATTACAGTTTTTTCAAGAAGTTGTTTCAAAGTCCAAATAAATACTCCAGGTGGCGTTGTTCCCCCGAGGGAACACAATCAGCATCATAACCCATTGTCGGCAGGATTCTTCTTCCTGGTTTACGGCATAACTGTTACTGTTTTCTAGGGCATATAATATTTCTTGAACAAATTAATATTGGCCCTCTTAAAAACGTGTTTTTAAAAAAGTAACATGCATTTTAACAAAGTTTTTATTTATTTTAAGATCGGGTCACGCATTTAGGCACTATAACTCGAAACCTTTGTACAAATAACTAAACCGTACCCTTCTTTTCTTCTGACACAATTAAATATTTGATCGGCTCATATGAATTGCTTGGCTTTTTCCAAATCTTCTTCCGGCACAGGGGAACCCGAGAGAGGATAGCTTCTCTTTCTTGCTAAAATAGTCAATCGCATGGAACGATCCACGTCAAATGGACTAATGACTGAGGCCGACCATTTTGGTCAGAAATTTTCTTTCGGCATATAACAAAGACAAAGGCAAAAATTTAAATTTGTTTATATGAAAATTATGCAAAATTACAGAAATTTCAAAAATTGAAAATCAGAGTCATTAAATATTTTTTTTTTTTAATTTGTACACAATATCTGTAACTGATCTCAAATGATTGTCAAATTATCAAGTGAAAATTATGAATTTTGTGATAATATGAAAATTTTTAAATCTAAATTTAAAAAATTAAAAATTAAAAATTTTTGTGAAATTTGTAAACAAAATCTGTAAATGATCTTAAAAGATTTTCAAATTTTCAATGTGTGCTACGAATGTTTTAAATGTAAATTTTGAAATTCTAGAAATAAGAGTCATGTTAATTTTTTTTTTAATTTGTAGAAAAAACCTCCAACTAATCTTATAAGATTCTGAAATTTTCAAGCAGTTGTGACATGAACTTTTAAATAAAAGATTTTAAAAATTAAAAATCAAAGCCATATTTATTAAATATATTATATCATAGAGGTATTGACCTTAAAAGATTTTGAAATTTCCAAAGATTTGTGATATGAATTTTCTAAATGTTAAATTTCAAAAATTGAAAACAAAGTCATATTAAGTATTTTTGTAAAATTTGTACACAATATTTCTAACTGATCTTAACGGATTCTGAATGATGATGAATTTTAAAATGTAAACCCAAAAACCAGTTAATTTTTCCCAAACATTTTTATGACACTAAATAACAAAATTGTATATTTTTACAATAACATTATTTGGAATTTGCAAAAACATTCTTTTTACATTTAAAAAATGCATGTGTTGAAATTCTGAGAATCTTTAGTGCTATACACAGCATATTTCGAATTTCGATAAATCTCTTCTTTAATATTTCAAAACACAAAATTCGATAGTAAAAATATTTAGAGTTTGCAAGAAAAATAGTTTCTTTTTCAAAAAATTAAAAGAGTTTTTTCTCAAAAATTTGAGATTATTTCCGGTTGAGATATGGGTATTGTTTAAAACTAATAAAGCCAAATATTTTGCATAAATCTTTGTTTTTTTCGATTTATAATACATCCATATTTTTTCTTATTTCTTATGTCTCGAGTTTTTTTTTTTCTTATTTCTTATGTCTCGAGTTTTTTCAAAATAATTTTTTAATCTCTCAAATATCACTTTTAAACCAAATCAAAAAAAAAATAAAATGAAAAATGGCGAATTTTGAATATTTCGAAAGCTAAAAATTCGAAAAATTGAATTGAATTGAAATTATATGTATTTCGAAAAATAAATTCAAATGAAAATAGGACAATTTGACAAAAAGAAAAAATTTAATTTGTGCGAAAGTTATATAAATTTGAAAAATAAATCAAAACCAAAATTGTTCAATTTAACATGGTTTCACCTATAAAAATGTGCAGAATCCTCATGAACCGCAGCGCGATTACTGCTTAGTACACTAGGATAAAAACTTACCAGCCGCCCCTCGTACTCTATATATTCATTTTATAAAATTCTTTGAATTAATTTCTTGGAGTTACGTTGATCTTAATTAAAGTTATTTTATCCTAAAGATTTTTTGATAAAAAAAAATTAATCTTCTAATTACACAATATTTGGTCGGTAATAGTTGATTGTGAGATCCTAGGCTTTTATTGAGATTTTCTCTACGACAACTTCATGGTGTTTTATTATATGCGCAAATATAATATATGTGAAATATGTGAACGCACTTGAACAAGCACGCAGTCATGTCGGACGTCTACTTCATTAATTAGCTCATAAATTGTAGTGAACATCAGATGATACGAGTAACACGAGAATGCAAAAGTTGTCGTTAGTGAAGAAAATCCCAAAAAGGCGGAAATTTGACTAGTAGCTACTTGTGAAGCGGGGGATTAATTAAGGCACAGACATACGTGCTCATTTATTTTTTAAGCCTAAAAACGCGTCGAGTATTATTTTCCGCTCTTGAATGGCTCAGCGGCGAGAGAAAAAGAAATGAAATTTAATATTAGCTGCTGAATAAATCAAAAGAAATGTAGAACTTTAACATATTAGGCGGCGAAAACAAACCCACACAAAGGCAGCGCTGCAGCTGGTCTTCTATTTCGTTTTAAGGCACCTTATTATTATCTTGCTTTCTGCGTCCTTTTTTCTTTTTGTTTTTCGAGGAAAAGAAAACTTAGCTAACCGCCCATATAGGAGACACGTGCACATCCACCTACATTTGCAGCGACATTTCGCACTCGCGCATATTAATTTCATTTCCAAGGCGCTGGCTACCACTGTCATTACTTTTGGTTATTTCCAGCAGATGCTCACTGTTTTGTCTTCATTATCTTATTTGACTTACCTATTTATCGCGAATAAAGTAGGGTATGTATATAAGTAGCTAGAAGATGATAGTACAATAACTAAGGCGAATCCATTGTGTATTCTGTTTGTGTAATTTTGTGAATAAAGTGGCAAAATCTGAATTCGCTCAGCATTGCTCTGGTATTTTCTTTGGTTAATTTTGCGAGCAAACTGTCAAAATCTGAGTTCGCTCAATATTGCTCATGTTTTTTTTTCTTATGGGTAATTTTGTGAGTAAAATGTCAAAACCTGAATTCGTCCCGTATCGCTCATGTATTTTGGTTGTGTAGTAAAATATCAAAATCTCAACTCCCCTATATTTCTAATGCATTTTGTTGGGTGTAATTTTGCGTATAAAATGTCAAAATCTGAATTCGCTGAGTATTTCCCATGTATCTTTGTTTGTGTAATTTTGCGTATAAAATGTCAAAATCTGAATTCGCCCAGCATTACTCATATATTTTGGTTATTTAATTTAGCTAATAAATGATCGCAATTTGAATGTATTTTGTTTGTGCAATTTTGCAATTCAAATGCCAAAATCTGAATTCGCCCGGTACTGCTCATGAATTTTGTTTGTGTAAATTTGCTAGTGAAATGTCAAAATCTGAATTCGCCCGGTATTCCTTATATATTTTGCTTGTGTTAACAAACCCACCCAGGCGAATTGGAAATGGAGAGCAAGCAATCAGCTGATTGGATAACATCACCTTATATGAATTCGCCTTGACGTATTCTAAACTAAATTAACACCAGTTTGCTAAACTACTTTGTCTTCTCCCTTTGATCACGGCATAGACTCCTACGTTCGGAAACAAGAGGAATTCATATCAGCGAATTCATAACGCACACAAACACATTTTTCACTTTTACGATGTCACGATAAAAGATAATAGAAGAATTCGTTTTTAGGATGTCATGGGTATAAGAAATATACGAATATATATTTTAGATGCATTGTGGAAGTTGGTCATTTAATTTTCTGTTGCAGCAATCACCCCTAATATTGGCTTTGTGCTCTAGCAACTTTGCAAGTATAAATTTCATTTTCGGCATTTAAGTTTGATAGAGTAGAGGAAAATATTATTGTACATAAGTTTAGACTAAAGATTAAAAAAAAAAACAAACAAATCATTTTAATACCCTTTTTGACTGCAAGTACAACGAAATGTTTTTTTTTGAGGTACCTTTTTCAAAGCGTTAACTTTCCAAGGTTAATTACGCTAAACCAGAAGTCTTCGTTCAGTAGTTGGAATGCTATCAATTTCACTAATAAAACAATAAAAAAAATAAGTTAATATGCACATATATTTTACATTAATATGTGAAAGAACAGTAGAGCTCTAGTTAAAATAGTTAAAAACCATTAGCCTCTTCACAAAAATCAAGCCATATCGCTCGTTTCACCATTTCGTGAAATTTATGGTCAAATATCAAATAGAATGTAATTAACGTATTAAATTAATATGTCAAATACATAAAAGTAGTAAAAGTCTTGTGCTATATGTTGGTATATGATTGTATTTTATTTTATTGTTGCTATTGAATGGCAGATGTCGCTCGTCAATTTTGATCGAAGAGTATTTATCAATATCACATACTCTACCTTTAGGCTTAACAGCTGTGGCTCCGACACAAAGCGCAGGTCAAAACGAAGGGGCACTGGACTGTTCCCTTTTTGTAGTTTGTTTTGTAGACTGTAGTTGCCTTCACATGACACCTTAGTTGTTGCACCCTCTTTACAACTTAGAAGTCTATATAATCAGACAGATGTCGCTTCCCCATTACTGAACTGTTAAAATTATCACAATGAAATAACAGTTTAAGGACTACAACGATTGTTAGCTGGTTTGGTTTTTTTTTTGCCTGAGGATAGCTACTTGTAGTTATTCATTTATTACAACACGCGCACGCAGTGTGTGCGTTACATGTTTTCGGAATTGTTTGTTAAATGAACTCAAAAGTGTGACTAATGAAGCTATGTTGCTGTTTGTTATGCATGTCAATTTAATTTATTGTCAGTCAGACAACTTGATGGCAATAAACCATTTCGGTTGAGGGTGAGAACCGGAAAAATGTTTTCAAATGGTGTGCAAAGAATACTATTGAAACGGAGATGAAGTGTAGGAGATTATTTATATGGGAATCTTCTTTATTCACCATACTGATTGCTGATGTAATTTTTCCTTCGAATTGAGATATTCCCTCCCGATTGGGTGTTTTTTTTTTATTTGACTGTAGCTAATATAAAAGAGATATTGAGAAATATTAATTGTATTCAAGATTTTGGAATTAGAACACGCATACAGGAAAATATATGTTCTAGTTTTTTTTCTTAAATCCCTTATCGGTCATGTGCGGTCAGTATTTGGTTTCTGATTTGGCGAACAAATTCCATTTGGTTTGGTAGCGGAGAACGCCGAAGAGGCTAAAAGTTTTTACAAATAAATAAAAGACATGTTTTGTTAAACAGGCGAGTATATTAATTTGCCGAATTCTTTATATAAACTTATCATATTAAATTATATAAACAATAAAATATACTAATTTTACCATTATTTATTTTCTTGTTCTATTTTAAAAAATTTTTTTATAAAAAATTAAAATATAATAAATAATATAAATAATAAAATAATTTATAATAAACTTGTAAATGATTGATAATTCTACACATACATTTATATTCAATTATTATTAATTTTTAATAATTTATTTTAAAGCTTATCCCTTAAAATATTCAAATTAATAATTTTTTTATTTAAATAAATAAACAAAAAATTCAAAATTTGTAACTTAAATTTATTTCTAAAAAAACTAGATACCTTTATAAACGAATATCATTTCATTTCTAATAATTTATTTGAAATAGTTTTGACACAATAAATTTTATAAATTATTAACTCTTATAAAATCGAGATAATTAAATATTTAATAATTATTTAATAAACCTTGATACACAAGGTACAATAAATAAAATTTTCTGTTCAAATAAAAATTTTTCAAAATATTTCAATATTCTTTCACAATACATAATAAACTATTATAAAAATTATTTTTTCAATAAAAATTACTAAAACATTAAGTTATATAATTATTTTTAATAAATTAAAAAACTTTTTAAATCTCAATAAAAATGCTATTTGTTTGCTATTTCCATTCCAGATGCCCATCTAGTCACCGATGTAATGTCTGTTATATTTAGTTTCAGTTGAATTTTTTTTTTTACTCAAAAATTTCAATTTTTGAAAGCAAGAAATGAGAAATGATGTATTGAATAGTATCTTTTAAGATTTTTAATTTAAAAAAATTTCAAATTTTTTTTATCTCCCTAAAAATTTTTTTATCAACTTTTTTATAACCTTAAACATCAACTTCTAAAAGAATTAAATACTATTTTCACAACTTCAATACCAAGATATTCGAGATATTCAATACTTTACACTACCAAACATTTGGGCGATCATGTGAATCTAATTGAAATCTCCAATTAATTTAAATTAAAGAAAATACATGGGGTGTGGTAACTCTTCTGGGTCTGCAGTTACAGATGAGTGGCTACACTCAATCCCTACTCTTGCGTCCTCGTCGCGCACTCTGGGCAACGTGAGCAACACTTGTGTGAGATATGGTAACCAACCCGTGTGGAGCCTTGGGTCACGGCAGAAAGAGAGGGAGCTTCAGTGGGGCCACTCCGACATATTCGGTTTAAGGGCTCACTGAAGTCAGCAGCGTCTGTTCACCAGGAGGTGCGGCTGCAAGCGGGCGTCTGACTTGTAGCAAGCAGCTCGCTTTATAAATTATTAACTCTTATAAAATCGAGATAGTTAAATATTTAATAATTATTTAATAAACCTTGATACACAAGGTACAATAAATAAAATTTTCTGTTCAAATAAAAATTTTTCAAAATATTTCAATATTCTTTCACAATACATAATAAACTATTATAAAAATTATTTTTTCAATAAAAATTACTAAAACATTAAGTTATATAATTATTTTTAATAAATTAAAAAACTTTTTAAATCTCAATAAAAATGCTATTTGTTTGCTATTTCCATTCCAGATGCCCATCTAGTCACCGATGTAATGTCTGTTATATTTAGTTTCAGTTGAATTTTTTTTTTTACTCAAAAATTTCAATTTTTGAAAGCAAGAAATGAGAAATGATGTACTGAATAGTATCTTTTAAGATTTTTAATTTAAAAAAATTTCAAATTTTTTTTATCTCCCTAAAAATTTTTTTATCAACTTTTTTATAACCTTAAACATCAACTTCTAAAAGAATTAAATACTATTTTCACAACTTCAATACCAAGATATTCGAGATATTCAATACTTTACACTACCAAACATTTGGGCGATCATGTGAATCTAATTGAAATCTCCAATTAATTTAAATTAAAGAAAATACATGGGGTGTGGTAACTCTTCTGGGTCTGCAGTTACAGATGAGTGGCTACACTCAATCCCTACTCTTGCGTCCTCGTCGCGCACTCTGGGCAACGTGAGCAACACTTGTGTGAGATATGGTAACCAACCCGTGTGGAGCCTTGGGTCACGGCAGAAAGAGAGGGAGCTTCAGTGGGGCCACTCCGACATATTCGGTTTAAGGGCTCACTGAAGTCAGCAGCGTCTGTTCACCAGGAGGTGCGGCTGCAAGCGGGCGTCTGACTTGTAGCAAGCGGCTCGCTATATAAATGTGTCTTCAAAAACAAAACAACCCTCCAGTATTTGGTGGTGCGCTGGGCTTGGGACCCGCCACGTAAAAAACTATACCCAATGAAAAATTTCAATGTGCCTCGGATGAGATCTCCCTTTTTTGATGACGACCACAAGCAATGTTTTAAGGACTACGATTTAAGGGCATGCACCTGGAATGTCCGACCCCTTAATGGGGAAGGTGCCGCTGCCCGGCTGGCTGATGTACTCGTAAGTGTAAGGGCTGACATCACCGCCATCCAAGAAATGAAATGGACGGGGCAAGACAAGAAAACCGTTGGGCCTTGCGACATCTACTACAGCTGCCATGTAAAGGAGCGCAAGTTCGGTGTTGGATTTGTGGTGGGAGAGAGGCTTCGTCGCCAAGTACTGTCGTTCACTCCAGTGGACGAGCGTCTCGCAACGATTCGCATCAAAGCGAGATTTTCAACATCTCGCTGATTTGTGCCCACGCACCGACAGAAGAGAAGGACGATGTGATCAAGGATCACTTCTACGAGCGCTTAGAACGCACTTACGAGCCCTGGTCCCGTCACGATATCAAAATCGTGCTTGGTGACTTCAATGCCAGGGTGGGAAAGGAAGGGATCTTTGGGCACACTGTCGGAAAATTCAGTCTCCACGACGAAACCTCCGCCAACGGACTGAGACTGATCGACTTTGCCGGGGCCCGAAACATGGTGGTATGTAGCACCAGGTTTCAGCATAAAAAAATACACTTGGCTACGTGGCTGTCTCCAGATCGAAAAACGCGAAACCAAATCGATCATATTGCGATAGACGGAAGGCATGCTTCCAGTATATTAGACGTACGTACACTCCGAGGACCGAACATCGACTCGGATCATTATCTTGTCGCAGCCAAGATGCGCATACGCCTCTGTGCATCAAAAAACGTGCGTGTAAATACACAGCGAAAGCTTGACGTCGGAAAGCTGCAATCGCAACAAACAGCTGCAAACTTCACCACTCGACTCTCACACCTGCTCAATGAGAGCACTTCTCAAGAAACCGGAATTTGCGAGCACTGGGAAGCACATTTCTCGATCACTGCGTACCGCCGCTGAAGAAGTCGTTGGCTTTCAGCGAACCCGAAAAAATGACTGGTATGATGAGGAATGCCGTGCCGCTTCGGAAAATAAAGATGCTGCCTACAGGGCCACGCTGAGATCGGGCGCAACGCGAGCTGTATGGGAACGCTACCGGGAGTTGAGAAAGGAAGAGAGACGTATCGTCCGTAGAAAGAAGAGAGAGGCCGAAATACGTGAGTGTGAAGAGCTTGAGATGCTAGCCGACATGAAAAGCGCCCGAAAATTTTACCAAAAGGTGCGGCGACTTACGGAAGGTTTTAAGACCGGGGCGAATTCCTGTAAGAACAAGAACGGCGATCTGGTGACTGATGTCCAAAGTGCACTTAGATTGTGGAGGGAACACTTCTCCACTCTGCTAAATGGTGACAGCGAAAGCGTCGCCGGAGAAGATGAAGATCCCGAACCCCAAATCGCTGATGACGGCATTAACATCCCGTCACCCGACCTCGATGAAGTTCGAATAGCAATTATGCGGCTACGGAATAACAAAGCCGCTGGAGCTGATGGGTTACCAGCTGAGCTATTCAAGCATTGTGGCGAGGAGCTGGTAAGGTGCATGCACCAGCTTATTTGCAGAATATGGTCGGACGAATGCATGCCCGCCGATTGGAATCGGGATCAGCCTTCTTAACATTTCGTATAAGGTTCTATCGAGTGTATTGTGTGAAAGACTAAAGCCAACCGTCAACGAACTGATTGGACCTTATCAGTGTGGCTTTAGACCTGGTAAATCTACCATCGACCAGATATTCACGATACGCCAAATATTGGAAAAGACCCGTGAGAAGAGGATCGACACACACCATCTATTTGTCGACTTTAAATCAGCTTTCGACAGCACGAGAAGAAGTTGCCTATATGCCGCGATGTCTGACTTTGGTATCCCTGCAAAACTAATACGGCTATGTAAAATGACACTGAGCAACACCACCAGCTCAGTCAGAGTTGGGAAGGACCTCTCCGAGCCGTTTGATACCAAACGAGGTTTCAGACAGGGTGACTCCCTATCGTGTGACTTCTTTAACATTATGCTAGAAAAGATAATTCGAGCTGCAGAATTAAACCGGTCAGGTACCATCTTTTATAAGAGTGTGCAACTGCTGGCGTATGCCGATGACATCGATATCATTGGCCTCAACAACCGCGCCGTTAGTTCTGCCTTTTCAAAGCTGGACAAGGAAGCGAAGCGAATGGGTCTGGAGGTGAACGAGGACAAAACGAAGTACCTCCTGTCATCAAATAAACAGTCAGCGCATTCGCGCCTTGGCTCCCGCATCACTGTTGACAGTTACAATTTTGACAAAGTAGAGGACTTTGTTTATCTTGGAACCAGCATCAACACCAACAATAATGTCAGCCTTGAAATCCAACGAAGAATCTCTCTTGCCAACAAGTGCTACTTTGGGCTGAGTAGGCAAATGAACAGTAAAGCCCTCTCTCGACGAACGAAAACCACGCTCTATAAGTCCCTCATCATGCCCGTGCTAATGTATGGCGCAGAAGCATGGACCCTATCAACATCGGATGAGATGGCGCTTGGAGTGTTCGAGAGAAAGATTCTCCGAAAGATTTTTGGTCCTTTACGTCTTTGCGATGGCGAATACCGCAGACGATGGAACGATGAGTTGTATGAGCTGTACCGCGACATAGACATAGTTCAGCGAATTAAGATTCAGCGGCTACGCTGGCTAGGTCATGTGGTACGTATGGAAGAAAATGCTCCAGCCCTGAAAGTATTCGACGCGGTACCCGCTGGTGGTAGCAGAGGAAGAGGAAGGCCTCCTCTACGTTGGAAAGACCAGGTGGAGAAGGACTTGACTACACTTGGGATATCTAACTGGCGCCAGGCAGCAAAGCAGAGGAGCGGCTGGCGTGCAATATTGAAATCGGCCAAAATCGCCTAGGCGGTTATAGCGCCAATTAAGAAGAAGAAAGAAAATACATATTGTACTACATAAAAATTTATAATATAAAATTCAATTTAAAAAAAACTCTACTTTGTTATTATTTGAAGTTTACCTCGTAAATTTTTTTTCAATATTTAGAGCTTGTTTAGTACCTGCTTCTCTCATCGTCCTGCACAGTTAAACGCCTCCATTAGTTCCTCGGTGAAAATCTGCTGATTTCGACCACACATTCAGCATCTTGAGAAGATTGTTCAATCATTCTGACTTTTGTTGTATGTTTTTCTTCGAATAGGCTTTTTTTACTTTCAAGAAAGCTTTTCAAATGTCGCGTATTCATATTTTTAATTATTTTATACTTAGAAAAAATGCTTATGGGTTTTATTTCTTTGTGAAAACTGGGGAGTTGCTTGAAAGTAAATTTATAAAGAACAAAATAACGTATTGAATAAACATAAATCGGTTCGGTTGCTTACTCTTTCAATATGCATGGCTATCAGAAAAAAAGAAGAATAAGCGCCAGTGTTTTAGTGGTGTCAAAAATTCAGTTAATCTGTTGGTGTTTTCTTCAGGTCGTTCTTGCAGGGTAGATCGTCGAAATTTTTTATTTTTCAAAACTCAAACATTCATATAATTTAAGGGAAACAGCGCCACAAGATTATTAAGATCAGTTAAGGGTAATGTAATACAACAATTCACTAAACGTGATCCCAAAATGCTGAAATTTGTAAAATTTCTGTAACTTATTCATACAGTATGTTTTTAAAACTCCAAATGTCACCCGTAAAACGAAGTTAGAATGCTGTTTGTTACTATGAAACTTTTTGAGGGATTCAAAAGATAAACTGAAATGAATCGGATTATAGGTAAAAGTAAAATTTTTGAATAGCTTTCGAAAATAAAATTAATTTTTTTTGGTTTGGAAAAACTTTTTTTATATTATAACATAAAAGTTCTAACCAAAATTCTTTCAAACTTTTCGGTAAAGCTTTTTTTTATTATAAAGAACTTTTGTGCTGATCAAAATTCTACCAAATCAAATAGAGTGGATCTAACCATGGGTAATCTTGACAGAGATTAACCCATAAATATAAATATTAATCCATTTTCATTAATTATACGATATTGACAAGCTAGCAACAAAATATCTAAGAACACTAATTCAACTGGACAAAATGTGCGAATGTTTCTTGTGGCGGGTTTGTAATTTTGATTCATGTAAATATTTTATTGAATTGAAAATCATTGGCAATCATATGGCGTAATATTTTTTACTTCAAAAAATGTAGTGAATCTGGTGGAACAAGTCCAAGAAATTGCAAAATTGATGGAACTGAACCGACATGCAGACTCTAAACAATAGGAAGCTAAAGGAAAGAATTAGCAAAAAGAAAAAAGGACCTAGATGGAAGTTGTCAAATATAATACTTTGTGATGCTGAGTTTATATGGAAATTGAAAAGAAATTGTGTATTTATGTTGCGCTCAATTCAACAGACTGAACGAAGCAATCGAGATTAAATGAGCAGCAAAGGCGATTTGGTATTCCATCCTCATAATTTCGGGCCTGTCCCGTTTTTGATGATCCACCAAATATTAACCGCTTTTATCTAGCCCAAAACTTAGGCTGCACTTGATTTGATCTCTGCACAATTTTTGAAGGAAAATAAATTGAGCCACACAAGAGAACATCAATAAGGAGGGAATTATCAAAATAACCTACGAATTGCAAAATTATTATCAATATATTTATCTCATTAAAAAGCTTCTTAATCAAAAAAATTGTATTCGAACCTTGGCAAAAAGAATATTAAATATAAGAGTATCACCTAATATGAGTCCTTTTTAGATGCAAATTTTAAAAGCTCAAATCTAACTAAATTTAAAGTTTATAGTTATGAAAAAATTAATTATCCAACGTCTTCATTTCATTCACATATTGTATTTGTAGCTTATCTACATATATGAATTAAGTTGGTCCTTAAAAATAAAATGAAACATGTTTTTCAGTCTCAACTCGCCAATCGGTAATACCACGGCCACAGATATCACATATAAATTTCAAATACCACTTGGAGACGGTTAATGTGTGTCGCACTGGGCTCAAAGTTCAGATTACGATGTGAAGCTTCAATAAGTGATATCCTCTATTACACTAGTACCGATTTTGGGTGTTAGATGAATAAAAAATATATCTGAATTTCACAGTGTAATCTAACTTTGACCTCTGCATTTTGGGCAGAAAACTTATAAGTGATATCTTCGACTATAGAGGTATCGATTTTGAGTATTGAGATTAAAAAAAAAACTGGTTTAAATTTTCTGAATCTCCGAAGAGGAATCAGAATTTTGCGCTCTTCAAATCTGTCGACCGTCTTAAAAATTTTGTGTGTTATTCTCAACTAGTACTATCGACGTAAAGGCTGAAGTTTTCTGTCTACATTTAAGGACCACCCTAATATTAATATATGTCGCCCATTTTTATAATCAGGGATCCAGATTTTTATAAATTTTATAATAAAAGTCGTTATAAAAAAGTTATTTTTGGACTTTTACTTAATACGAAATGAAATAAACGGTTCACCCGCACTTTTATTTTATGAGTCCGGTAATGACAGTTGAACTTGACCAACTATTTTTTAAGATCGAAAGAGAACGGAAACCTCTAATTTTACCACATAAAAATATTATTGAAGCTTGGGTGCGCATGTATCATACAACAACAAAATTCAATATAATAAAGTGAGCCCTTTATGTTTATTAATTTATTTTTAATAATTTTATATAACAGTGTAACTCATTGTTTAACATAAACTATATAAATTAAACTTTAAATTTTTTTTTGCCAAATTCACAAAAATTCATAAAAATTAAAAAAAAAGATATTTCACAAAATTTTCAAACTTTTTAATTAGAATTTTTAGAAACATTTTGTATGTAACTATATGCAGTTTTCTAGCCCATCTAATTTTACTATGAAGTTGCAACTTCTGGTTAATTTTTGATAAAATTTCGTACACGGATTGTATGGAGGAAAATGCCCCTCAGCGTCAGCAAAATTTTTTTTTCGAAAATCATCCAGAATTATCAGTCAACTGAAATTTGCACTTTATCTTAGTAAAATTAAAGGGCCCACAAAAGTGCATACTCGAAAAGTTTCCCAAAATTCTTATTAAAATTTTAGAAAAATTTTGGAATTTTTTTTTTTTGGTTTGACCAAGTTTTGTGAGTTTCGTAAAAACTTGGAGTCTTTTATTTATTAGTTTCTGTTGCACAATGAGTTATACTTTTATAAAAAAAATTGTTTGCAAGATTTGTTAATCTAATAAAATTTTGAATTGAAAAATTTTTCAACAAGATACCTTCCTCGTTTATATAGTTCAGTCCTCTTTTATTTGATACCCAATTTTCGGAGTTAAAAAATTTTTACCAAGTTTACTACTGGGCTAAAAAACTAAAAGTTTGGGTGTTCCAGTTATTGTTAGTTTTTTTGCCAAAAAGTTGAAAAAATAAAAATAATCCAAGATTCTTGTCCAGCAGGTCTTGGAATCCTTAGTAATAACAGTAATAACTTTCTTATACAATGATAGTTTTCCGCGGAAATTTATTACATCGAAAAGAAAAAACTTTTATTTTCGATCCTTGCTTTAAGGATAAAACTAGCATAAATTTAAAAAATATGTGTGGCTAGATTGAGGATTGAGGATAGTTTTGGTTTACATAATACACCAATATTTTGACCCAGGTTTGGCAAGAGCAGGCCTCAACTTGGAAGTGAAAGAAAAATTCTATATGTGAAAATTTGATAAAGATATAGTTTTCTGAAAGTTGGAAGGGTTTCAAAGAAGTTGTTGCCAATACCTTTTTTAAAAAATAATTTTTCTGTTTTCCGAAACAATTACTCAATACAAAAACTTTTACAAAATTAGATGAGACAACTTTGCGCCACCAATTTCAGGTCATATATTTCAAATTCTGTTGAAACGCAGAAGGGAATTAAATTTCGAAAGAGTTATTATAAAAAGCAAATATGCTTACTAAAGTCACTAGAAACTTTATGAAAGTCTGCCCTGACCATATATCCCCTGAATTTTATGTTATTTTGATATATTAAATAAATTTAGCTAACTCACCGAACTTTTAAAGCAAAAAAAAAAAATGGCACATCACACGATTGTTTGAACTTCTCAAAAGCCTTCAAGACATTAGCGGCTACAAATGAAGATACCCCCATTAGTAATTTAACAAAGTTCAAAAGCCGGTAACTTCCACTAAATTCTAAGATCTACTATGCGTATAAATTCAAACATAGAAATTTACAAAAACGAAAACTACACACAGAGCGCTTGAGGTTGGCACGCAAAGAAACTGAAAATGACACATACACATACTACATCTTTGTTGTTGTTCGTTTCGATACTCTTCCCCTTCTATTTATTCATCTATTGAAAGACGTTTAGCATGCTAATACTCATTTGTTGCGGGCGCTTTGAATTTAAATGCTTCTGGTTTCATGTTACTCATACGACATGTCGAACGGGCCCCAATTCGAGTATAGGTAGTAGGTATGTACATAGAGGAAAGCAAAAGAAAATAGATATGAAAAATAAAACAACATTAAAGGAGCAGATAAAGCGGCACGTGTGTTGAGTGTGTTTGAAATTTGTGTGCAGGCAAATAGGTAGTTGTTTACTTGGAAAGGCGCTAGAGCGTACGTGCTGTGTGTGTGTGCGGGTATACTATACCGGGTCTTGCAATAGGAACGCTACAAAAGTTTTTTTTAAATAAAATAAAACAAAAACGGTCTAGGATATGAATTAAATTATTTATTCCTGTGAAAGTACATTCGATGCCATTATGTATGGAACTCGATTTCTTTTGCATGGGCACCACGGGCACGCTTGCAGAAATCCAGACGCTGAACCCAATTTTCGACGGGTTTCAAGCACAAACCGGCCGATACTGCTGCAATTTCACGTTCGATATTCGTACGAAGTTCATCAATCGTCGCTGGCTTGTTGGCTTAGACCATAGACTTGACGTAGCTCTACAGGAAATAGTCTAACGGCGTCAAATTGCACGACCGAGGCGGCCAATTGACGGCCAATTGACATTCGCTGTGGGGCTTGTGGCGCCGTTCTGTTGGAACCACATATTGTCCAAGTCCATATCATCCAATTCGGTTATCATTGGGCGGTAGCGATTCCCATTCACAGTAACATTTCGGTCTTGATCACCACGGAAGAAGTACGGCCCAATGACGCCGCCGGCCCATAAACCGCACCAAATATTTCGACTCGTTGTTGAATCGGATATCTTTCCGTGATGAAATGGCAAACCGTACTGAAGGGGAATGTCAAAAGAGCGGGAAAAAATATGGCGTCGTTTGCGGTCACTATCGGTCTACTTTTGTAGTGTCCCTATTGAAAAACCCTTTACTTAGTTCAATCTATGCTACTGCCTTATGAATCCTATTGGTTAGTCCAAAATTTGTTAAAGTGCATATAGTATAGCATATAGTAGTATTTGCTTGAGATGGCAACAAATATTGCAAATTCCTGGGAAAGTAAGAAAGTTAAACGGCGTTTACTTTAGGAGTAGGTAACAAAAATAACGTTAGTATATTCAAAGAAAATTAAAAGAAAATAAGGTGGATTTAAAGCAAAAGTTATATTCTGCAAAAAATTTTTAAAATTTAATTCGTGAAAGGTAGTTTAAAAACTAGCAAAAAAAAAAGTTTTCAAAGATTGTTGCACATCAAAAATATGTTCAATGGATTAAGAACCTATCCACTCTATTTGCTCATATGGGGAAGCCAACTTTAGCGAGAAATGAATTGTTTTATGGATACCGTGCCTTTCAAAACAGTAGATAAATCTATGAAATCCGTTTTCAAAAATTATATTTTGCAGTGAAGTAATTAGAATTCGATTTTTAGCTGAAGTATTTTTTTTTTTTGAATATCACATTAGATAAAGCAATTTAGGTGCACACATTTTTGAAGTAAACCAAAAGAGTGAACATACCAAAACTGCGACACTGAGAAATTACTACCAGAAAAAAAACTAGAAGGTTTTAAAATCTAATTTGTTTTAATACTTTGGGGTTTAAACAAAATTAAAATAAATTTTTCGCGCACGTGCCATCATCTTTTGCACGAAATCACCGTCGTCTTTACGCGATGCCTATAACCACTTTGTTTTAAATTCCTCTCTATGTTTTCAATATTCCTTTCTCGATTGACCAATACTCCTAACTTAGACTCAGTTCTGGGCAATTTGGTGGATTGCAGTCGTGAGGTATAAAATCGATGTTATTTGCATTGTGCCACTACAATGAGTCCTTGCATAGTGGCAGCTTGCCAGATCCAGCTAGAACAGTGGCTGCTAATAAACGGCAGAAGCCGCTTTTTGAGGTATTCATCTCGATAAACTTGGCCTGTGATAAAAGGGCTGCTTTTACGGTCACAGGAGCAAATGGCTTGCCAACCATGTACTTTTTGGCAACTTGGACTTCATTTCCAATTTACTGCTTTCAGGAGCATCTCGACGACTTGTAGTAGTGTAAAAATCTTGACCAGCAATATATTTGAAATTTTGATAGAAGTAAGTTTCATCGTCCTTGCGACTGCGGGGTTTTGCTGTAAGATTTAGCTTTACCTCTCGATGTGGCGCTGTTGGAGTTTCCAAGCTTCTCAATGAAGCTTGCCGCTTTACTTTAGATACAAAAGACTGAGATTTATGTGCAGCTTTTTGCAATAGTACCCGACGAAACCTTCGGAGTTTGCAAAATCGGCCTGAGAACCTTCCGAGCACTGCTTTGATCGCGTTGACCGGGCTCACCTCCGCTACCAGACTTTCTAGTACGTGCCAGTCCTTCTTTGTACCGATTAAAAATTCTGGAAACTATCGAGTGGTCCTATTCAATATTTTTAGCAATTTTACGCGCACTCAAAGACGAATTTTTTATAAGCAATAATAATAATTTGTCATTCAGCTAATTTGGTTGCCATTTTTTAACTAAACTATAAATCAAATCCAAATATAAAATTACTCGTAATTTAGATCACGGTCTACTCATAGTATTGAGCTGAGGCTCCGACACCCTACCAGAGATGATTTATATGAGCGTCTGGAAGAAGTGTATAAGTCGAAATACATACCCTATATGACAATACCTCCGGCGGCAGAGAGAGGCCGTTCGACTTCGATGCAACGCTGTGCCAGTGAGTAGTACCAGACATCAGAGGAGGAACCAAATTGATCACTTTATGATAGACGACAGATATGTTTCAAGCGTCCTTGATGTTCGCTTCATTCGATCAGTCGGATCGTTACCTTTTCGTACCTCAAGTGCAATTACAATGGACAACTGAAAAATTGTACCCTCGACACTGGGGTGCAATTCCCAGCCTCTTCATGCCGCTCCAGAAGAGATGGTTTGTTACCATCACGCACGCAGAAATAGCTGATAGAACGCGGAGCGCCGTGCCACAGCTACAGTGCACGGTCGGGAGACGAGGAGGGAGGAGAGACGTCTTTTCAAAAGGCAGGAACAAGAGATTGAAAGTGAGGTGAATTTGTATAGCAGCTCGAACATTTTAACAGAAAATAAGGTAACGACACACGGTTTTAATACCGGGTGTAGTTCCTGCATTAAACTCGATCTAAGTAGTGAACATTGAGCCATTCTTTGGAACTACAACTTTGGCAATAACTGGAACGACATCCGAGGGTATACCTGTTGGGCTGTTAAACGCCGGCTACGCAGAGTTAGTAGAGCACAATATGGTCTAATGAATACTTGACTGAAAAATGGAATATCAGTGTATGTACTTTGCCCAATCCATAAGATAAAGCGGGATAAGCCTTCATATTTCCTATAAGATCCTTTCGACAAAGCTGCATCAATTCCACGATAAAATCCCAGATAAACAAATCGACACACACAACATTTTGGCGACTTTATTGGCGCTTTTGTTAGCTGTAAGAGAAGCTGCCTCTACGATGACATGTCGAAATTTTCGATTCCCGCAAAACTAATACGGTTGCGAAGAGTGACGTTGAGCACAAGTTTGAGCTCCGCCCAGGTTGGGAAGTAGCTCTCAGAGCCGTTCGATGCGAAGCGGTCACATGCTCGTGTCACTTCTTAAATCAGATGCTGGAAAGCGTCATACGGGCTGCCCATCTAAATCGCGCCACCAACATATATAGCAAAACTACGCTGCGTATGCAGCTGATATTGACATTATAGGCCCCAATATCAGGAATGTCAATGAAGCACTCACTAGCCTATACCAGAGGGCACAAAAGGTTGGTCTAGTGGTGAACGTGGAAAACACAGCCATAACTTTTGAATTATGAAGGACTTTGTATTCTTAGGATACTGGATTCGGTAGAAAAGTAGAAGCTCTCCCAACGAACAAAAGCTCGTCCTTTTATCTATGTGGCGAAGAAGCAAAGACGATGTCACATAAAGACGGGAAGGTTTTTGAATCTATTTTGAACTATTCGACCTAAGGTCTATCGCTCTGTTCGCGAGGGTTACTAGTACCGGAAAAGATGAAATGACGAACTGTACGAGTTCTATGGTGACATGGGAATAGTCAGATTCATAAAAATTCAACGGTTGCGCTGGCTTGCGCAAATCCCGCGTATTTATGACGACGCTTTTTCGAAAACATCTCTCGATTTGGGACCCATGGGTGGACAACGAAAGAAAACAAACACAATGGAAGTACAATAGAACTGGCGCCACTTCGCTGAAGAGAGAGGCTAATCGCCTTTAGTTTTTGTATTGGTCCAGACCGACAAATCATTGTGTTGCCAAATAAGAAGAACAAGTTGTAAATTTCCAAGTGAAAAAAATCATATAAATGATAATTTTTTTAAATCTCTGCCACGCAAATTTCTACTATTCCACCAAATTATTTATTCTGATTGCGAAAAATCGAGTCTTATAATTAGTTCTTGATACTTCTTGATACGAATGCCATGCTCACCCGTACTCACTCCGTGTAAATCTTACAAGCGTAAGCATGTCTGTACGTAAACGGAAATAACACAGTCTTGATTGCTTCGCCGCATTTCAGCCGAAGATGATTGGAGATGAAATGTGGCTAACCCCGATACATTCCTCTTGCTATCTGTCGCTGGCACCTTTGCACGCGTTTCCAGGTACCTACATCCATATATGTATATTAATTAAGATCGTGTGGGTAATTGCTCACCTGACGGGCTTCACACACACACACACACACACATACTATAGCCTACATAATGCCACTCGTCCCACTCCCTTAACCGAAACCCTTCTGTTTGCTCATTTTCTCGCTGTATGCAATCGAATGTGTGTGTAGGTGTGTAGCTACCCTGTCGGAAATAGAATTATTTTAAAATCAACTTAAATTGTACTTTTTTACCAACTACAAGTGGTTGAAATTCTTTATTTTTTTTTTTTTTTTTTTGTAAGCAACTAACTTTATTAACATGGCGCTGTCCTAGGAGCAAGTGAATTGTCTGACTCTGCATTTGATTTGAACTACTTTTCGAATATGTTTGCAAAGAAAGAGCATCAAAATCAATTTTTTTTCCAGCAGCAATGAAATGTTTCTATTTCCAACTATTGGAAATTCCGTTTTTTCACACTGTTTTAAAACTAGTCTATAGTAATTATCAACTACTTTTAAACCTGTCCGTTTCCAATTATTTGAAATATTTAATTGTCTACTTTTTGTTCAGCATAAACTTCTTATTTTTCGTACAAATTTAAAGACAATTGCACCACTATTTCCCGTACAAATTCTCGCAATTATTTTTAGTGTCGATTTCTTGTTACACCACACTGCTTCACAGGCGAAAAATTTCAAAAAATTCAAGTATATGAACTCCGAGCTCAAACACACATTTTAAAATTTTTTTATTGCCAGGATTTTGAGGTGCCGGTAATTTTGTTTGTATTTTTTTTTTTTTTTTTTTTGTGGGTTTAGACTTCATTAACAATTTTGTATAGCCAGAGAACGTAAATTATTAATTTGGTGTAGCTTAACTATTAAATGCCATTAATGCGTAAGTTATTCGAATGACAATCAAAATGAGTTTTTAACGACATATAACTGGTGCGTATTGTTAAAAATATGCTGATTTATAGCTGGTCAAAATTTAACCTTTTTTGTAATTTTGTGTTTGAAGTTTTTTTTGCAGAATATTTTAATTTTTTTTTAATTTCCTAACTTTATTAAATAAGAGTAGTCAAAATTAAAAACTTAAAAAAAATAAAACCTGTCGGGATTGGTTAAAAGTATGCTGAGTTAGAGTTAGTCAAATTTTTTTTAAATTTCGTTTTAGAGTTGTTTTTTCAGAACTTTTGCAATTGTTTTTAATTTCTTCATTTTATGTTACAAAAAAAACATGGCTAAACAAAAATTAAAAAGAGACAAAAATTCTAAAACAAAATTAATTTAAAATCAAAATTTAAAAAAATTTAATGACATAAAATTTGTGGGGATTCGTTAAATCCATGCTGATGTATGGATGCTTAAAGCGATTTTTTTTTTAATTGTTGTTCTAAAATTTTTTTCAAAATTTTGTATTTAAAATTATTAAAAAATGGAAAAATTCTAAAAAACTGATTTTAAAGTCAAAATTAAATAAAAATTTAGAGACATAAAATTGGGATTGGTTAAAAAAATGTTGATTTAAAACTGGTCAATATTAAACTTTTGTATTGTTTTGTTTAATTTTGGGTTTAAAGTTTTTCAGAAATTTTGCGATTTTTTTTTTATTTCTTTATTTTACGTTAAAAACATGACAACAATAAAAAAAATTAAAAAAGACGTCAATTCTAAAAAAATTAGTTTAAAATCAAAATTTAAAAAAAAATTTATTAATCGAAACTTCTCGGGATTATTTGAAAACATGGTGATTTATAGCTGGTCAAAATTAAACTTTGGTTTAAAATTTTTGCAGCACTTTAATTTAATTTCTTAACTTTATGTTAAAAAAAAAACACTAAAATAAAAAATTAAAAAAGACAAAAATTCAAAAATTTATATTTTTAAAATCAAAATTTAAAAAAAAATTAATGACATAAAACTTGTTATTGTTTAAGAAAATGCCGATTTATAGCTGGTCAAAATCAAACGTTTTCTGTATTGTTTTGTTGGATTTTGGCTTTACAATTCCTTTTCAGAACTGCTGCGATTTTTTTTATCAACTTTTTAATTTTATGTTAAAAAAATATGACTATATAAAAATTTTAAAGAGATGAAAATTCAAAAAAAAATTGGAAATCAAACTTCCAAAAATTTAATGACATCAAATTTGTTGGGATTGGTTACAACCATGCTGACTTAAAAATGCTCATAACGATTTTTTTTTTAATTTTGGTTTTAAAGATTTTTTCAGAATTTTTTACCTAATTCTATAACTTTGTGAAAAAAAATAACAAAAATAAAAAAATTAAACAAAAATAAAAAAATTAAAAAACCGCGGAAATTCTAAAGTCAAAATTGAAAAAATTTTAATGGCATAAAACACATAACTAAAATAGAACAATTAAAAAAAGAATAGAAATCCAAAAAAAAATGCTTTTGTAATTAAACTTTAGAATTACATAAAGCTTGTGGGGATTGGTTAAACCCATGTTGAGTTATAGCTGGTTGAAACTTTAAATTTTTTTTTTTTTAATTTTGGTTTTATAGTTCTTGTTTCAGAATTTTTGCGACTTTTTTAATATCTTAACTTTACTAAAAAGATAACTGCAATAAAAAATAAAAAATGCCACAAATTCAAAGAAAAAAAAATTATTTTAGAAACCAAATTAAAAAAAAACATAACGAGATAAAACTAGTGGGGATTGCTTAAAACCATGCTGAAACTTTTTTTATTTTTGGTTTTATGTAGATTTTTTTCGAATTTTCAATTTTTAAACTTTATTAATAAAAAAGAAGCTAAAATTGAAATTAAAAAAAAAACAGTTTAATGTTGACTAGCTATAAGCAGGATGAATTAAACCAAACATATACTTATATAAATCGTATATTTATCTACAAAACAATGATTACTAAAACTAATTACAATTTTATAAAGACATACACACGTATTATTTATTGAAAATATATTTTACCACCGAAAATTTATACTAATACACTTAGCTATATAAACATAGTATACTTGGTATAAGTTAGATCAACTTAATTAATTTAACATGCCTTTGTTGCAAACCAATTGACTTCGAACTATTAACTTTTTCAATCGGTAAATTTTTTGGACTGTCCGCTATTTTCCGACAGGGTATGTATTTAAGTTTACTTCAATGTATTAATTGTGTATCATACGATACGTTGCACCCAATAACGCGTTGTAATTAATTAATTTATTTATTAATTCAATCAATCAAAAAATTAAATTGCATAAAAATAAATACATTGCATGAAATAAAGACCAATATAATTAGTGAATGCTGGTGTAAAATTCTTTCGCTTATATTTTATTTGTAACCAAGTTTTGAATGAATAAAGTGTTACAATGTAATATTAATTGTTTATTTTATTAATAAAGCTCGTCAAAGTACGCAATATGTATTTAGTTATTCAGTGATGTATGAAATTTTGTGCAATATGCTGAATGATTTTTTTTTTAATATAAATGAAACTCAGTGGAATGCATTCGTCCTCTGCATATTGGAACATTATTTATGTAACTATCTGTTTGGCGACCGCCGTAGGCGAGTGTGTAGCGTGTGTGTGTGAGCTTCATTCGGTGGATGCCTGGTTCAAATTCTGGCCGGGGCAAGTAAGAACAAAAATTACCGAAAAGTTTTGTTCTATTACCAGTTGCCCCTCGGCAGGCAATGGCAAACCTCCGAGCGCGTTTCTACCATTAAGAGGCACACCACATATTGTAGGTTCGACCAAATGTCAAGTTATGGTGTAAACGCCAAATTAGTGCTATTCTCTGCTCTCGCACCTTTCATATTAATAAAAAACACTTTAAACTGTTAGATCTTGAGGCACCCCACAAGGAGGGGTTCTCTCGCCACTCCTTTGGTTCGTTGTTATCAGTGGCATCCTGAAGGAGCTGGAAAGGGAAGGCTGCACGGTTATTGTCTATGCTGACGATGTTGCTCTCATTGTCAGGGGCCAGTTTTTGAGCACCCTTTTTGATATCATGCAAGGTTACCTAACTTGATCGCAAAATGGTCTGCAGATTGTGGGCTCGCGATCAATCCTAGCAAGATGGTACTCGTCTTATTTACCAAGAGGTATAAAGTACCAGATGCCCATCCCCCTTCAATAGGTAGCGTCCCGCTTGTGCTTTCTGACCGGGTCAAGCATCTAGGTCTGATTCTCAACAGGAAGCTCTCCTGGGGGCCAAATATTGAGGAAAGCGTGAAAAAGGCTTCGGTTGCGGTGTACTGTTGCCGGGGTGCTATTGGAAAGAGATGGGGCCTCTCTCTCAAAGTGAACTACTGGCTTTATGAAACTAAAATTAGGCCAGCAATGTTTTATGGGGTGGTGGTCTGGTGGAACTCACTAGATAAGGTATCGAAGGTAAAGCAGCTAGAGCGGGTGTAGCGGTCTGCGCTCATTGGGATCAGTGAGGCACCCTTTCTCGCGCTCAATGCTATGCTTAACGTGTTACCTATGGACATTGCAGGCAAGGTTGCAGCAGCCCGTGCCGCAGTACGGCTAGGTTGTAATGGATACAACTTCAGCTCGGCCTTTGGGCATTCTAGGATTCTGCTGGCAGGCTGGGGTCTTCTGCGGGGAGCTGTCCCTCAGCCCTAAATTTAGGCTTCCGGACTATTGTAGTGTATTTCATTCAGAGGTGGCCGCAATCAAGAAGGCAGCCGATTGGCTACTAACCAATGTAATGCCTACTAGACGGGCTAACATTTATTCGGTTAGGCAGGCCGCTATTAAGGTTTTAGGATCGCTAAGCGTGAGATCGAAACTTGTCAGGGAGTACCTGACTTCTCTCGCAGCCGCCACAGAGTATCTCGAACTTAGACTTATTTGGGTACCGGGCCATAGTGACATTGCAGAGAACTGCATGCCTGATGAGTTAGTTCGGCAGGGTACCCTGGAAGTCATTTCTCCATGCAGGGAGAGGGTTGAGGTTCCTTTGGCTGCCTACGGACTTATATTGGACAGATAGGCTCTCTGTCGCCTCAGCGAGCGTTGGGAAACTGTCACGACATGCATAATTGCAAGGACCCTCTGGGCGAGAGTGGATCATGGGCGCTCAAGGGAGCTGAGGTCGCTTACTAAGCGGCAGCTCTCGACCCTCGTAGGTGTTCTGACTGGTCATTGTACGATGGGTATCCATGCGGCTGAACATAGTCTCTGCCCCTTTCTGCCGCAGCTGTATGGAGGAGGAGGAGGAGGTGAATTCATCTCTTCATTTTCTGCACTAACAAATAAACCGAATCGAAAAAATTGGAAAATGGGCGCGGCACTGCCCACTTTAGAGCAAATAGGTATATTTCAAGAATTATGCGAAAATTCCGATATTATTAACTATACAAGGAAATTTGCTCAAATTTAATAGACAAGATTGGGTTTGAGAATGAAATACATGGAATCCAAAATATTGGAAATGGCCACAGTATTGCCTACCTTAGAGCGAATAGCTATCTACCACATAGCGTATACTTTGCATTTCTAGTCAGAAAGCATAATTTCGAAAATTAAAAAACAGACTCATATAACAAATCAAAATATTCAATATTTTTCTACAAATATCATATCGCGAATTCTTTCAAATTTGTTATAAAGAATTTAGTTTGGGAGATAAATAATTAATAAATCAAAATTTTGGATAATGATTATGGTGCGTTAAAATCATACTAACTTCATTTTGTTTTAATTTAAGTCAAGAAACGTCGTTTGAGGTTTCAAAATCATGTAATGCTAGAATAACCGGACATATTGTTTTTGTATATTGAACACTGCTTTTAGGCTTAAGTATTCTTTATGCCTCGATCTAGAGGAAATATGTGTATATATATCGAATCTGATTTATATACGCCAAAGAGCTAGAAAAATATGGTGAATAGTATTTTCGTCTTAAATGGAGGCCTTTTTCCTCATCAAGTACCAAATATTGTACATCAAATTCAAATAGTTGCGAAGTTATAAGAAATTAGTAGTTTTTATTGTGTAGGCTTTGGCTTCTAAAATTTTTTCAAAAACGATACACACCTTGATCTATTGAAATAGTAAGCTTAAATATTATACCAGTCTGGCAACATCACAAATTTTATGTTCGAATTCGTAGCTTATAAGAACTTAATGTACATACAAAACTTTTCCAGTTCAAATTTAACTAATAAATGATAAACACTGCATTTTCATTTGCTATGAATTCTGCAGAAAGAGATCATCCGAATTGTTGCGGATATACGACGAATTAAAATGTTATCTTCTACATTAAATTATTATTTTCTATATTGGACCCGAAGACCACATGCACTTACCGTATGTTAAGGGCGGGGTGAATTAGGGTTCAGAATTCCCGAGGAAAATGAAACCGGGATCTAAAAATGAGAGCCGATCCTTTTTGACAAATAATTACCTGTTTTTTTTACTTCAATTGTGTGCACCCGCACTGGAAAATTGGAACAATGTACGTACATACAAGAAAATTGGTACTCACCTGAGACCGCGCTGTTAGAAAAGTAAGACCTGTTGCTGGTCGCCGGTCGCCTTTATAGCCCCACATCTGGCAACGAGCTCAGCTAACAAGCCTAGTGCAAAAGCAAAGCAAGTAAGGAGTCCTGTCAGCGATTAGCTTACAGCGACATCTCAATGTGATAATTTTCTCTTATGATTAATTGAAGACCTTAGCACTATAAAAATTTCATAAAGAGCGGTTGAGTACTTTAGACGCCTATAAAGGACTCACATTCATTTTTATATACTATAAGATTTATTTTTTTGATTTCGTTTCGCCATGGAGAATGTTTGTTAAGTTTTACACGAGTTATATGAAATATTCAAATACATATAAGCGTCACATGGTTCGTCTCGGCAAGAAGGTTAGTAGGTATCTTTATAAGTGTTGCCACTTATGTATTTAAAAAGTCGAATTTAATGAAATTATACACAAGTTAAATGAAAAATGAAAATATGGTGAAAAATTGTTCGATGCGCTGGGGAGAAAATTGATAGCGCATAGAGAGTTGCCACCTATTTGAAAAGTGGAATTTAAGAAAAGTGTACAAAGAATACTGTACGAAATATTTAAATAAAGGGTGTTTTTTTTTTAGACAGATAGAACTTTCGGTAGGGATAGCTGTCACTTGACAGCTGATAAATGGCATTTCGTTTTGACATTTCGTTTTGACATTTCGTTTTGACATTTCTGTTCAGTAAGCATTGAAAAATTATCATGGAAATAATGACTCCGCAACAACGTTTACAAATTGTGGAAATTTACTTTAAAAATCAGTGTTCTGTTCGCCAAACTTATAGAGCACTTCGTGAATATTATGGTCCACATAATCGAACATGAGCTTATTCGTCGAACTGTTGATAAATTTTGAACAACATTTACTCAACTCGATGAAAAACCAACAGCAAGACAAAGAACTGTACGTACAGAAGAAAATATTGGTGCTGTAAGGGATAGTGTTGGCGAAGATCCGAATTTGTCTATTACCACCGCCGTGCTCAACAAGTTGGACTTTGTCCATCCACAACATGGAATCGGATGCGATTCACCAAAGCTAGTCGTGCCAGAAATTGTTTTTAAATATTAAATGTGATGAAAGTATCTTTCAAATAGAAACAAATTTGGCATCATACTTCATTTTTTATGTGTTTTATTTCAATTTAACAATTTAACACCCTCTATGAGTGCCAAACTATTCCAAACGGCAATTAATAAATATGGACAGGCAGAACAACGTCTGCTAGGGTTTTCTAGTTTCAAATAATAAAATGCATTAGGTACCTACTTAAAGTCCCGTTGCACCTGAACTTCGACTCTTTGCTTCTAATATATGTAGTAGTTAATTTACGATTCGATTTTGCATAATTTCATTTCTTTATGTATTATAATAAATCTTCGACACCCCTAAAAAAAAATACCTTATATTTCAAGAAGGATCTCCCGATGTTATTATTGTTATTATTACAAATATTATTACATTTATTATTATTACTATTAACACTTGAATTAATTTAGTGTTTTTTTTTTATTATTTTATTGAAATCATTCAATGCACATAGTGTTTTAATGATTATGTAAAAATAGAAATGTGAAGAAAGCATTAATGCACAGCGCAACGAATAATTCCCACCACTTTACGCGTTTAACATAAATTGTATCAAGGACTTTACACAGTTTTTTTTGCAAGATAAATATTTAATTTATTTTTGCTTCCACATTTTTCTGCTAATTAAAATGAAAAATACAACTTAGCATCGTACATAACAATTGTAAGACTTGTTTCGCAGGCAGAGCAATAACTGATAAAAAAAAAAAACAAGCAAAACGATGGTTGTCATAGAAACAATTCGCTAAGCAGAAATAACCGCAAGCAATGAAATGTGTAAGTAGTAAAAACAAAGCAACTAAAGAAAGACAGACGCAAAACATGCATGCAACTGTAAAAATAATAAGTATAAAAGCTCTGTTGTAGAGTAAAAGTTGTAAAAGTAGTAGCATATGAAGAAAATTGTGATTTTTACTTTGAAAATGCTCGCAGTAGTCGTAGTAGTCGTAGTAGGTAAATAGTCGTACGGCTGCTGCAGGAACTCAAAATGGTGAAGCATTCAATCTAGGGCAGAGACAAATGAAATGAAAATTAAAGAGGCGGACTACATACATATGTACATATATACTTACACATACTTATAGCATTTTATATACTTATGCATGTGCGTAGCATTGCGGATTGTGTTCTTTACTGCAAATATAAACCTATGTTGCAACTGCACTAAATGCATATACAGTGACTCAAACAACTGATCACTTGGTGAAGTTTTTTCCCTTCGAAACGGCTCGACCGATTTTTGTGAAATTTAGAATGTATGTATAAGAAATAAGTACATTTGGTAGGTAGAGAGGGTTGCCACCTGTTTGAAAAGTAAATTTTTAATATATAAATAAGTTTTAAGAAAAATTAAAATATGTGTGTCAAGCAGTTTGTCTCGAAAAAAGTTTGCATAGCTAACTTTTATGAGGGTTGCCACGTGTTTGAAAAGTCAAATTTAATGATATCATATACAAGTTATATCAAATATCAAAATAAGGCCGTCAAATGGTTCGTCTCGGCGATGAGAAGGTTCGTACCTATATTTTGGACTGGGTTGCCACCTGGTTGAAATGTCGAATTTAATTCAATTATAAATAAGAATAGAAAATATTAAAATATGTTTGTCAAATTGTTCATACCGGCGATGAGAAGGTTCGTATCTATATTTTGGACAGGGTTGCCACCTGGTTGAAATGTCGAATTTAATTCAATTATAAATAAGAATAGAAAATATTAAAATATGTTTGTCAAACGGTTCGTCTCGGCGAGAAGATGGTTCGTAGGTATATTTTGGAAAGAGTTGCCAACTGTTTAAAAAGTCAAATTTATTTAAACTGTCCACAAGTTATATTTATAACTAGAATATATGTATGTGTTAAACGGTTCGTTGTAGTTTATACTCTCGAAAACTACTGACCCGATTGAGCTCAAATTTTTAGGAGTTCCAGAAATTCAAGTAGATGTGTCTAGTATAGAGATATTTCTAAAACCCGTACTTATAGTCCGATTTGATTTTAATGCAAAACATGTATTAGCTATATAAATAGAAAAAGTTTTGTTAAAAATTGAATAGTTTTCAATCCAGTTCTATGTCAATTCATAATATACATTATCCACAAAAATATAAATATTTCATTAACAAAACTACCCGTTAGGTGGCGCTGGATCTGAAATATCTTTAAAACTTTGGTTCGTTCTACATATAACAAATATCATCTAAATTATAATTTAAAACTTTTGCGTATGCTATTTTGTGGTTAATTTCATTTGATTCAGTTGATTTAGAAACAAATTTTTTTCGTTTTAAGCCCTTGTGTATAATTTTGTTAAATTCAATTTTTCGAACAGGTGGCATCCACATTTTAAAATTTCATACAACTAGGGTATAATTTAACTAATTTCGAATTATCAAACAGGTGGTAACCCTCATAAGAGTTAGATAGGACCCCTCTTTCCGAGATGGGTTATTTGAGTCCCGGTATAATTTTTTTTTTAAATACATAAATATGTAAATGTATATGTATGTTTAGTACTAGTGGAAATCATGAGCGTATGAGAAGAGTTAAAAGTGACAGCTCGCGCTAATCTGCGCCATTAAATAAGGAGAAAATCTCAGCGGTACTGACATTAAAAACCCAACTGCAATACCACGCTAAGAATGGAGCTGAGAGTTGTATTAGTGTGCATTTTGTGGGTGTGTATAAAATACCAAAAAAAAAACACAACTGGAGGAAGGTAGTTTTGCTTTCGTGTTCTGATCGGGCTTGCAAGGCATTGTGAATTTCCAAGGACGAGTTTTGCACACAGACAGCGGCTAAGAAAATGTGCTAAGGTTGGCTGGGAGAGAAAGAATTATACTTTGCAATTTTTGCTTATGTTCTTCGGTATATTAGCACAATCCATATTCAAATGTGTGTGTGTGTGTGTGTGTGTGTGTGTATGCCAGGATGCAATTAGGTTAAGTTTACATCTACGTTATTGTGGTTTGAAGTGCAAGTGTGATTTATATAAAAACATTTTTATTTTTTAAAAGACTATCTTAGGCAATAGTGAGATTTACATACGCTCGCCAGAAAAGTCATATGATATCTATAAAGAAAAATTTGTTTTAAAATTCAAAATTGAACTTAGTCCATTTCTAAGTATTGGGACTGTTAAAAATGCGACTGAATTAATAAATGCATATTCACAATTTTTTATTCACTCCCCCAGAAGTGTACATCACATATCCAACTTTCTAAGTAGATTAAAAAGGTCTATCTAAAAAATAGCATTGTCTATGATACAAGGGCCTAACGGTAGATATATAGCTTTTAATATTTTTATATTTGCTTTCATTCGGCGAAAGCCTGATAAACAGAATAATTGTATGGATGAAAAGAACAGGACAAAAATGAGAAGAATAGAAAAGAAAAGAAAAAAGAAGCAGAGATATGAACAGAATGGATAATAAAGAAAATTACTAAAAAAGAAGAAAAGCAAATGAAATAGAAGAAAAAGCGAATAGCCAGAAAAAGAGAACAAAATAATATAAATGAAAATAATCAAAACAAGAGAAATAAATGAAAAGAAAATTAAAGTAGAGGAAATAAAAAAAAGAAAGGAATTAAAATAATAACAAAGAAAAAATAAGCGAACAGCAAAAAAATAAATGATAAGGACAGAATAGGGAGAGAAGGGAGAAGGGAAATAGAGGAAAAAAAGAAAAGAAATCAAAAGAAAAATGGAGAAAGAGGAAAAAACGGAAATTATTAAAATAAAAAAAACACGGAGAAGTATAGCAATTGGAGAAATGAAAAAAACGAATACCAAGGAAAAGAAAAGGAGAAAATATAAGTGCAAATAAACAAAATAAAAGAAAAATGCAAGTCAAGTAAATGCAAATAAAACTAAAGAAAATAAAGCAATAAAAAAGTAAAAATAAATCAATAACGGGGGAAATAGAAATAAAAAGCAAATAAGCAAAACAAAAGAAAAAAAGCAAAGAAAAGCAAAGCAAATTAAGTTAGCTTAGAAAAAAAAGAAAAAAAAGAATAGAAACCAAAAGAAAATAAAGTTAATTAAAGACAAGAAAGGATCCAAGAAATAAAGAAAAGCGAAGAGTACAAGCGAAATGAATAAAAACCAAATCCAAATAAATATAAGAAATTAAAATAAGAGCAAAGTGAAGAAAAAAGGGTACAAGTAAAAATAAAATGAAATAAAAGGAAGCACAAGACATTTTAAAAGGGAAACCTAATGAACGAGGGGTAGATAAAGAGGAAAGGAACAGGAAAGAAAACAAAAGAAAGTCTATGGTAGACAAGGAAAGAGAAAAAATGAAAAATTATGAAATTAATAATGAAAAGAAATGAAACCAATGAAAGGACCCATGAAACGAAAAAGGTAGAAAAGAAGAACAGAATTTGATGAAAAAGAAATGATAACATATTAAAGGCAAAGAGAATAAAAGAAAGAGGGGAAAAGGGAGGAAAAATGTATGATAGAATGGAAGAAAATATAATAGCGAAGGAAATGTCGAACTAAGGAAAATCTGACGTCGTTGGTAAAATTTTTAAATCAATCAAACTGCAACACATACCGCCTTCTGGTCACTTTGAATATATGGTAATTTGCTTGTGAGTGCCGTCGAAAATAAATCTGGAGAGAAATAATGGAGATTATTAAGGAAAATGTGGATTATATGTGAAAATATATGAAAAGTAATACTTTAAAATATCAGGTAAGAAATTATCTGTTCAATTTCTATCTCTTCGTGAATACCGGCACAAAAAAAAAAGTTTTACATTCAAGAATTTGTGACAACGAAGTCATTGTAAAAAAATATGGCTTCCATTTTTTGGGATGATTCGGAAGTAAATGAATTTAGAAGATCGTAACACAAGAATAGCTGGCGATTTCTTCTTCCCTATAACCATATAAGATGGTATTAAAGGAAACTGTCACGAGTAGCTTTGCTGTCTTATGACAACGCCCATTTACGCAACGGGTTTTTCCAAGGCAGATATTTAGGAGTGCGGTTACACTGAGCACGACTGCTACTGTTATAGTCTAGACTAGGTCTCAAGCGACAGCTATTTATGCTAAACTCGTAAACTGAAATGCTAACTGTAGGGAAAAACTGTAACCCTAATGATAGGAAGTTTTTGACGACAAAAATTCAAGCTACACATTTTTCAACTAAACATAATAGATAGTCTTTTCAAATTTATACTTGAGTTTACAATTCAGTCTACTCGTAGAAGCTTGTCACAAAAACAAGAAAATAGTTAAAGAAGCCTGTAAAACTATCCACAGTTAACTGCCTAGTAAAAGAAACTTACCTACAAATACAAATTCTTTTTTTTTTTTTTTGTCAGCATTAGCCAAAGGTTTCCTTCCTTTTCATGCGAATGTAATGAAAAAGATAATGGTAAGCAAGAAGAGCATAGAACTTATCAGTAATTGAAATGGAGAATACTGAAGCCACACGTGAAGGCTACCTTCGCTTGCTGCGTCAAGTTATGTTGATGGGAAATGAAGAAAAACCAACAATAACAGCCATAAAAGAAGTAAAAAAAAAGACGGTCAGTAAAAATAATGAAGTCCCTTTGTTGTTGTCTTCCCATGTTCTCCAACATCGCCATTTGCTCTAACATTATTTCATTACTGCCGCTTTTTCTCTTGTTGCTACTCCTTTCATTGCCACTGCGTTTGGCAAAAATAAAAGGTTTAAAAATGTACATATTTCCGCTACATAGCCACAGAAAAGCACATTCTTTGGCAAATGTGAGAATGCTAAGAAAATGTCGAATACCCAGTTGTTCTAGGTAGAGGTAAAACAAGAAGAATACGTGAGCAATTAGATTAGATTAAATTTCGCCTCTCTTTTTGCTTGGGAGCTACTTTGTTTCATTCGCAGTTGGTCGAGAATATATAAGAAAATTAAAGGGGCTGAGTTTGCAGCCCTTCTCTTAAGTATGACAACTGAGGTACTTCCAATAAGAACAATTCCTCAACTGTTTTTTACGATACAGTTTTTACGAACAGTAATACCAGCTGAGAACCTATTTCGATTCTTTTCATTTTAGAAAAGGCCAAATGGGTTTTAGAATAACACAACATAAATCTATTTCAGAAAAATTCAAATATATTTCAGAAAAACTCAATTACTATTTCAGAAAAGGCCAAATGAATATCAGAAAAACACAATTGTGTTTCAGAAATATTCAAAAAACATAAATCTATTTCAGAAAAATTCAAATATATTTCAGATAAACTCAATTAGTATTTCAGAAAGGCCAAATGAATATCAGAAAAACACAATTGTGTTTCAGAAATATTCATTTCATGAAAACTGCAACAAATCTCAGAAAAATACAATTGTATTTTAGAAAACTCAAATGTATTTCAGAAAACTCAAATGAGTTTCTGAAAGGCACAATTCTATTTCAGAAAAACCACAATTGTATTTCAGAACGCCACATATGGATTTCAGAAAAGGTCGAATGTATTTCAGAAAAACAGTTGTTTTTCAGAAAAGGCCACACTAATTTCAGAAAAATACAATTGTGTTTCAGAAAAACCCAAACGAATTTAAAAAAAAACAAATGATATCAGAAAAATAAATTTAAAAAAAAAAACACAAATGAATTTCAGAAAAATATGTTTAGATTTTTTTTGGCTAAGTAAACTTTTGCATATGTCCATTTTATGGGGATAATAGTAACAGTTTTTAAACCCATATTTTTCTGAAATGCAATTGTGGTTTTCGGAAATTTATTTGGGTTTTTCTGAAACTAATTTCAGTTATACCGAAATATATTTTTTTCTCTGAAATACATTTGATATTTTCTGAAATTCAATTGCCCTTTTCTGAAATATAATCGTGCTTTTCCGAAATATATTTGAACTTTTTTGAAATACTGTTTAAAAAGATGACGGCTTTATATGAAAAAAATCGAAATAGGAGAGGAATTGTGTTCCATCGCGGACAACGACAGGTCACACATATTGATAGTGACTCGCTAGAAGCTCCAGGAGCTGGCAATGCATCCACTTCATATTCCGGATCTGGCACCAAGTGTTTACTATATGTTGCTGTCTATGGCGAATGATTTTGCTGGTGAAAAATTCGCCTCATGAAAAGCTTGTGGTAATCGGCTGTCCCAGTAGTTTTGCTAATAGGTACTAGGGTTTCTATGATAGTGGCATTATGAAAGCAAAATGGAAGCAACTTATCGAACAAAACGGTGCATATTTTTGGCCTAAATCGGTTAATTCTACCTATGCTAAATAAAACCTTCAATTTATTGCAAAGGTAATGGATTTATTTTTACTAGACCTTATATTGAGAGTTCGCTGAATTTTCAAACTTTGCTTACATCTTACATTTCATTGTAAGAGATTTTAATCAGCAGCAATTTGATTGGCGGCGACAGCTATTTTATTGACTTTTAAACGTTTTGATACCGATATCAAGATAATATAAAATGCTCACGCAATACCTCATAGTCAATCTATTGATATCGTAATAGTTTTTACCACAGACTAATGTCGCAGAACAATTTTTAATAGCCCTTTTTAATTACAAGTAATTGCTGTCAAAACATTTAGTATTAATTGTTGTGTTAAACCGCGAAAATTATGGTTTTATGAATGTCATACATACATAGCTCACAGGCATGCAAATTGTGTCTGCTAGTTGCAGTTGGGGGACATGGATTTGTCAGCTCAAGCCGCAATGTCGGCGCCAAAAAACACCCCTTCGGTTATGGTTATGCGATTACTGCTAAACTAAATGTGCGGGAAATTATAAGTAAAAAATTGCCCATTTATTATGTGTGTGTGCCTGGTGAAAGCCCACAAAATGTCAGTTGCAGGCAGTTTTGAGGGAGATAGCCTGCAGGCAAATTAATTTGTGCTAAACTACTTAGCTTAGCAATGCAACTACTCTATATTCTATATTTTTTTTATTTTTTCTATGTAAGCGACAGGTACGCTGTATTAGCATCAATGTCGCACAGTTAAAAAACCTAGTTAACTTCTGCATCAATTAATATGAACTTTTGCATCCATTTAAATGAACTGAAAGCAAAATTCTTGAGGAGGTTGTACGTACACAATTAGGTGGATGCCACATAACAAGCGTATGCATTGCGTTACATTTGTTACTTTCGCAGAAACACGAAAAACGCAAAAGGCATGCTACAATAAACGCTTTGACAACACTCATTTCTTAATTGCTAATGCTAATATAAATGAGAGATTTTATTTTGATTAAGTTCTAAATATAACTAATTTTTTTTTGTAGAATATTTCTAAGCGAATGTAAGGAGTAAAAAAAATATCAAAATCAGCTGACACCCAGCATCTGCGAAGAGATAAGTATTGGCGAACTTTCAGCATCGCATTGATGTCAGTGTTATATATGCGTATAATTGTCTCTATTCGATTTAGCTGTCGAAGCGAATCTGTCAAATAAAGCCAAGGAAGCTTTTTATGTGGCATAACCTTTATAAGCTCATATGGAAAATAACGGATTGCTTGCTCAAAATCAAACTGGGTGTAGGCAACGACAAAACTGGGAGCCAGAGCCAAATTTTGTCAAAGTGTGTTTGAAATCCGATATACATATGTAGAGCTGAACGAAAATATGCGGTGGCTCTCTTCCTTGACTTTAAGAGAGCATTTGAAATAATAGAGAAAAACATTGGAGTACGAATAAAAAATAACAAAATATGGAATACAGGAAGTTTAACAAAAAAAAACTTCGAAAAATATTTATGCAACATAAGGCAATTCGTCCAGAAAACTAAAGCTTTGGGCTGCCACAAGGAGCGATGCTGCGAACAGTTTTAATCCAAATGAAAATGGTAACACAGTTAATGAAGCGATTGAAAAAGTTTACCAAATTTAATCCTTAAAAATATTTATAGATACACACATAGAAAACTTGCAAAAAAACTGATTTTTTTCAGAAAATAGATTTTATTATACTTTAAAATTGTGTAATGCTATGATCCAGCCTTATTTTGAATATTGTTCTTCCATAATATTTCTAGGTTTAGCAGAAATAAGAAATATGCTACAAAAATTACAAAATAATGCGTTGTATTTTACTGTGAAATATACTGATCCCAATACTTGAAAATTTTTTTTCGAATTTGTGGTTAGATTTCTACCTTATCTTACATATTTTGTAGGAAAAAATTTAAAACTGACTTTGGACTTTCTTTACGTATCAGCATATACAGCTTCGGTAGTGCCAATGGCATTTGGCGTCGAAAATTCTTCCGTTTTATACTTTTTTAATTCTCTTGTCACGTTGGATCGATTTAATAATAAATTATGTAAGTATTGAGAGCAGAAATGTCAATAGTATTTGAAAAATACTGTCATTCGCCAGCGGCAATTTCACCACTTGCAGTTATGGCTCTTTACGAAATCTATGGGTAGAATTCTACCCATAAACTAAAAAAAACACATAATTATTCCTACAACTCCCTTTGTTTTGGTTTCAAATATGGTTTAGTCATTGAATATATGTATTTTATTTTAATTTTAAATTTTGGGTAGAATTCTACCCAAAGGCCAACGAACGTTAACCCAAACAAGCTGTTCATTATTGAAAATTATGCTGGTCTGAATTTAAAATAGCAGAAAGCTGAATAAACTAAGTGAAACACAGATAATGAACAAGTCAAGCTCAATACGAGTATCAGCGTCAGCATCACAATATTCGATGAACCGTGGCCGTTAAAATATAAAAATTGAGTTGATACGCCTTAGATAAATGAGTTATTTAGGTAGTTCACAAGGTGTCATACAATCGTAAATCGTATATGAAAATCTTAAAAAAGTATTAGACTTGTGAGCATCCCTATGAGTTGTAAATCATATATAGTCGTATCTAATCAGCTGTTTGTTAAAATGTAAATAACTAAAATGCCGCGCGCAAGTGAAAAAACAAAATTGTAACAATTTTGTGCCAAAATCATATGATTCATTTACTGGATATAAATTCGAGTAAGGATTACATTTTTTTCGGCATTTATTTACATATTCATTACACACCTTTACTATTTTCCAGGCGACGAGGAAGATGAAGCGATTGAAAATTTTAATTCATACATGCTTTGTGTGCTAAATAATCGCAGGGGTGTTCACCTTGGCATTCCAAAGTCATCCGAATGGGAGCAAACGGTGCTCAGGAAATTCGATGATAATAGGTTCAATCAAATGGTTATGGTCCGTCCTGAGGAGTTATGTCACATTTTAAACTTAATAAAGCATGACGAAGTTTTTAACACAAGTTCAAGTGAAGCGCAGCTCCCAATAGAATTGAACGCGCTGATTTCCACTCGACCAGGATTTGTTTTCATTCGCGAAGCGATTGTAAAATAGCCGTGCCGATGGTTTCTCTAAATAACTAAGTAATTAAAAGTTTCCATTTACCCTGAAAAATAACATCAAACCTCAAAATCGCGATTCTCTAGAAGGAATTCAATCAACGCTTTTTCCTCGGCAACTTCCCAGCACTTTTGAGGGTTGTAGCGCTTGCGTTTTGGTGTAAACTAAAAAAAGTATTCACAAACGTTTAAATTAAAAAAGGATTCAGCATTTTTTATTATATTTACCTCAACTTCGCCGTTTGTGCTCAGTTTTTCTATTTAGTTGTGCGGTTAACGAATTTGCGGCCAATTTATTTGAACTAAATGCAAGCAATAAGAACAGGAAACATAAACAAATACAGCTGATTCAAAGTAGCACTAAATAAACACAGTACGCAGAGTTGTATCGTCAAACTTACATTTTTGCATTTAAAACAGCAACAACGCTTCTACAACAGTTGTACCAAACTATGACTTACGACATATATGACAATAAACGACACCTTGTGAACTACCTAATTGTGTTTAAATGAAATACTAGGAAAAATGTTTTTGAAATGATTTTTAAAAAATTGTTATAAGCTTTCGATTAGCGTTGTCCATTTTGCTTCTTTTTTTACATTTTTAATATATAAAATATATGCATATAAAATATGTTTCAATTACATCGTTGGACGCATTTTAATTACATCTTTTTATTATTGTAAAAAAAAGTGTTCAGAAACTGCTTACGCTTTATAGCGCCACGAGACATTTACTTAATTTAGGTGGTTATGATTTTAATCAAGGTTTTAATTATGCGGCAACCCACTAAGAAACATATTTTTGAAATTAAGCTTTCTTACGCCTTTTAGTTTGAAAAATTTATAAACCTTTCACTCGTTAATTGAACTTAACTTACGCATAAATAGCTGGCAATTGTTTTCCCAGTTATTTCGCTGATTACTTTAATACTTTAATTAAATTTAAGCTTTTAAAAAGGCGGCAACTGATTTAAAAAACTGCTTACTTGGGAACTCACCTAATAAACTAAATATGTGCCGAATCTTATCTAAATATAGTCCAGTCCCCATTTAGAAATCTGTGATTTAACGTCATGGCGCGAACTGTAATTGAATTGAACCGTTGCAAATTTTTCGACTTTTCTTTTTTCTCAAAGGCCGATCACCCCAAAGTGGGTAAGACTTTTATTTTTGGTGGACAACATGAAATCCACCTTACATTAGACTAACTGCCCTATAATGACGACGTGACAAAGCTTATCAACCTGACAGTTGTCAGATTTACTGCGCTTAAAAATATGCCGCAGAATATAATGCTGCTTTCATTATCGCAGTAGGACATAATAACTACAACGACTGTTGTCATCATTAGAGGCCTGAACACCGGCTTTACCGCATAGTTTTAGGCACTGTAAATCTGAGAATTGTCAGGTTGGTAAGTTTTGACAAGTCACCTCAATTGGGGGGTAAATAACTGCGGTGTGAAATTCGAAAATTGTTGCGTACATTTGATTGGAAGATTATTAGCTACATATGTATATACATACATAAATATGCATTTGTTTCAATATTTACTTGTCGGGGTATAAGGTCTCAATAAGCAAATGCAGAAGGGTATGGTTCAACTATTCACCACCGTACATTGGATTGCCGGCCCACAGCTCCGAACTTGCGGAAAATATGTACGCCGACGTCAAATTGCAGCTGTAAGGGGAAGAAGTTTAAAAAAAAAAAACGAAACATTAAAAAACGAAAACATTAGGAATGCTTGGCTCATTTGCTTGCATCATTTAACAAAACACTACAGCCAAAATCACCAAAAACAACAACACAATCTACTTGTCAAATGCACTTGCATAGCGAGTACTCGTAATGCAAATGAATGGACGGATGGACGTGAAAACGTGACAAAACAATTTGTACGACTTGAAACTTCATTGCAAATAGCGAAGAAGAAAAAAGTAAACAAAAATGTTGAGGCGATATATGTACCTTGAATTCCGTTCTGGCTATTTGCACTAAACTGCTGCACATTAAGGGTGCTCTCCCTGCCAGTTTTTTATCAGCGTTTTAAAATGTTGTTCCCAAGATCATTTTGAAACCATGTGGCAAAAAGCATTCGGTAATTTAATCATACAATGTTGTGGCATATCCGATGGCACATTTAAAACTAATGACATTCCGCTGCATTTAGCAAAATTTGCAAGTGGAGAGTAATGAGAAGCGACTAGGAATAGGGTGAATAATCTAAAGGGAGTGTTTCGGCTATAAAAGGTAATTCGTTAACTTTTTGTTTTACGAACAGATGCTCGGTTTGCAATTACTAATAAATACCAAAATAGTGTTCAAAATCGATTGAAAACTGTGGGTATACATACAACAATCGGTAGTTAAAATTCTGCCAATAAGAAAAACAATTACATAGGATCAGTGAACGACAGAACTTCGGCTTCGGCTTCGGCCATGTTCGGACATGTTTGGCCAATCAAGTTCGGTTCGGTTTCGGCGAAAAACTGCCGAACTTTGACCGATCATTTGTAAATTTTTATTAATAAAATATTTTTAATCACAATCACTTTCACACAATGAAAAGAAGTTTTCTAAATGATTCTCTTTAAATTAGGCATGACATATGCAAGATATATGTATGTGAACAAAATGGTAGTATAATAACTTATAATGAAATTGACTTGAATATTCTCTACTCTCCGCTATTAATTTGTTTCGTCTTTTTTAGTCTTGTGAATGGATTTAGCTTTGAATTAACGTTCTGTGACTTATCATAGTTTTTTTCATCATAATTTGTTTCGAAAAAATTCAATTGCAAAGAAATCCTTATGAAGTCAGTATTTGAATAAAACATGAAGGCTAGCGGGTCTGACAATTAATGATCCCACTTTGGTATGAAAAGCGATGCAAATATCATTCCTTTGCCGGCAGAACCGCGTAAGGGGATAAATTTGCAATGGAAAATCAAATAGAATTCGCAAATCTAATTTGATACGAGACAACGCGATTTTCATACAGCTCTTTTGAAGCCACTCTTTTATGTTATAATGAGTATCTGACTACAGATTCCAAATTTAATAGGGATACTTCAGTTCGGACTTAAAACCACATTTACGGTGACTGGACTAAACCAGCCCAATGATATGCTTCGTTAAAAAAAATATGCAACAAAAATTGCAGACGCAAAGGGTTGGATAGATCACTCTGACTGAGACCCAAGGTCTACCTTTTTTTTTTACAGATTGGGCAAAGCTCCACAATAAGGTTGGTAGCGAAATCTACTCTAAGGGTCTCTGAATAAACATCAGTTAAGGGCTTTCTGTTTGCTACAGCATTTTGCAAGCGAAACTAATAGCTAGAACACTCAGGAAAAACCTTCCTGTGCGATAGGAAAAAATTACTTTTTCTAAATAAAAATTCACTTGAAATATCTCCAAGTAAATGGTTCTCTTAAAAAGAGTAAACGATTTAAGTAAGCTTCATTTCTTTAATTTGTTGTAGTTGAAAGTCATAAAATGTATTTAAAAGAATGAACGAAGGGGATGCAATAACATACAAACATATTCATAAAAATCAAACAAATTTTATAAATACATAACTTCTTCTTCCTCTTTACTACTGGCTTGTTTAATTTTATATACAACATTGGCAACTCTGTTTGCATGTCAAATGATGCCACCGCACCACATGCTTTTTTTTCAAAGCACTGGCTAAATTCAAAATTATTGACGAAAAGTTTTACTAATACTGAGTAAATTTATTTCCTCAAATTAATGGCACAATATTTTGAGCATGCACCTGAATTATGGAAATATTTCTAACATTGAGTTCATTTTATTAATATTAAGGAAAAAATAGTAAGTCTAAAATAATGAAACTGGTTTCTTATTCAAAAGGTGTTTTAAGGACTCACCACTTTTTGTTTAATAAGGGCCTCAGAACCTTTACAGTCCATAATATTTTACGCATACAGCCAATCACCTATTAAATCCCAACAGTGCGGCCGAACCACCTCGAAAGTAGCGAACAACTTTAGCCGATCTGCGCAAGCTTTACTGTGAGAATTGATCGAAAAGACTCTTTGACATGGCAATGACGCATTTTAAATAAGGAATTATTGTTGAAATCAAATATATCCAAACACTTTTGACACACCAATATAAATAATGCAATACCTGACCGCCAATAAATTTAAATTACTGAGAAAACTGCGAGATTTGTAAATATTGATCGCTCAGGTATAAGCTCAAGTCGTGATAGTGAAAGTGAAATGTTTAATTTGAAATAATTAGCAATATTTATGTGGGATGGTAAACGGGTTAAAGGGAAACGCCATCTGCGGACCAAACGCGAAGCCAATTGAACAAAAGCTAATAAGCAACACTGACTTAACGACACCGTTTAAACTTGACGAACGATGGAGGATAGCGACAACAACAGGCAGACGAAGAAACAGAAGTTCTGGAAATGGCAAAGCGGGCAGTGGTTAATCCGGTACGCCTCGCAACCGCATTGATGGTTTAACCTTAAATTTTAAACTACGACTTAGTTTTAACTTAAGCATTAAATTTAAACCTTAGGGTTAATATGAATAAATGCTAATCTAGAAACTTCAATATCAACCAACGGGCATTTTATTACATTTATATAATTGGGAATTATACTATAGTCAAAAATCTGACGCTTATAGGGTTAATAAAAAACTACATTCCTACCGTTTAAGAAAAGGCAACGTTATTCAAATAGAGGCCTATGTCATCGTTATTGATGAAATCAAAAACAAATGGCAGGGGGGTTTAAATCCCGCAACAAAATTAGGAATCGATTTTTAGCCTATAAATCTGCCCTCGCCGAGGCAAGTGGCATCATAAACTATAGAAAAAGTTTTATCTAATAGCGGTCGCCACTCGGCAGGCAATCGCAAACCTCCGAGTCTATTTCTGCTTTGATAAAAACTTCTCACAAAAAAACATTCGCCGTTCGTAGTCGGCGTAAAACTGTAGGTCCTCCAATTTGTGTTACAACATCAAGACGCACACCAAAAATTATAGGAGAAGTTCGGCCAAAATCGCTTAAGCGGTTATAGCGCCAATGAAGTAAGTAAGTACAATAATTAAACGTACTCGTAGTTGGTGATTTTTCGCATACCATGAGAACAGGAAAAATTGGGTAGAATTAGACCAACTAAACCGAAAAATGTAATTTTTTGCGTTTTCGCGTATTTTATAAAAAAAGACCAAGTATTATAGCTTCACTAAAAATTCATTTTCCCATAGAGTACTTAACCTTCCTGACCATTTCGTCGGTCTGTGAGACCGATGAATAACTTTTGTGTTAATTTCACGAGAACAAAAAATGGCAACTCCGCCATTCTCTCAGTATCTTCATTATTACTCATTATACAACTTTTAGTGTAACAAGTGCGTGTGAGTTGAAGTGTTGTACTGGTGATTGCTAATCAGATGGTTTGTGAGACCGACTTATAGTTAAGTGTAACATTTTCGTCAGGTAAGTTGGTTTTGCAAAATTAGAAATTGTTAGATGAAAATGGACAATTAACGATCAGTTTATATGATTTAATAAGAGAATTGTGTTCAAAATTAATTATCGTGAGATTTTCTTTAGATATGGCAGATATTGAGCGCATAAGAGCTATTCTGAATGAAATTGATTCAGATCCAGATTCTGATGTGGAAAGTGGTACTGAATACGAAGATAATATTGATGTGTATGAAGCAAACACTGATACTGAACAAGAAGAAACCGAGGAAAGTGATGTTGAAGATGCACAGGACACTGAATCGAGTCACAATCACTTTTTTATTGGAAAAGACAAAACTACAAGGTGGATGAAGTCCTTCCCAAAATCTTCAATAAAAACACGGTCGAAAAATTTAATAACAAAGCTCCCTGGAGTGAAAGGCGCACCATTGAACAGAAAAAGTCCTGGTGAAATATGGAATCTTTTTTTCCGAAAGTGTTATTAATATTATAGTGGATGGTCCTAACAAACACATCGAACATATTGGCAAAACTACATCTGATACCAACATTACAGATGCTTTAGAGATAAATGCATTCTTTGGTCTCCTGCTTTTTGCTGGAACTCGGAAAAACGCTCGGTTAAATACTAAAGATCTTTTTAAAACTGATGGTTCTTCACCCGAAATTTTCCGCCTTACAATGACTCTAAATCGATTCATATTTTTAATGAGCTACATTAGGTTTGATGACAAAAATACGAGGTTTTGACCGGTCTTTATTGGACAAGTTGGCTCCAATCAGAGATTTGTTTGACGAGGTTGTGTCCTCCTTTGGCAAATACTTCATTCCTTCGGAGTTTGTAACAATTGATGAAAAATTGGAGGCCTTTAGTGGACGTTGCGGCTTTAGACAGTATATTCCCTCCAAGCCAAATAAATATGGTATCAAAATCTATGCTCTTTGTGACGCCAAGTTATATATAGTTGGAGGTTTATGTTGGCAAACAGCCAGAAGGGCAATACCACGTTGATACGTCATCTTTGGTATTGGTCACTCGTCTGTCTGGAATGATACATGGATCCGGGCGGAACATTACTTGTGATAATTTTTTTACGAGCGTTCCCCTAGCACAAAGTTTGTTAGAAAATTATAAGGTCACTCTAATTGGAACAATCCGTAAAAACAAAAGAGAACTGCCACATGAATTTCTTAACACAAAAGGACGTAAAGTAAAATCAATGTTATTCGGATATCATCCAGACTGTACTTTGGTATCCTATATTTCAAAAAAAGGCAAGAACGTAATCCTCATTTCAACCATGCATGACAATGGCACTGTTGATGAAGAAACGGGTAAAGCTGAAATCATCATAGATTATAATATGACAAAAGGAGGCGTAGATACTGTGGACAAAATGTGTGAAGCCTACAATTGTGCTAGAGGTACAAATAGATGGACACTTGTGATTTTTTACAGTCTAATGAATGTATCGGACATTAACTCGTTTGTTATCTACACATTCAATAATCCAGAAGAAAAAAAATGTCGCCGCAAATTCCTTGAGGAGCTTTCTTATGATTTAATTAAGCCGCATATTATAAGAAGAGCTTCTCTTCCACACAACGCACTACGTACAAAAGAAAGAATTCAACAAATATGTGGGGTTCCCGCTCCTAATATTCCGTCAAGCTCCAACTCTGGTCGCTGCGTATACTGCGGGTCTAAGAAAAATCGAAAAAGTCGATAAAACTGTAAGAAACGTTTTAAACTCTTTTGCCTAGAATACGCTGTAATGGTTTGTAGTGAATGCTACGAAATCTCTAACGACTGATTGAAATTTACAAAGACTAACCTCATGATGAGGCATATATTTTAAGCATTTTCTAATAATTTTTTTTTTAGTGTTCCTGTTTTTTCTTGAATTCATTTGAATTTTTTTGTTTACTTTTAAGATATATGTTAATAGAAAAACAACATTTTATAAATGTTGTGTTTTGTGAATGAATTTTTTTTTTTATTTTTATATTAGGTCTAAGATCAAATATGCCAAAGCATTGTGATGAAATATAAATTGATGATGTGAGCTAAAAAAAAACTTAATTTTGTTTTTTTCTTACTTCAGTTATTTCAGATTAGTTTGTTAAATATGTCCACTGCACAGGTTTTGAAAATTTTAGAATAGTTTTGAGATACCGAGAAATATTTGAAATCGGTCTAAGAGACCGAGAAATGTGAATGTGTCGCACAAACATGAAAATAGTCAGGAAGGTTAACATAAACATTTTTCTAATGATAGTGATATTTTCTCCAATAAAAATAATGAAATGAGCAGATATCAAAAATTGCTATCTAAGTCTTAAAAAACAGTAAATCAATGCAAAACCACAAAAAATAGCAAACATTTTACAACAAGTTGAAGGTGCAAATAAACATCAAATGTGAAATCCATGACTACAAGAAACTGGAAAATGCCACAACTTTATAGAAGAATTCCACAAAAAAACATTATTTGATCGAATTTTGCTAAATTTTAAACTTTAAACACGTGCAACGGAAAAATCAAATCCATGGATGAAAAAATCGTTTTGTAGGTTAAGTAGTTATGGGAAGTGTGAACTTTATAAAAATTTTTGGTTTTATCGAACACTTAGAATTTTTTTTTGCATTAGCAATGGTATGAGAATATTGAATAACTTTTGAAAGAAACAAAAAAGATTGCAAAAAATGGTGTTTTATTTTAATTAGTTCATTCCTTTACAATTTATGTGAACTATTTTTTAAAAGCACCATCAATTAAATTACAACTTTTTTGACTTTCGCAAACCGTGCATTTCGGGTATTTTCCATCAATTCGTCGAGCATTTCGAACGATGTGGCGGCATGAATGTTTGTCTTGAACTTTCGGCTTGCTGGTGTAAACTTTTCTCTGTAAATAACCCCACAAAAAAAAGTCCGCGGGGTGCTAAATCAGGGTATCTTGATGACCAGTCTAAATCGCCTTTTTTCGGTATCACATGTCTTGTTGTAACTAGAAGTCAATCTGATTTTTTTCCAAGCACTTTCGGACACAAAAAAAAAATATGCCAACATCCACCGATCGGGTAATAGTATTTTACTAATCTCGTGAATACTTTCTGTCCGCCAATGAAAAGGGAATTTCAAATTTTACACCATGATATAATTAAATTCGATTATATCAGAGTACCCAGAAGCACTGAGGACCGAGGCCGTAAGTCGTCTTAATACAATATATTCATTCAAAATGAAAGCATGAAAAATGCAACTAGTTTGCAGATTGCACAGAAAATTTTCTTTCAATTTGCAATACTCTTATCCAAATTTTTGCCATGACTTGTTTTTATCTGGCACTTTAAAACATGCTTTTAATGCTTTAGAACAAAATGAGTGTCGACTGAATGGTTTTTCAAACATAGAAAATGTTGACAAAAATAGCATTAGCGAGTTGTTCATTTCTGGTGATTGCAAAAAGTGCAGTTATAATATTTCGTACGTTTAATCCAACTAGTTATATAAGCAAAAGCATACACTTATCCATAAACAAACAAAAAATCACACACACACACACATGTATAAATAATTGTGCACAAACATTGCACGTGTTTATTATTGCACTCGAAGTTTAAGTGTAAACAAACTCTATGTTAATGTTCTAACTGCGCCTTTTGCATCCGCCTTTAAACCATTAATGTCAACGTAAATTTCATTATACATAGTCCCTTTTGCCACGGTCCCAGGCATTCGTACATATCATTGTTTTGCTTTGCAAGTGTTGCATTGTTTTGTGGCAAGCGAACAAAATTCCAGCAACAGCAGCCACGCAGCCACGCAGCCACGCAGCCAGTCAGCCATTCAACCATCCAACCAGTCAGCCAGTTGGCGAGCAAAGCAAAGTACCATCTCACCGACCAGCTTGAGCTTAACAGCTTATGTAACGATTTCTATTATACTCGCAGTGCTACTGGTTCTCAATCCTTGCTACATGCATGCATATTTGCTTCTTGATGTTGCACTGGCACAATGCAACGATGAAAATAGCAACAGAATTAGCGTAAACCCGAAAACTCATAACAATTTGTGGGTGGAAACTTTTGCATTTTCTTTCCATGCGTTCACACATTTGTTGGTGGATTTCATGTGCGAGTGCATGTGGCTTACATTAATTTCACACATATGTACATATTCATAGCTCTGTGTTTGAGTGTGTGCAATGTTTGAGTGTCTTGCTTTTCAACACTTTTCCAAGCAATAAGCCAGTAGTGTGGTGTATGCCAATTGTTTGCAATAATTTTAGCTCAACGGCGCACACTGCAAGAAAATCGCTATTTATTTTTTTTATCCGACAACCTTTGAAAAGTTCATAGGAGTATGTAGCCGTTGCACAACTACAAATTCCTAAGCTAAAATTGAATAAGCTACAAACAGAAAAAATTTTAGAAAAATTTTAGAAAATAAGTTTCCCATAAGAATCCCATAGATGAATGAATGGAAAGGTGCCCTAGACCTAGACACAGAGTCGAGGGCTATCTTTACAGATGGTTACAAACTCAAGGAAAGAGTGGGCAGCGGGAATCACTCTAACGAATTAGCGCTGGACCTCCAACTTTCGCTTACCCGACCACTGTAGTGTTTTTCAGGCAGAGCTTAATGCCATAATGGAGACTGCTCGGTGTCTAAAAGTATCCACTACTTCAGACAGACCTGCCACTATATTTAGATATCCCGGCAGTCTCTTAATTCTCGCAAAACAACGTCCAAAGTTACCATAAAATGCAGAAATTCCCTAAATCTGCTCGCGTCTAAGTGTTACGTGACTGCGGCATGGGTCCTTGGGTATAGTGACGGAATTGCCTATGATAAATGCTGCTATAGAAGAAGTCATGCCTCTAACTTCCTACAAACATAGTTTAAACACACAACTCATCGAGGAGGTGAATACCTGGTGGGCTATGCAGCTCACTTGTAGGATTACCCGACAAGTTTGACCAAAGGTTAACGTATAGCGATCCAAAGCGCTGATTTACCTTGACAGACCTTCTTTCAGAGTAATGGGCGTGGTAATAACTGGGCACTGCCTTATGGGCACCCGCGGGAAGAGATTGGGCTGCCTAACCAAAGATTTCGGTTGAAGTTGCAGGGACGAAGAGGAAGCGGATAACATCTAACACTATCTCTGCCACTCCCCTGCCCTAACTAAAACTCGAAACTAATTCTTAACTAGGCACTTTCTAGACTGTTGGGCTGACCTGAGCTCGGCAAGCAATCCCGATCTCCTGTGTTACGTAAGTCTCACTCGCTGGTTCACCTTCTAGGGGAAGAGCCAGATTACCAGGCAAGCTTGGCCAAAGGTTTATGGAAGTAAAGCTATCCAAGGCTTTCATTCGCCTTGAGCGCTGAACAACGATTTCTTTCACAAGTTGCAGAGACGAGCAGGAAGTGGAGACATGGCATGGCTCCCGCCAGCGCTGTCACCACGAGCCACTCTAACTTAACCTAACCTATTAGAAAATTTGAAGTGTTGATTCAATCGTTGACAGATTGAAACTTTAACTTGTAAGTTATTTTTTGGTAGTCTAAATCAAACGAAGTGACTAAAAAAAGTTGTCTTAGTGGGTGAATGCCAAACCCTTTGTAGTTTCATAAATCTCAAAACCATCAGTTGAAATGGAGACGACAAAACGCAAAATATCTAAGCGTAGATCAGATGAAGTTCCAGCAACAATTCGTTTCAGGATTCTCTGCTATTTTCGACGTAAAATAAGTCACTACGAATATTCAATGAACCCCAAAATGGCATTTGGAAGGATGGCATCGTCTCTACAGACTATTTCCAAGTGGTTCCGAAAATCCCAGTTGGGACAACATTTTTTTTTTTGTAGAAACACGTCACTGCGGCTCAGGTCAAGTCCAAAGTTGCCAAAGTTTCACGAATGACCCAAGAAATGATTGCTAAGGAATTGGGCTTGATTGGTCATACGAAGTTATCATCTGGGATACACGAAGAAATCTGCTCAACGCGATCGACGAATTTCAAATGAGGCCCAAAACGTGGCACGAATGCATTTTGCTTACTTTTTCCTAAATGATAAATTCGAAAATGGGCTCTAGTAACTTTAGTAAATTCATTTCTTGTGACGAATCTTTGATCTATCCGTACGATCCAAAAATCAAATAGCAGTCCATGGTATGGAGTGCAACTAGAACAAACCCACCCGATAAGGCAGCAAAACTCGAAGCTGCTTTTCCCCGAGAAACGGGTAAAGCAGTAACTGCAAAATGGTAAAAAAAAGGCTCCTTCTCAAAAGTCTAAACAAAAAATAGTATTTGAATTTGCGGCGCTATTTTAGCTAATTTTGCAAATGGCAAATAATTAATTCTATATGTTTTTCAGTGGTTTTCTACCACTGTGCGTTGCTGCTTTATTTTCGCTTAAATGTTGTAATTTTCGAACATATGTGCATTGTTTGCTTTACCTTCGTACGCTACTATTTTATGCGCTTCGAAATTTAATATGCACATTTGAAAATTAGTGTTAAATGCCACATCGTGGTGTCAGTTGGTGCAAATTGTATTTTTTTATGTTGTGACTGCCATAAACGGGACAACCAATGAGAGTTGAGTTTTACTTTTTATGAGAATTCAAAATTTTTTACGATAATTTTTGCTCGAAAGCTTGCGGTAATCTTTAAGCCATGGTAGCAGAAATTTGGGACGTGCTAATTATTTTACACAAATGTAGTAGAAGATAAAAGATAACCTAGAAAACCAAAGTCGCTTCAGGGCTTTATTTTAGTACAAAATCAAGCGAAAATGATGTTGTAGTCTAGCGCAGTGGGAGGTTATTTGCAATAACTGCTATAAGAAAAGTATTTTATGTTTTGGATAGCAAAGTTTAGTTGTTTCAAAGTTTTTCAAATTTATATACCCCCGTAAAAGTGCACGCTACGCTTCGGCAGCCCAGTTATAAGAGCAGAGGGATTACTGCAACTTTGGTATCTAATAAAATCATACAAAGAGGCTCAAATTCAGAATAGAGAAACATGTAAAGAGGTTGTAGTGGAAAATCCTAACTTATTTGGCAAAGAGCTTCACTTATACACTTTGCCTGCGTAACGGAAGTCGCATCAGAATCTCATAACGAATGTCGGTACGATATTACGGCAGTAATTCACCACAAGGCGCTTATATGGGGGGGAAAAAACATACAAACTGAGGTAGTGACATATCAATCTGTTTATTTATTTATTTATTTATTTATTTTAGTCAAGGAATACAATGTAGCTTTTTAATAACTTAAATTAAGGTAATTTTAGATTATGTTTTTTAGAACTACTACAGAAAGTGAAATATCGATATGAACCATTTGATTGACTTGATTAATTTCCCTGAGGTCCGTCCAATAGATTCATTCATAGCATAATTCGGCTTTGCGGAATATTTTTAAAATAAGTTAAAACGCCTCAAACTACTTAAAGGAATATTAAACGGTATGCTCTGCAAAAAAAATTCGGGACTATCAACGGCGTTAGAAAGCATTGAAGATAAATTAGTAGGATAGAAAATTCCTCTTATTCACAAGCAATTCTATATTTAGAAGTAAGCAACGTGACTTAAAGGAAAGCATAGATTCCGTTAAGTTAAGATATCTTAGTGTAGACTTGATAAAAGTTTACGGCAAATGCTCAATTCTGTTTTCATGCATCGCCAAATATTGGAGGCATATTCTAAGTGAGACGAGACCTAGCAAAAGCAATGAAAAGTTTTTTAAGGCTGTATGGATCAGAATAATCGGAACTATTATGACAAACAAATGCGAGCGTGGAGTAGGCGTTTGGAACAATGAAATTAATATGGACAGTAAATGTGGATTTCGTGTCAAAATACACTCCCAGATCTTAAATCTGATCTACCGATGTCAAATTAGTACCAGCAATCGAATAAGTTGCGTTTGATTTATTCAACTTTCAAGAAAAACTCATATGAAAACAGTTATCAATATTTAAGAAAAGGTGACTTCTTTTATACCAAGAGTGGACTTCATCTAAATCCGATTGAAGCGTCACAGAATCCCTGTTGTTCTTTACAGTCGAATAAACTTTGAGATCATCAGCATAGAAAAGAAATTTCGAGCACAAAAAGTACGAGGAACTCCTGAATCAGCGTAAGAAGGGCGTGATGTCATATTATCGAATCGCGCCGTACAATACCCCCTTCCCTTTAGTTCGGACTTTATGCATTCCAGGAATGGGGAGTGAAAGCCCTCAACTTCTAATTTATTAACTAAGAATTTATGGGACAGCCTATCAAACGAGTTGGCAGAATCCATATGTACTGTATCGATTTAATACCCAACCTCAAAAACTTTATTGCAATCATCGGTAAAAACAACAAGATTTGAAATACATACCAAACCCATGCTGATTATGAAAAATTATATTTTAAATTGCAAAAATAATTATATCCTAGACAATCCTTGCGAAACATTTTAGCAACCATTGTCTATTTAGCAATCAGTCTATAATTCGAGGCATTGCTTTTATTTTTCTTTTTTTTAAATTGGGGCAGAACAGTTCTAGAAGAGAATAGGAGATTGACCATCTACATCAATTTGAGTGGCTGATTTTAGATTTACAATTCTCCTTAGCAATTCTTCCTTCGTGAGCAACAATGAGCCAAAAAACACAAAAATATGTATCAGAAATTCTAGGATTACCATGTTCAGTAACATCATCGACGAATATTGCAGAATTTACATACTTATTTTTATAAAACTTGGAGGCATTAGGTAGGAGGTAGAAGGTAGATTTAATAAACTACCAAAAGGCTTTATATTATTTTCAAAATTACTGTTATATTTTTTAAGAAGCACTTTATCAAGTTTTTTGAATTCATACAAACAACATTTGTAATATTCACAGTGAGAAGTATTTTTAAACACTTTGAATATTTTGTACAACCTGTTACAGAGGTTTTTTTTAAATGCTTTAGTTGCTTGGTCTACCAAGGTAACTTATAACCTTTTACAGGAGCCTTCCGGGAAAAATAGACGAGTAGTTCGGGACTGGTTCATCACGACAACAACTACTAACACTACCACTACTAGTACTACCACTAATACTACGACTACAACTGCTACAACTATTTTTTCTTATGCTACTGCTAATTACTACTAATTACTACTACTATTTTACTTATGCTACTACTTTTACTAACATATATATATATGTATATATTTATTGAAAAAGTTGGAATCCGCCTCTAAAAATGTTTTCATATAAACGCTTTTATTTTACACCAATACTCTTATATTTTAGTAAGCTTAGAAATTGTATTTATTTATTATTTTTAAACAGCCGTCGACACTCATTCACGTTTTCTTAATCCTACCTTCTTTGGATCTTATACCGTAATATTTCCTTAAACTAAATAACTTAGTTTATTTTCTTTCTTAAGCAGGTGGCAACCCTCTCTAAAATTTTTTTTTTTTCAAAATAAGGCTTTATTAAACCTTTGTTCGAGGAACATATTTTACCATTTGATTTATCTTTTTGTAATTTAAATTAATTTGTTATATAGCTGGCAACCCTTTCCAATAACTATTTTGAAGTTAGGCTTTCTTAAAACTTTTAAATTGACACTCATACTGTTAAACTCCACTTAGTTTATTAATTTAACATAATTCAATTTTATACAGGTGGCAACCCTCTTTCGAAATATTTTTGACATCAAGCTTTATTACACTCCTTTTGGTTAATACTATATTGCAATATTTGATGGCGGCCGCCGTAGCCGAGTGTGTAGTGTGTGCGAGCTTCATTCGCTCGATCCCGGGTTAGAATTCTGACCGGGGCAAATAATATCAAAACTTATGGAAAAGTGTTTTCTAATAATAATTTTTTAACCACAATGGCCAACGCTTATCTTTATAATAAAGCTTAATTATGCCCATAATAGTAAATTATATGCGTTTTATTTCTGCTTGAAAACCATGTGTCAAAAAAAAACCCATTTATTACAAGGAAGTTTCACATCTGGGTCATGCCTTTGGGCGCAAGAGTCTCATAAAGGCTTAAAATGTTTAGTATAGAGCACGTCTCGATGATCTTGCCATAAAATGGCGCAATAAAATGACTCAATACTGGCTCAAGAGTGCTGCTGCTTTTAAAAACCCGTGCTTTGTTTAACCAATTTACTACGTACTATATTGCGCTAATTATAGAGAATAGATCAGCAAAAGTTATAACCGCTAAGTGGCGCAGAAGTCGATATGTTCCTAAAAACCTCATTTATGGTCGTTCTGACTGAAACTGGCGTCGGACTTAGTGCAACCCAATTTATTGTTATAACGCAATCAAACGATTGTGCCATTTAGAATTCTCAATATCGCCTCTCCAAAATTATATTTGGTTTTAGTATTAGAAGATTCATGGTAATCTTTTTGTTAAATTATATATTGATTTTTTTAAATTTGTATATGACAATTTTATTAAAAAGTGTGTATTGCTAATTGAATATACTAAAACTCTTTTTTAAAACAATTTCATTTTATTTTACTATATTTATTATACTATACATATTTAATTTAAATAGAATTTTCTTTCATTTCAGAAAGGTTGCAGCTCTTTTAATAACTGCTGCCAAAAACATTTTTTTAAATTTATACTCATTCATATATGTACATACATATGCTTGTAATGTACCTTTATTTTAATGACTCATTTATCTAATTTTGATTGAATTAAAATATTTTACTTCTTTACTCTTATATATGTATCATATATTGAGCGCGGAAGCGAAAGGACGTGTTTTTTTTAGCTCGCTAAGTGAAAGTTTGTGCAAAAAAAAAAAATCACAAGCGGCCAACAACAACAACAAGAAAAAAAATAAAGAAAATAAAAAACAACAAATAAAGTGAAATACAAACTGTATTGTAAGCGAAAAGACGCTAAATATTAAAAAAAAAAACAAAAAAAAACCAAATACATCGGTTTGTTTACCTAATTTGTAGACAAACCAAAGTCCAACCAACAAAAAGTGCAAAGTGCATCACAGCAACAATGAACATGAGTCAACAAAACCAGCGCAGACATTCACTGCAATCAGCAGGGGAACGCAACAAATACTTCTCCATTGTTGCTCCCAGCTCGACCCAACGCAACACCAACAAAAAGTCGGCCCAGTTAGCGATCACGACATCTCCTGCAAATCGAGCAAAAGCTGTCACCCCACCAGCAGATAACAGCCAATCACAGTCAATCATCGCGTCATCAATCGTAAGTACTGCAGTAGTGCACAAAAAGCAGCAGAGGTTACGAGCAAAAGGCCGGCAGTGCAGACAGGCATTGATCGCTACGTGACGATCAAGCGCAAGGCAAGCCCTTCTAAAAGTGTACAGGGTGCAAAAAGGGCTAACACTAGCGATGGGAAAAAACTTTCACCCTTGGGTGATAATAGATTTTCAATCTTAAGTGTAGATAACGCAAGGTCAAAAACATCTGCAACGCAGGGTGCAACCAAAGTCGACAGTGCCAAGCCACCACCAATATATTTGCGTGAACGCAGCTCTAATGCACTTGTCGCCAACATTGCCCGCATCATTGGCACTAACAATTTCCACATTGTTCCTCTTAAAAAAGGAAACATTGATGAAACAAAAATTCAGATATACACTGAAATAAATTTCCGAGAAGTAGTTAATTTTTTATCCGCAAAAAATAAAAACTACTACTCATACCAATTAAAGAGTTCCAAGGGGCTAATGGTTGTAATGAAAGGAATTGAAGCCTCAGTAAATTCCGATGAAATAAAAGAAGCGCTTGGGGAACAAGGGTTTGCTGCTAAGTCAGTTATTAATATAATAAACAAAAATAAAATACCGCAACCCATGTACAAAATAGAGCTTATGCCTGACTCTGTTCAATTAAAAAAGAACGAAACACACCCGATTTACAAATTAAAATATTTGTTAAATCGTAGAGTCACAGTTGAAGAACCATTAAAAAGAAATGGTCCAGTGCAATGTACTAATTGCCAAGAATTTGGCCACACGAGATCTTACTGCACCTTGCGCACTGTATGCGTAGTTTGTGGAGATCTTCACCACTCTTCCGAGGGTAGTAAAAAGAGGGAAGATGTACTCTCAAAAAATGCAGTAATTGCGGCGGTAACCACACCGCAAACTATAGAGGCTGCCCAGTCTATAAAGACCTTAAAATAAAGCTTGCTCAAGGTATTCAAGCAAAACGCAACCAAATTCCAATTACACCTAATTTGGCAAATACTAATACGGTCACAAGTAATATCATTGGCTCGAGTATCCCCAATAATTTTGCAAATACAATATCTTATGCCAATATTTTAAAAGCGAATGCTGTAAATGCTAATCCAAGCATAGTTAATGCCCATGCGACACAAAATGCTAACCCATGCATAAATAATATAGAAAAAGTATCCCCAAGCACCACACCAACTAGTGGGTTAGAGTCAATGATTTTAAATCTTACACAATGTATGTCACAGTTCATGACAACAATGCAAAGCATGATCCAGGATTTGATTAAAGTCCAAACACAAATGCTACAATCCTTAATTAATAAAAAATGAATCAGCTTAAAATATGCTTATGGAATGCAAACGGTGTCAACCAGCATAAGTTAGATCTCAAACGATTCTTAACACAAAATGATGTGGACGTTATGCTTATATCAGAAACCCATCTAACAAACAAGTATAACTTTAATATACCTGGATACACATTTTATAACACAAACCACCCAGATGGTAAAGCTCATGGTGGAACAGCAGTGCTTATAAGAAGCAGGCTAAAGCATCATTCATTAGAACCTTTTAGTACGAATTATATGCAAGCCACTTCAATATGCCTTATAAATCGTGGCACTGATCTGAAAATTTCAGCAATTTACTGCCCGCCGCGCTTCTCAATTACAGACAAACAATTCAAAGAATTTTTTAACACATTGGGTGATCGGTTCTTGGCAGGTGGAGATTATAACGCCAAACATCCTTACTGGGGTTCACGCCTTGTGAACCCGAAAGGTCGGCAGCTTTATAACACTATTATTGATAAGCGAACACGTCTTGACTTTGTGTCACCTAGACAGCCAACTTATTGGCCAACAGATGTTAAGAAAATGCCTGACTTAATTGATTTTGCAGTCATTAAGAATATTGACAGAAGTATGATAACTGCCGAAACCTGGCCTGATCTGTCTTCGGATCACTCACCAGTTATGATCACATTATATGAACAGCCATATTAAATCGAAAATTTTTCCCAATTGACATCGCATAAAACAAATTGGCTAAAATATAAAAAATTTATCAGTAGCCATGTTCAAACAAATTTCAAAATTAAGAATGGGGAGGATATTGATGACAGTATTAACGTTCTGAACTCCTTGCTTATAACAGCTGCCACAGTAGCTACTCCAAAGTCTGTATCTGATACAAGTTTTCCCCACAAAAAAACGAACAGTCGAATCGAACACCTTGTTATAGAAAAACGAAAACTCCGAAGAGAGTGGCAGAATTCTAGATCGCCTACAGCAAAACTTAATCTCAAAAGAGCGGAGAAAATACTGAAACAAGCCCTTAAACATGAAGAGGAACAAAATATTAATGTTTTCATTAAAAAGCTAACCCCCAATGGTCTCCAAAAAAAATCATTATGGAGTGCGAACAAAAATATCAAGCCGCCAGTGAAGCCTGAAATGCCACTTAGAAAAGAAAATGGCTCTTGGGCGCGTAGCTCAGAAGAAAAGGCTAAATGCTTCGCGCAACATCTTGAAAAGGTATTTCATGCCAACTCGGTTTCAACATGTTCTCCACTCACACCTCAATGTAGTAGTATAAGTACAAACCCAATTTTTACAACAATCTCTGAAATCGAAGAAATAAGACAAACTCTAGACCCAAAAAAATCTCCTGGCTATGACCGAATCACTCCAAAAATGTTAATGGAATTGCCTAGTAGTGCTATCACCTACATATCCATTATTTTCAACTCGATATTTAAACTTGGATACTTTCCGAAAGCATGGAAAAGGTCTCAAATTATTATGATTCTTAAACCCGGCAAAAACGCAACTCTGCCATCGTCATACAGACCAATTAGCTTACTGCCCTGTATCTCAAAGCTGTTTGAAAAAATATTACTACGTAAAATTACTCCTATTCTCAAAAACCATAATATCATACCTACTCACCAATTTGGCTTTGGAGAGGAGCATGGTACAATAGAACAAGTAAACCGTATTACCAATGAGATAAGAACGGCATTTGAACACAGAGAATATTGTTCCGCAATTTTTCTGGATGTATCCCAAGCATTCGATAAAGTTTGGCATGAAGGGCTTATATGTACATAAAATTACAAAGCTACTACCACCAAGCTTCCATAGCATTCTTAATTCGTACCTCTCTAACAGATGGTTTACAATAAAAATGAATGATTATATATCAGAAGAGTTTCCAATAAAGGCTGGCGTTCCTCAGGGCAGCGTCCTTGGTCCAACATTATATCTTATATTCACATCTGATATCCCTACTAGCAGTTCATTGCTAACTTCAACCTTCGCTGATGATACTGCCATAATATGCAGAAACAAATGTCCAGTAGAAGCTTCAAAACTCTTACAAAACCACCTAAAACATATCGAGGAGTGGTTAGAGATGTGGCGTATTAAAGTAAATGAACAAAAATCGAAGCATGTGACCTTCACACTTAAGCCAAAAACGTGCCCATCTATAACATTAAACAAAGTCATAATTCCCGAGGATAAAAATGTTACATATCTTGGTATGCACCTAGACCGGCGCCTCACTTGGAAAAATCATATTATCGCTAAAAAGATACAAATAAATTTGAAAAGATCCGAACTACATTGGCTGTTGCATCGAAAGTCTGCATTAAACCTAGACTATAAGGTTCTTTTGTATAATTCAATCCTAAAGCCTATATGGATGTATGGTATACAGCTATGGGGATCTGCCTGTGCTAGTACTTAGTATCGATATTATACAGAAGTCACAATCAAAAATCCTAAGAATGTTAACAGCAGCACCTTGGTACATAAAGAACTCGAATATTCATAAAGATCTTGAAATACCCACAGTCAAAGATGAAATCAATAGCAGCAGAGCAAAATACCTCGATAAACTGCAATCGCACCCGAACCCGCTTGCAAATGCTCTAGCACATAGAACTTACAAATCACGTCTGAAAACGAACAATCGTCCAGCCTTTTGATGAAGATTCACGGAACTATCGGAGCCCTATATAAGGGCTAACAAGCAGATAATATTTGTTTAAGATTCGAAAACTTGTTGTTAGGCTTTAGTATTTAAGCGATTCAATAAATAAATCTATGTTTAAATAAAAAAAAAAAAAAAAATATATCAGTAAGCTTAGAAATGGAATGAAATTATTTTGCTCAAAAAGGTGGCAATACTTTTTAAACACATTTTCATGATTAAGTTTCCTTAGCTCCACATCCCTTGAATATCATGCCGTAATATTTCCTTTATTTATATATATTCTTTATTTGTAAAAAAATTTAAACATAGTTATTGCATAATTTACAGAATATGGGCTTCCTTAATTCCAAAGCATTATCATACAGTCTAGACAAAGGTTTTTAACTTATTTGCAATGTGGTTCGTTTCAAAGGAAAACTACGAAAAAACCTTCGATTTGAAAATATAAATAAAAATAAATAAATATATAAATATATAAATACATTTGATCATACATACATACATATAAAACATACGCACATGAGCTTTGCTGTCGAATAGTCCCAAGGTCGGTTTAGCATCATTCTAAGGATCTTGTTTTGGCATATTTGGAGGGATTTAATATGTGTTTTGGCGCAGTTGCCCCAAACTGGACAACCATACAATATAATTGCCTGGAATATTACCTTCATGATTAATATTTTGTTTCCTAAACACAAAGCTGATCTCCTGTTAATTAAGGGATATAACATCCGAATTGCGACTTAGCCTTATTTTTTACTTGTTGAAAATGCTCATGGAAAATTAGTTTTTTATCTACATAAGTAAATGCCTAAGTATTTTACATTATTTTCCCAGTTTACAGGATGATTGTGAATCATAAGATTTGTTGTTGGCAAAAAACATTGGCTTCTTTTCCGGGTAAAAAATATGGCTTTAGTCTTATCTGCATTTAACTTTATTTGCCACTTTTCACAATACTGCGTCGCTTCCTTCAACGCGTCTTGCAGGTTTGCCATTATATTTTGACTTGCCTCGTGCGAAGAAAAAATTGCAGTATCATCGGCATAGAAAGCATAACGACAGTTTCTGGACATCAAAATCAGCGCAATACAGAACATACAGTAGTGGCACATACCCCTGAGGCACCCCTGCTATTACATACTGCTGTTCAGAGCATATTTTATTCACATGCACACGAAAATGCCTATATGTGAGAAAGCTTTTAGTTATCTTGATTAAATGTGATGGGAATTTATATTCGATTAGCTTAAAAATTAAGCCATTGTGCCACACCGTATCGAAAGCTTTCTCTGCATCCAGAAAAACCATTCCGGTTGATTTTTTATTCTGCATTTCGTCCCGAACAAAGCTACAAATTCGTTTTACTTGATGGGTTGTGCTGTGCCCCTGTCTGAACCCGAATTGCTCATTCGGAAGTAAATTTTTACCGTCAATGTGTGCCCATAATTTTTGCCAGCAGACTAATAGGCCCATAATTTTCCGCGCGATTTGCAGTTTTATTTGGTTTGAGTATTGGAACTACTTTTGCTACTTTCCAATTACCCGCTAAGTATTGTAGTTTTATACATGAATTGACGATAAATGTCAAATACTGCATCGCGTACTTTGGCAAGTGTTGAAGTACTATATTTTCAACATTGTCAAGACCAGCGGGCTTTTTTGTGTAGGTGTATTTTTTTTAGGCCTGCGACTTTTTACGATCATTGAGTCAAACGCTGCAACTTTTCTCGACACTAGCGAATCATGGTTTCTGATACCAATGGCTTCAGATACCTTATGGTTTTTAATGAACGTATTCGCTAAGGCGTTAGCTTTATCACAGCTTAAAACAAGCGTATTTCGATCGTCTACAAGAGAAGGAATAGGATTATGTTTTTTCCTAAGGGTTTTAGAAATGTTCCAAAAGGGATTGCAACCTTTCTCCAATGTGGCAAGCTTGTCATTCCAGAATTTATTTCTATATAGGAATATCTCTTTCCTTACTGCACTTAAATGGCTTTGGTGACTTTTATAATCGCAAAGCTGTCTATAGCGGCTCCACTGCCGTCTGAAATAATTTCGTGTCCTTATAAGTACCAGAATTGCTTGTGGGAATTTCATACTTTTACTTTTAGCACATTTTTTCGCAACGCTCTTGTTCCTGCACTCAAGAATTGTATTTGAGAAAAAATCGATATTTTCGTCGACGGTTGTTTTCGTGTTGGCATTTTCGACGCCAGTATCAAGATTTTTGAATGAGTTATTCACCAGATATTTAAACAATTTCCAATTTCCTTTAGAATAATCAAAATATTCATGTAAACTCTTTTGGCTCCCGCAAGTCATGTTAAATGAAATAGGTAGATGATCCGAGTCGAATTTATCTAAGGCAATAGGCTGTGATATTAACTTATTTATTTAATTTAATGTTAATTTAATTGGTCGGGTAGCAAGCCTCTCTAAATTTTTTTCAAAACAAGGCTTTATTAAACCTTTGTTTTTCGGTATATACTTGATCTATCCTTTTAAAATTATAACTGATTTTTTATACAGGTGGCAACCCTCTAAAAAATATTTTTGGAATTAAACTTGCTTAAAATTTAATTTAATTAATTAATTTATTTCCATTCATTTTCAAACAAGTGGCAACCCGCTTGAAATATTTTCAAAATTATCATTGCTACACTCCTTTTGTTTGATACCATATTGCAATATTTGATTTCTTTCATCGTTTTAATTAAATTTAAACTTTTTAAACAGATGGTAACTCCCATTAAAAAATGGTGAGTATGGTAACCCAGATAACGGATATGTGTGTGTGTACCAAATTTTATAAAAATCTGTACAGTCGTCAGATAGCAAAAAGTGATTTAATTTTTTTTAATTTAGATAGCTAAATTTTATTTAACATATACTCTATATGTTAACCCATTGTATTGACTATAAACACGTTAAACTTCAAATAATTGTGTCAAGCCTTTTGAGCGTGAAATAGTAACAAACATACTCACACACACACAATCTTTCACATTTATAATATTAGTGGGATTTTTTAGATTCGAAAGAAATCAGCCTTCGATGGTAATACTTTGGTAAAACTAACCAACTTAAATGCCGCAAAAATCCACCAGCTCAACGTGACGTATGAGTGGCATTAAGCGAAACGGGCATAAATTAACGAAATGGCAATAAAAGATAGCAAACATAGGGAATGAGCTTAGCGTCATCGTCCAATTGGATATAGCGGCAGATGTTGCGCAAAAAAGCACGCAAAAAAGAAATGAACAAGAAAGACATCAACAAAGCAAAAAAATTACAAAAGCAATTTCTGAATTTTATCATTACATAGTTTGTTTGTTTGTTTGTTTACTTTTCTAAGCGTTTGCTCGCTCGACTACAAGAAATTCCACTTGAGCAAACAAATTGCATTTCAAAATTGCAAGCAAAGTGACGAAAGTTGTGGCGATGAAGAAGGAAGCAAAGAGGGTGGAGGAGCGAGCCAAGCCCAAGCGATTACATGCAGCTGTGATTGTGTGCGTGAGTGCTTGTGTGTGTGTCTGTGAGACGATGAATGAACGACGAACGAGAGTTAAGCAAACAAACGAGCGGAAATGGCAATGCCAACACCAATTCCGGCTGCCATTAAATGCCTGCAGTGCTGCCAAACGCCGCAGCCTCCGCAACTACTAACTGTGCATTTGTGATTTGTTTGTACCAACCAGGCAAAATCATCAAGCCAACCAGCTGCACAGCTGAGAGAGGCTGGCAGGCAGGCAGGCCGGGCGGGCGGGCAGTCAGTGTCATTTGACTTTGCTACATTAACTTTGATTTATTTCATGTTTATCTAACCCCCTCCGCTACGCTACTACTCTCTCCCCACTCACACCCTCTCTGCACATCATTTCAGGAACTTGAAAAACTCGCTCCTACTTCACTTTGCCGACGGTTGATTTGCATTAGGGACCGCTGCGAATGTTGACGAAGCTTCAGCTATTTATTTGTATTACTGCGTATGTTGCATAAGTATAAAGAAAAAAAATCGTAAGCGACAGCAGTAGCCGTTCTCAAGCCATCTCTCTCGTCGTACACACACAATACGTTCTATAAATACTTCAGATGCAGAGTCGCTGTGTTTGTTTTGCTATTTGTTTGTCTTCGCTATGCGCACTTCCTTTGTAGTTTAAATTAAGAAAATTTTGATTATGATTTATATTAATTTGAAGTTAACTTTTTGCGTTTCTATAGCTTATTTCTTCAGCAATAATGAATATAAGAAAATTGTATTGGAATTTAACCTTCCTAAGCCCGCGTGTGGGCCTGTCCGACCAACAAATCAATATTTTGGTGATTTCTCAAATACGATTATCTCTGGGACTTGGTGGTTTTCAGTAGTGTCTGAATTTATCCCTGTAGCAAGTTATTACCGTTTTAGTTCGGTGAGACTGAGGCGAGTACAAGTGTTGCTATTTTGGGTAAATAATTTTTATCCCTTAAAAGCCTGATTTATCCAAATGAGTTCAAAAAAATTTTAATGCATGTTTTTCAGGGTCCTTTTAAAAGAAATAATACTAATAATACTAAAAAAACTCAAATTTTAGTTTGTATGTATTTATTTAAGAAAAAAAAATGGTATCAATTTTGATACTTTGGGCATTTAAGCCTCACATAAATCATAGTAAGTTTTAATGCTCTTGGTTATGAAATAAGACAAAGCATTGATTATTTTTGTTGTCACATAAAGAAATTTTACATTTTTTACACACCCAGGAAGTAAGCTTGTTACATTTGTTGTATTTAGATTTATTTCTTGAATTCATGAATTATTTTTCATGTCCTTCGCGGTCGTACCGTACGTCAGTTGGAGGTAAGACCTGTACACCTGCTCGCAGTTTTTTAGAGGGTCCTGGTGCTTCTTCTTGTCGACTAGTGCTTGACGGTCTTCCCCTTTTAACTTCAGGTCGGCTTAGATAACGACATAAGGTGTCAGCGAGGTCAGTCCTGAAATCAGCCAGATTCAAAATATCTTTGGGAGCTTTACTTTATTGCTGCAACCTTTTTGTACAGCACCCACGCATTTATTACCGTCGTCGGGTATTGTACTCTTTTATTACCCGAAGACATGGTATCTGGACATTCATTTTCAATTTTTTGTCATAACGCTTTATAGTCTCTGCTGGCTCAGAGCCTACATATGTGGAAATCAATAACACTTGTTTGTTGTCTTTCCAGCTTATTGCCGAGAACTCTGTTTCTTCAAAAGAAGCAACATTTTCATGATATTCTCCTCTAGGTACATTGGACTTCATAATTTCCTTTTTCTCAGGCAACTTGCAGGACTTTCCAAGTCTGTTCCGTTGTACAGTACCAAGACAATAAACGCCTTCCTTTTTTAAAAAGTGTAGCAAAGGAATATTGGTATAAAAATTGTCAAAGTATACTATATGATTTACATGTCTTTGGATTAGAAGCAACAATCGAATAACTACATTTGATACGGCACCTAAATCTGGTTCTCCAAGTAAAGGTGTAATATTTTTAGCACCAGAATAGAGTTCGAAATTATATGCATATCCCGAAAGAGAACATAAAACATATAACTTGAAACCCCATTTTTGGGGCTTATTTGGCAAATATTGTTTCATAAAATGCCTTATTTTGGTGGCGCACATCTGTTCGTCTATGGTCAAATGGTACACTTTTATATTTTTTGGCCAAATGACCTATAACAGGTCTAATTTTGTGCAGCCTTTCGTGTTCAGGATGCTCAGGTGGTAAATGCTTGGTGTCGTCGTTCATATGAAAAATTTGTCTTATTTTATCAAACCTGTCCCGGTTCATAGTTTGTGCTATTGGCTCAAAATTTACCTTATTTGACCAGTATGACCTGACACTTGGATAATGATATACACTGGTAAAAATTAAAATTCCAAAGAACTTTCGTATATCCGATATAGAAACAAATTCTCTAAAGTTGGAATTTTTTGAAATGCACACTTGTTGGACTCGTCCACAAGAAATTTTAAAATTTCGTCATCGAAAAAGTATGAAAAATATTGAAAAGGCGTTTCTAAATCGAGAATCTCCTGCGGATATTCAGTGGATCCCTCAAACTGCAGTGCGTTTTGCACAATCTCCATTTTTCTTACCCTCCACACTATATTTCGAGTGCTACAAGTGTTCCCTGAATTTTGAGGATCAGAAAATTAAAGTGATGGAGATGGATCTGCTTCTACCTCTGAATCGTCAATGTCCGTTTGTGTATGTCGATGTCATCCTCATTTTCGCTAGCCTCATCCTCAGAAATTTCACCATTTTCCAGCTGTCTCAAAAATGCTTCGATTACTTCCGGCGTCATGTTTTACAAAAAATAACGATAAATTGCCAAACCACTTATTATCAGCACCTAACCAACCAAGGAAAAATTAAATTTAGTTGCTAAGCATATTATTAGCAAAGAAATATATAAGTGGATTTTTCGTAACCTGTAATGCCTGAAGTATCAAATTTGAAACTCCCAAAAGTTTCCAGATTTTCTTCAACTAAAATACGCCATTGCCAAAAATAATTATATAATAGAAAAAACAACACACACACACACCTCAAACGTATTTTTATTTGTTGAAATATTTAATTGGTAAAAGATTTACTATTTCGATAAACTTTTGGCAAAAACATGTGATGCTTGCAAACCGGCTCGAAAATACTATGTCCCGTTATTTGGACAGGTTTAGTAAGTCATGCTCATTTCTTAATTCTCACTCAAAGAGCATAAATCAGTGATATAAGAAAAGCAGTCAAACATGAAAAAGCAATAAAATGCATCTCTACAATGTGATTAGAAGGTCTGGTATCAAATTTGATACTTCAGGCTTTTAAGGGTTATACTTAGATTATTTCTCAAATAATAGTATTTACTTATTTTTAAAGTGTGCTATACTTAGGATAGGGATTTAAATTTTAAACCGCCTATTTTTTAATTTCAATCATTTTTGTTATCATAACGGATAAAGAAAGCGAGATGAAAGTTAATCCGGAAGTTGAAGAGACAAGCAGAATAGATTTGTTTACTTATTTCTAGCCTATTTTATATAATCAATACCATTATTGCATAAAAGGTAGACATCGAAACCAATATAGTATCGGAAGGGTTCCAATCTTGTTCGAGAAAAAAAATATAGGAAAATTAATTTTCCTAATAGCCGTCGCCTTTTGCAGCCACCGTACACAAAGCTAAAAAGTTCAACTGTAATTAAAGCGATTGACGTCTAAAAAATCTGGATTGTATAACGAAATAATAAACAGTTTTATTTTCAGAAAATAATCTACGTAAAAAAAATTTAGGTATCAATAAAGTTAAGAAATCATTTTAATGAAAACCAACGTTCCCTTCTTCATTATATTGAATAGGTTTTTATCTTAATTTTCAATTTTGTTGAAAAGTTTTCATCTTAATTTTACAGATTATCTTCTTGATTTTATTGAAAAGACATACCCAGTCCTAATAAGAAGGGATTCTTATTGGAAAAAATCAGCGAAAACTTCGCTAAACGTTGTTCTGATTTACAGAGTGTTTTAGGTTGTATTTTCGCTTTGTGTAGGTTCTTTAGTTTGCGGTACAACGACAAGTCGCGGACCACAAATTGTTCTATATATAAAACTTTATTATTGACGGGGTTTAAATTTGTTATCATTAACCGGAGATTGTTGATCTGACAATAACTTCTGTCACTAATTCGCATTTAATTTTTTATAAAAGCAAATCTTAATTTTGCACGATTTTGTATACAATCTGAAAAGTATTTAAGGGCTTTAACAGAAATAGATACAAAATTGTCATCTATATATTTCCAGAAGGTGAATTGATTCCATTTCCGTCTGTCTGTATATTTAAATGCAAACTAGTTCGTCACTTTCACAGACTTCTTATCGCAATTTTGTAGGCAGGCAACCAACAAGATCGGTTCACACATAGCCGCTATACAACTGACTGTTCAGATCTTAGATTTTGCATTATAACTCACACGATACATCACCTAAGAAAATGCTGTTTGGCATTCCATTCACTTATCATGAATTAAAAATGAGTGATCGTGTCACTATACCTTAAAGCTCCCATTCGAGTGTATGTTCAGTTATCAATTTTTTTTTTTTAAACCTCGCCGTGTTAGCTATTTACTTATCAAACGTACAAAATCTAAGGAGCAAATCACAAAATATAGCAGTTGCAGATTTTACTTCAAATATTTGTATTCTATTATATTTTTTTTTTATTAGCTATATCAAGCGTGCAATGCTACGCTTTATACAAAAAAAAATAAGCTACAAAAAATAAACACGGCCATACATTAAATGGCTTGAAAACATTCAATGTAATTTAAATGAAAATTACGTTAAGAAATACAGCAATTTTTTTACTTGTTAGAGGATATTAAAATACATAAAATTACATATCTATATCTGTGTCAGTGCGGAAGTCGATTTCAAAATTTTATTGTCAATTAATATCTTCAAACTTTCAACACATATATTTCAGAAAGAAATTGTTAAAGTTTTTATATGCGTAGCTATATATTCTTTTATAAAATAAAATACACAAACAGTAGATGTATAGCAGTACCAGAGCTGTTACTAACAGTTGCGTTTTCTCTGTGGCTGTACCAAATTTGGTGAAAGCTGAGTTTCAATGTCTATACCAGCGATTCTTAACCTCGGGTCGCGACCCAAATTCGGGTCGCGGAAATCCCCCAAACGACTTTAAAGAAGTGGTAAAATTTCACGTTTTTAATTGCGAATATTTTTTTTTTTATTGATAGCTCGATCGATGTCACTAAACTAGTAAAGTCACAATTATTACTCCTCACAAAACAATGACTAAAGGCTGTGTTATTGCCATCTATTGTCCGTTCACTATAGAGCAGTGGGCATTGGGCCAAAAATTGAATTTCCAAACACGCGTGGTTGACACTAAATTTGCTGCTCCAGCGCTGTCGACACACACATAGTATAAGATTTTTCGTGTCGTCTTTCGAATGGTGGACAGTTATGGCGAAACGGATGTTAACATGCAAGCAAGATTTTTTAGCCTTAGGATTTATTGAAATAAAAGATCGTTCTGGTGTGCCACGTCCAGAATGCGTGGTTTGCATGCAACTTCTTTCGAATGAATCGCTAAAAACTTCTCTGCTTGGAAATCTTCTTAACTCAATTGAAGTGTCTCCATCAGATGAAGAGTCTGACGATGAGCCTGAAGATAGTGATTTGCAGAAAGCTAATAGCGAAATTGAAAAATATACACCAAAACCCGTTGATTTAGAAGCTCCTATAATGGAGTATTGGAAGAAAAAACAATACACACATCCGTATCTGTGGTCACTAGCACAAGTGGTTCATAGTACTCCAGCGAAACAAGTCAGTGTGGAGCGCTAAAACTGGTTTTAAGTGACTTAAGATGTAATTTGTCACCAGAAAATTTAGAAAAAATCTTATTTTTGAAAACAAATATAAATAAATGAAATTTTACTTACATCTTTCAGGTAACAATAAAAGCAATTTCACTTCTTTCTTAACTCATCTTAAGCTACTATGCCATACTCGTACAACCGCAGATATTTTCATACAAATGAACACACATTCTTGCATGTGCATACAAAATGTGTACATACTTATGTAATTATTTTTGTTTTACGATTTTAGATGAATTAGTACGTACATTTTTCGTTTTAATGATACTTTTGCAATAATGCATACATATGCACACATATCTGTGTATAAATGTGGTGTCATTTTTTAGTGCATGTGATGACAAAGGCATAGCAAAAAAAAAATAGTACTCTAAAACTTAATACAAAAGCAATAGAGCGTTTTGAGTTTTTCGATCTGCCAAAAAAAATAAAACTCAAAAAATAATTTTTATTTCCGAGAAATAAAATAACGCTCAAGAAATGAGTTTTATTTCTGAACAAAACAATAAAACTCAAAAAATAATGATTATTTTTGATTAAAAAAAAAAATAAATTACAAAATAATAATTATTTTTTATCAAAAAAAAAACAACTCACAAAATAATCATTATTTCAGATCGAAAACATAACAATCAAAAATGAATTTTTATTTTTGATCAAAAAAGTAAAACACGATATTTAATTATATTTTTCTGAACAAATTAATAAAACTCTGTAGTTTATTATTATCAGTAATCGTAAAATTTAAAATCTTAAAATAACGATTATATATCAATTTTTTTGATAAAACTCATAATGATTACGGCCCCTGCTAAAAATAAACAAATTGAAGAGACATCTCGAAAAAGTCCATCCAACATACGCAAATAAACCGCTTGCTTTTTGGAAAGAAAAAGAAACACAAGCAAAGCGCATGAGACTTGATGCACCATCAAGTTCAGCAACCGTTTCGTTAGAAAAAACTACCTACTCTTCTTTCGAAGTAGCTTTAAAAGTAGCTCAATGTAAAAAACACCATAGTATTGCTTTGCAGTTAATTAAACCAGCTGCAATAGCCATGGCAAGAACTGTCTGTGGAGATGAAATTGCGAAGAATCTGGAAATGGTGCCAATTTCAAACGATACTGTGGAAAAGAGAATAGATTTAATGTCATTAGATATTTTAGAACAATTAATAACGGATTTTAAAAAAGCCATCAAATTTTCAATTCAAATCGACGAATCAGTTAATATTGAAGATACAGAACTCCTCAAAATTTTAATGAAGAGTTCCTGTTTTGTGAAAAGCTTTCTGGAACTACAACTGGGGCTGATATATTTCTTTTAATAGACAAGTTCTTTGGGGAACACCAATTACTGTGGGACAATTGACTCGCAATCTGTACAGATGGAGCACCGGCAATGATAGGAAGTCGCATCGGGTTTTGTGCCAAAGTCAAGGAACGAAATCCAGACGTTGTTTTAATACACTGCTTTTTACGCCGAGAAAACTTGGCTACACGTGATATGCAGCCAGATCTACATCAGGAGTTAAAGGACGTAATACAAATTATAAATTTCATAAAGGCACGCGCTATGAACTCTCGGATATTTCGACTGATGTGCGAAGAAATGGGTTCAGATCACCAGAATTTATTATACCATTCGGATATCCGCTAACTATCCCGCGGAAAGATTCTAGCTAGAGTTTTTTCTCTTAAAACAGAAATAGAAATATTTTTGACAGATAAAAGACACGAATATACTGATCGCTTTAGTGATAACAAATGGATGGCTAAATTGGCTTATTTAGGTGATATTTTCCACCACTTGAATCAGTTGAACACAGAAATGCAAGGTCAAAATCGCACAATAGCGACAGACTGTCGTACTTGAATTGTGTTGGTAGGACATAAGGAAAAGTGGTAAAAAGCAACAGCAGCTTACATGCCGGCTGTGGTCCATTGGCTACGCACTTGCCCAGCAAGTCGTAGGTTGTTGGTTCGAGTGCCGGTGGAGTCATGAAAAGAAATCTGATGAGGAGATGTGGTGATCTCCGAAATAGCTATAATTTCTACCACTCCTGACTGTTGTTGTCTTTTTTCCAATATACTTTTCCTTATACACTGGCCTTGAGCTCACAAATTAATATTATCGTGTAGTAGACATTTATGAAAAAATTACTGTTTTTAAAAACAAAATAAAACTTTGGCAAAATAAAATTGCTCAATGTCAATTGGAGGCGTTTCCAACATTAAACTTGTTTTTTGAAGATCTTAATCTTAATGGCAACCGTATTTTCGTGGAGGCCATGCATATTTTTTTTTTTAGAATATTTGACAAAACTTGAAAACGAAGTGGAAAGATATATTCCACAAAATGTCCATATCGTGAAATACAGTTGGGTAAGAAATCCATTTGAAGTAGACGTAATGGGCGTTGAAAACGATTCAGCTGGATTACAAGAAGAATTTCTCGAAATGCAAGGGGATGTTGTTTTAAAAAGTGAGATTTGCCTGAACGAGTCTCACAAACTTTTGGGCACAATTATCTGGGAAGCCTGTTCTGAGCAATGAAGCTGAAAAAGCCCTGCTACCTTTCCCAACTACTTATTTATGTGAAGCAAGATTTTCGTGCCTTGCTGTTATGAAGAATAAGTAAAGGAGTAGATTGCATCCTCAGCATGACATGCGGTGTGCACTTTCTATAAATATAACTCCACGTATACATGATCTTTGCTCAAATATACAACACCAGGGTAGTCACTAATTATTTTGCTGTAAATTTCGCGTACTTCAAATATATTCGTTCTTTGGGTCGCGAGCCAAAAAGGTTAAGAACCACAGGTCTATGCGAATAGATCTCGAAATTTTTTTTTTATAGATAATAGAACTTGAGTTTGTTGATGCAAAAACAAAATGCACTTGAGTTTTCAAAAACGCTTCTGAAAAATTCAAAACGTTCGTACCAAAATACATGTGTTATGAAAAATTAATAATTATTATTTGCTCATGTGAAACGAAACTTTTGTTTATTCAAAACAAAAGTAAATTTTTATTTCATACCTTACAATACCTCATTGGAGAAACAAACTGCGGAAATATTTTATAAACTTTTTAGTTTACAAAAGTCACTTACATTTATCTAACCCTTTAAAAAAAAAAGACGCACGAGCTTTACAAGCTATTCAGCCCTATTCTGCATTTCGACTCGAATCGAAATTTTTTTAAGTTTTTCAATGCAGCCACTACGCGATTAAGCGGAGATAACGACGTAAAAGTACTTCGTTGAGTTTCTTCGGCAAAAGTATCTAGGACATACTTGAAAGCGTCCTTATTAAGTCTAAAGTTTTTTTTGAATCTAAATAAGTAAATCAATGAATTAAGATTTATTCGTCACTCATCTGAAATGGATCACACATATCTCGAAATCTTCTCCTTTCAACTTTTGTGTCAGCGATTATATTTTTATTTATTTTATTTAAAAAGCAATAGTTTGGCCACGAATTTGTATCTGTTTGCTTTATTTTGTTTCAATTTCACACATTCCAAGGCAAACAGCTGATTTCGAAAACGTTGCCACTCTTCCTCTTTTTCTTTCGATTCCGTCGTAACACGGAATACCTAATTCCAATCGATGCGGAGCGGAATGCGGGAACGTAATAGAAATGCAGAATAGGGCTGATTATAAAAATAAATATTATCAGTAGTTGATCTGTATTTGAAATTTTCTTTTATACGAGGTAACTTCGAGTTTCTCTTTCCTTATGTGGACGCAAATGTTCCCAATATTTTTTGACATGTTGAATTATTTTTAATTTTTAATAGATTTTTCAGCGTTCCCTAGGTTAGGCGTGTCGCATGGTATGTTTAACGATTGTTTGCTAAATATCTGAAAAATATGACAAATAATCTGTATGAAATTTTGTGTGAATAATAGGCGGAGGTGCTCCACCGTACTTGAAATATTGATATTAGCAATAGATCACTCGCTTATTTAATCACCGGTGTGCGCTACAGAAGAATAATGAATGATTTTTTGTCTGCCGAAATTCGTAAACATGGACTTGGACAATCTTTGTTTGTTCTCAAAATCGATGGTGTGTGCGCCAAAGTCGGTAATATATTGTGCTAGCAGCAGTCTCGGCCATATCGGAGTTACGATTTGATGCCAGGAGGTACCAATGTTATGCGAAAAATCCATTCACAATTAAGGACTTTAAGGAGAATATCGAGCAAGCAGTGAGATAGAGCTAGAGAGCATCAACGAACTCTAGGAAAATTGAGCTAATAGAATATTGCAAAGTTAGCTAAAATGAATTTATTTTTTGTTCTTTTAAGCGAAAATATTTAGTTACTCACACTCGGAGTCGCATACGAATTTGAATGGAAAATAATCAAGATTTCTGAGGGCAAGGTTGCTTTTTCCACGGATTGGTAATCTTCTCTTCAACGATTTGATAGATTTCATCCATTCGCTAACGAAATAAAATTATTTTTCTTTTATGCTGAAATTTTTTCTTACACAAACACTACTAGTAAAACTTCCTACCTTGCTATCAGCTGTGCGATTCTTTCTCTTCTTTTTCAGAATTTCTTTTGTGCTCTCTCATTCTCTGCTTTTTGTTACGTCACTGTCAGTTGCTCTCAGCGCGCAAGTCGCTATCTTGTATTCCATCATCCCTAAATGATTACTAACCCTTTTAAATATTCTCTCGCTCCAACTTTCAATCTTTTTACTCTCAAATCGCTACTCCACTAAGCGCGCTAGAATTATGTAAAATGTTCAACTATTTGTTTACTCTCTAGTTCCATTAAAACTGCCCACTTAGGCCCATACAAGTAGTCGAATATTTACTGACTAGCTCAAATTTTAGCTATGGATATTTCCATTAATTTAAGTGCACTTATTTGTAGGAGACCATACGTTTGTTTTTTTTTATACTTTTTTTGCTTAACTCTAAATTGTGATGCAAAACAAATTGTTGTGGCATGCAAGAAATAAAGTTTTCTCTATATTCATTTTATTTGCAAACTGCATATCAATTTACCCAATCTTATTTGCACTTACGATATTGTTGCAACATAGCTTAGAGTGTTTGTTTAGAAACCCCAAACTTTTGATTGCTGTCTTTTTTGGTGAAAAAGAAAACAAATAAACATTCAAAAATGCACAACAAAATGCAAAATCTAGTTTTGCAAATAAAAAATTTTGTAAACAAATAATAGCTGTCACTTATAGAAAGCGATATGGGAAGTGATTGAGGAATAGATGCATGCACATTAGGGCGATCCAAAAACGCATGGGACAAAATCAAAATTTTAATACCCCCTCAAGAATTTTTTGGTATCGTACAAAAACAATGTCTCAATCGTTTTTTTTTCTTGTGTTTAAACGAAACAAAAATTTTTAGAGGTCGCTCAAAGTTTCATGGTTTTTATGTAGGGAGAATACAAATTTTTGTTGAAATGGCAGAGAATTATTAAAAATAAAATCTTTCAATCAGCTGACCCTGTTTCTCTAGAAAAAAAACCCATTATTTTTTAACCATTTTGTAATAACAACAACTTGTTTAAGTCGCATAATACAAAAGCAAAAATGGGGTCATACAAAAAAGTGAACATCAAAAAATGGTAAAACAGAAAAGTTGGTATTTGAAGACTAATCCAAAAGAAAATATTTTCTTTCGACCATATGAAACATATAAGAAACTATGGGCGACCTCTAAGTGTTTTTTTGATTTAAAACTACAAGAAATACAGGAATACAGGGATGTTGCTTTTTTCTCGAAGTAGAAAAATTCTATCAGGTGAGAAGTAGGGATAGCAATTTTTACAATTGTTGCGTGGAGCAAATTGCAGCAATATTTTCTAAAAATGTCTTCTAATATTGAAAAAAAGGAATAAAATGGATTTTGAATAAATATTTTTTTTAAATATTATTGTTAAAGATGAAAGGACAAATAGATGCTGCGTGTCAATCCTCCGATAAGATCCAATCAATTCGTTGATGGTTAGCTTCAATCTTTCACACAATATGCTCGATAGAAACTTATGGGAAATATTAAAGAGACCGATCCCGCTGACATATATTGGAGGATTACCCTTCTTCTGGATTGGCCAGAGCAAACTTAAATTCCATTCCCCTTACCAGCCCTTCGCCCCCATGCTTGAATAGTTCACCTGGTAATCTATCAACTCCAGCGGCTTTGTTGTATCGTAGCCGCTTTATTGCTATCCGGACTTCATCGCGGTCGTCGGGTAACGGGATGTTAATATGCGCATCAGCGATTTGGGACTCGGGATCTTAAGTTTCTCCGGCAATGCTTTTGCTGCCACCATTTATTAAATTGAAGAAATGTACCCTCCACAATTTGAGAGTGCTTTGGAAACCAGACACCAGTTTGCTGTTCTTGTTCTTACAGGAATTTGCCCGGTTGTAAAACAATTCTGTAAATCAGTGCACTCCCGGAATTTGGTCTCTCTCTTCCTTTTGCGAACAATACGTCTCTCTTCTTTTCTCAACTCCCGGTAGCTCGCGTTAGCCCGATCGCGGCGTGGGCTTTAGACAGCATCTTTACTCTCCGTAGCGGAGCGGCAATCCTCATCGTATCAGTTTCAGTTTCGCTGAAAGCCAATGGCTTCCTCCTCCTCAGCGGTGGAACGTAGAGAACAAGAAATGTGCTCCCAATGCTTGCGAATCCCGGGTTGCTGAGAAATACTCCAAGTGAACTCGTGTGGCAGTTGACTGATGAAGTTTGTAGTTCTCTGTTGCGATTGCAGCCTTTCGACTTTGAGTTTTCTGTGTGTATTTAGATGCACGTTTTTTGCTGCGCTGAGGCGTTAGCGAATCTTGGCTGCGACATATAATGATCCGAGTCTATGTTCGGTCTTCAGGATGCGCGTCCGTCTAATATACTGGAAGCATGTTTTCCGCCTATCGCATTATGATCGATTTGCTTTTACGTTTTTCGATCTGGAGACAGTCAAGTAGCTTTGTGGACCTTCTCGTTATCAAAAATAGTGCTACAGACTACCATGTTTTGGGACTCTAAAAGTCGCAAAGTCGATCAGTCTCAGTCCGTTAGCGGAGGTTTTGTTGTGGAAGCAGAATTTTCCACCAGTGTGACCAAAAATCTCTGCCTTGCCCACCCCGGCAGCGCAGTCGTGGAAGTGGACATAATTTAATCTTAAAGAATCTCGCTTTAATGCGAATCGTGCCGCGACGCTCGTCCATCGGAGTGAAAGACAGTACTTGGCGATGAGGTCTCTCTACCAATAAGAATCCAACAACGAACATGAGTTCTTTTATATGGCAGCTGTAGAAGACATCGCGGGGTCCTATGACTTTCTCACCTACTCATTTCATTTCCTGGATGGCGGAGAGGTCAGCTTTTACTTTCGCGAGGACATCAACCAGTCGGGCAGCGGCACCTTCCCAATTAAGGGTTCGGACATTGCAGGTGCATGCTCTCAGGTGAGAGACTTAAAACGTTGCCTGTGGTCATCATCGAAATCCCCCCTTCTTCGTTCTCATCCGAAGCGTACAAGAATTTTTAATTGGTTCTAATTTTTTACATGGCTGATCCCAAACCCAAGTTAGACGCCCGCTCGCACCACCACCTGGTGAACAGACGCTGCAGATCCTGGTGAGCCGTTAAACCGAAACTGACGGAGTGACCTCAGCAGGTTCGCCTTCTCACTTTAGCTCACTCCCAAACAAATATTTGGGAGCTACGCAGAGGACACTTTAGTGCAATCAGCCGAAAGTCGTGAGAATCATTCTGGCCATTCCCAGGATTTCCTCGCTTGCATAGTTAACCAAAATAGATATTATTCGTAAATAAATCACAAACATTTGTTCTTATCATACAGCCCACTGAGAAAGATTACAGGGGTATTTGAATAAAAGGGCTTTATCTGCCTTTATTTCAGATAGCCGTCGAGAAATTTAGAATACCCAAAATTCTAGAATCGTTATCAAGTAACTCCAGGATTTTCGTTACGTGAAAAATAATGAGATTGCTAGTTCTTACTTTTCTACTTTTTTTTTTGAACCACCCTAATGTGCAACCCAACGTGTATGCACCCCAAATGAACTGCTGTACAAATTGCCAATGTTAGTGTGGTTTAAGTGAGAAATTACAAGCCATTCGCTTGCATGAATTTCCTACTCTATTTTGATGGCTGCCGCTTTCAATACAGCACTCCCAGGTGTCGCCTACTGCACACACACACACACACACACACGGACACGTTTTGAAAAATATTGCACGCACACATTATGCACATATGTAACGTGCAATATTTGCTTATCACCGCATTTTTGTTTTGCCAATTTTTTCATGACCTTTTACGAATGCATTTAAAGTTTTAGACAAGTTTCATGTTTACTTTACACAGAACATCGACCGCAACCAAGAAGCCACGAATCACACTAACACTACACGCCGAGCAACGTCGCACAGTGGTGCCAGAGCGGAAAAAAAGGATTTTTTTTATCATTCCAAATTTGTACCATCTTTTCAACTTAAGCTAAGAACTAATCAAATAACATTATCCGAATACTTGGGCTTGATATATTCAATGGTTTTTTGTTGGGAGAGCTTCAAAGTCCAACAAAGTATCAACGCAAAGTTACTCAGAAAAATGTGATGAATATTGCAAAGGTTAAAACTCAAAAGTTAACCATAAAATATCAATTGTATAGTTTTTATTTATTAAAACCAATGTTATAGATGTGATTTACATCATCAAATGTATACTTTCTTTTTCAAGATTTTTTTTAATATGATGTTTTTTCATGGTCCAAAAAAATCATATATTTCACAACTTCAACAGAATATAACTATTGTGCGCAGGAGCGCGCAGGTTAGCCACTTACACAAAATAAACTTTAGAATCTCCTTAATCGATAGAAAAAAAAATCAGCTGCAATTAGCTGCCAATTCATGAGTAATTAGCATTTTAATCTAAAAACTCACATCAAAAGTTATGAAAATGTGCAACTGCGTTGTTTGTTTGCTTGATTCATTGCTTTGTTTTTTTTTGCCTGCTTCGCTGCTTTGTTTTTTTTTTGCGTGCTTCGTCAGGACATAGTGTATACCAACAAAGCTTCACTGATGGAAATATGACTGATTAACATATGTTTTTAACATCTCTTGTGCCCCTCACTTTAACTGAAAATAATGATGAGAAATTACTTTACTGGAAAAATTTAACACCATCGTCCACTAGATTTTGTAGACCAGTAAAATTCAAGTTTGTGAAAGAAACAGCCAATGTTATTACTGAGGAAGTTAACCGTGTTGAAAACGAAATTCGTAATTTGTGTGGTAGTAATTATTTCAAACCGAACTTTCGAAATAAGTCATTGTCTTGCTCTTACAATGATTGATGGTAAAGTTGTTAATACCGTAACTGAAACCTCAGCAATGAGTGTATGTTTCATATGTAAAGCAAAACCAAAGGAAATGAATGATTTAGATGGTATATTGAGGAGAACAGTAAACGAAGGTTCCTTAAGATTTGGAATTTCTCCCTTGCATGCAAGAATTAAGTTTATGGAGTGTATTCTGCATATTGCCTACAACAAACCTTTTCGCAAATGGAGAACTGACGATCGTACCAAAAAACTGAAGGCAGATGAAAAAGCACGTATTCAAGCAGATTTGAAGTCATCCTTGGGAATAAATGTTGATGTAGTGAAGCAGGGACTGGGTACGACAAATGATGGCAATACCTCACGAAGATTTTTTGAGGATCCTGCTAAAACTGCCGATATTGTTGGCGTTGACGAAAACCTGATACATAGATTTAAAATAATATTAAATACAATCAATAGTCAAGCAGCAATAGATCCTCAAAAATTTGAAATTTATTGCATGAAAACTGCGAGGTTATATGCCAGCCTTTAAGAATCTTACTATATGCCAATGACAGTACTTAAAGTTTTAATGCATGGAAGTAAAATTGTTTCATCCTCTATTTTGCCATTGGGCATGCTATCAGAGGAGGCTCAAGAAGCTCGCAATAAAGATTACAAGAAATATAGGCTTAATCATTCTAGAAAATGCGACAGAATTTCTACAAATCAAGATGTAATGCACTTGCTTTTAGCTTCATCGGATCTTTTTATTAATGGTTTCAGAACAAATCCCAAAAATAAAACTTTAGAATTGCACGATGATGTTAAAAAATTACTTGTTGAATAAATAATTAATAATATATGATCATTTTTGAATATTTATTGGTTATGTTATATGGGAGGTGGGCGTAGTTGTGGGCGGACTTGTTTCATTTTTAGAGAAATAATAATATTTATTGATTCAAATCCGTTTGACAATTTTTAACAGTCTAGCTGTGATAACAGCGAAAATATTGCAACTTTTGTGATTATATTATATGGGAGATGGGCGTAATTGTGGGCGGATTTGCTTTATTTTTTCTGGACAAGCTTATATTTACAAAATATTACACTGTAGAAAATTTTGTTACTGTAGGATGATTTTTGAGTTTTGTGTTATATGGGAGGTGGACGTGATTGTGGGCGGATTTTAACAAAAATTTTTTTTTCATCTAATTTGGCAATATGAGAGATGTGTGCCAAATTTCAAAGCACTACCTCGATTCCTTCTATTTTTTGCCGCGGCTTGTATGAAGCGGCACCACTGTGCGTCGTAGCTGATGTGCCGGTGAATGGCGGCATGGGGGGAGAAGTTTGAGGAGAGAGCATTTGAGAGAGTGGCAAGGATGAAGGGAATTTTTTACACTAAACGCTTTCATACAAAAGTCTCTAAAGTAAATATGTATGCACACACGCACACACACACACACACACACTTGTACACGCTTGCAGGTTGCTCTAAAAATTCTGCATACTTGCATTTTGCTTTGCATAAAGTCACCAATTCTGTTTGTTGTTGTTGGCAGTTTTTCGCAAAAGTTGCATGCAAAGATTTTACTTGTCAGCATTGCAAGCGTAAACTTTTTTTTTACGTTTATTTGCTTTCGGCAGATGGAGAGAAAATAGAGAGCTGCTATTGTTGTCAGCGCTTAAGTGCACACACACATACATACATGCCACATACACACACACAGACACAGACACATTTAGTTCTTTACCACTTGCCACTTTCCTCGGCTGTCATGCCCCTACGGTGCTACACGGCGTATACGCAATTTAAACTATTTTACTTAAATTTTTCCTAGTTGTTTTACGCACACACACACACACACACACATACATTCTTTTGCACTTTTCCCTTCGTTTTACAAAATACGTCTACACGTGTGTGCATTTAAAAGGTTTTGTGGTGCCGGTTTTGGAATGCACTTTTCAAATTGGCTTTTTACCATGGTTTGAAAAAATATTAAAACATTTTAAAGTAGTTTTAAAATTGTTGCGGTTTATGTCAAAATTTAGAATTTACTTTTAACATTTCATTTTACAAATATGACACTTTTCATGCATGCAATACTAATATATATTATAAATATATGCCAATATGATTTGTTGTTGGCGCTCAAGAATGACGTTGCATGTTTATACCCAAGTCCACTGCTGTCCAGGGTATTAAAACATTGATCACTTAACGGTTGTTTGTAACAGCATAGAGCAACCTAGATAGATATTTATTTATTTATTTATTTCAGTCTACAAAGAAATTTCTTACAGACTAATTGAAGAATTTAGTTAAATACAGAGAATAAACTTAATTTAAACCTGTCTAAGTTAACATTAAAATCAATAACATTATTGTAGGTATTACATAAACGCAGGCATCTAGCTATCGGCTCGTTATATGAGTAATTGTTCTTATGAAAATATTCGAAAAATAAGCGCTTGTTCCTAAGATCTCTTTCAGAATTATACATATTGAGAAAGTTACTAAGTTGTTTGCAATTTATGCTGCCATTAATTAATTTATAAACGAAGGATAATGAAAGACAAATTCTTCTCTCATGGAGAGATTGCAGACCAAGCAGTTTCCTTCTACCAATATAAGAATTAGGACCATTCTGCCAGTGCAACTTCAAAAAAGCAAATTTAGTAAATATTCTTTGAACTTTTTCAATTTTATTTGAGTGGATCCAATAGTAGGGGTTCCAGACCAAGGCACAATATTCCAGACTACTTCTTACTAAAGAAATGTAAAGAGATTTTAAAGTAGTGGGGCCCTTGAAGTCTTCAGAATTTCTTCGTATGAACCAAAGCATAGCGAATGACTTGGAGACAACGTAATCAATATGTTTTGGAAATAAAAGTTTCGAATCAAAAATAACCCCCAGATCCTTGACTGATCCAATCTGCCAAATGGCGAACTTTCAGGAACAGCTTAACGTCGTCGGCAAACATTAAACATTTAGAAAACTTAAAACAGTTTGGAAAATCGTTAATAAAAATTAGAAATAGCAGCGGGCCGAGGTGAGTCCCTTGGGGTATGCCTGGCCATCCGTCAACTAAAACTTTAGACTCGAATGATTCAACTTTAACAACAAGCTTACGATCATTCAGGAAACTAAAGAAAAAATCAAGGAGCTTCCCACTTATACCGTATCTACACAATTTATCCAAGAGGATCGTATGGTTTACTTTATCGAACGCTTTAGAAAAGTCCGTGTAAACAACGTCGATTTGAGCTTGTTGCTCCAGAGAACTTATTATATTATTCGTAATAAGAGTCAGGTTGATTTCTGTTGACCTACCCGGAAAAAACCCATGCTGGTATTCTGAAATGGCACTGTGGACGTGATCAAATAATTTATTATTAATTATAAGGTCGAACAATTCTGCCAGCGTGCTTTGTTTGACAATAGGTCTATAATTATTAATGCCATTACGATCGCCAGATTTGAATATAGGGACAATGGAGCATAGTTTCCAATGATAAAGATAAATTCCATTATTTAGACAGTTTTGAAAAAGGAAAGCAACTGGTTTACTTACTTCCTCTGAAAAAAATTTGAAAAATATAGGAGAGAGTCCTTCTACATCAACTTTCGGGCTAGATTTCAGATTTGAGATTGCAGATAGTACGTCGTCCGCAGAGGTATCAAGAAAATGCCAAGTATTTGCAGAAGGCAAGCTATTGTTAATAAAGGGCGTATCATACTTAACATACACTTTTTGAAAGAATTTTGCAAAAAGATTACATGAGTCCAACACATTGTCGGATACTATCCCATCACACTCGAGGGTAGATGGAAGACCAGTAATTTTCCTTCTACAATTAACATAGTGCCAAAAACCAGAAGGGTTGTATTTCAGTTATAGACGTATATACCCCGAAATTCTTAGAATTAGTAACAAAATTTATTAAGTTATAGACGTCTGCCCGTCTGTCCACCCGCCAATCTGTGCAATAATAACTCGAGTAAATATTGAGCTATCTCAATTGTACTCGGTACACATGTTGCCCTAGACCCAAGGTACTTTGGTATTGCAAATGGACGAAACCGGATAATAACCACGCCCACATAACGGTGTTTCGTGAAAATCTAAAGAATGCGATAACTCGGTAAGAAGTAAAGATAATTTGCTCGTATTTGATACATAATTTTATTTTGGAAAATAGGTGTAGGCGCGCCCACTTTATACTGCTACTTGACCAAACTCTAACAACTTGGGTGCACAAACTGCAGTAAGCAAAATATACCGGTAATTTTCAAAAATATAAGCATTAAAGGCAATTCGTTCAAGTTTAATATGAAGGATAGAGCTGCACTAGATAATAATATACAAAATTAAAAAAAAAAAAATGGCGTGCCTCCGCCTACTTTTGAGCAAATAAGTCTATCTCCGAAACCATGCCACCAAAATCTACCAAATTTTGTAGACACATCACATTTGGTGTAGGTAAGCAAGTCTGCAAAAATTGTACAAATTTGACCAAAACTACGCTCACTTCTCATAGAACGGTAATTTTCAAACATCCGAAAAATTCGATATTTCGGTAACTATTAAAGAGAATAATAAAAGAAATATATTGGCAATAGGTCTAACATCGCCCCATTTCAAGCAAACAGATATATCCTAAAAAATATGCCACCAGTCGATCCGAAATTTAATGTACACATTGCATTTTAAGTCAATGAAGAAAATTTCGAAAATTATAAAAACCATGCCCACCTCTCACATAACGGTAAATGTTTCAAATAAATAAGATCCGTTATTTTCAGCGGCGGGAAATACGGCCGCAAATTCTGAAAATTCATGCCCATCAGTAAAACAATTCGCTCAACACAAGCAGAGAGTAGAGAGAGGGGTATATATTGGAAGTAGTAGTGGTACTATTCGTTAGTAGTAAGGAGCAGTATAAATAGTTGTGCTAGTTGAAGTAGCAATTGGCAGTTGCAGTAGTAGTAGTAGAAATTAGTAATACCATAATTAAAAATAGTAGTAGTAATTAGTAACCGCATTATTAAAAAAAACCATTCGTAGCTACTGGTAACATTGGTTAAACTAATAGTAGTATCTATTAGTAGAATTATTAAAAATAGTAGTAGTAGTTATCCAAATTAGTATTAGTATTAGTAAAAAAATTGGAAAAATTAGTAAAACTGGTAGTAGTAATTGCAAGTAATTTAGTAAGAATAGTGGTAGAAAAAGTAGTAGAAATTAACAGAAATAGTATTAGTAATTAGTAGTAGCATTATAAAAATTAGTAGCGGAAATTAGTAGTATTATTAGAAAAATAGTAGCACAAGTTAGTAAAAATAGTGATAGTAATTAGTAGTAGCATTATAAAAATTAGTAGCGGAAATTAGTAGTAGTATTAGAAAAATAGTAGCACAAGTTAGTAAAAATAGTGATAGTAATTAGAGGTAGCACTAATAAAAAGAGTAGTAGAAATTAATGAAACCAGTGGCTGTAATTAGTAGCAGCAGTCATAAAAACTGTAAAAGAAATTAGTAAAAATAGTAGTTAAAATTAGTGGCAGCATTTGCAAAAATAGTAGTATAAATTAATAGAAATAGTGATATTAATTAGCAGTCGCATTAGTAAGAATATTGGTAGAAATTGGTAGTAGTATTAGGAAAATAGTAGTAGAAGTTAAGAAAAATAGGGTAGTAATTAGTGGTTTCATTAGTCAAAATAGTAATAATTATTAGTTGTAGTAGCAGCAGTAGTCGTAGAAATTGGTAGGAGCATTAATAAAAATACTAATAGAAATTAGTGAAAAAAGTGGTAGTAATTAGTGGTATCATTAGTCAAAATAATTTAATAGTAGGAATTAGGAATAGCATGAGCAATTAGGAATAGCATTAGTAAAAATAGTAGTAGTAATTAGTATTAGCATTAGTTAAAACAGTGGTAGAAATTAGGAAAAATAGTAGTAGTAATTGGTAGTAGAAAAGTGTAAAAATAGTAGTAGAAATTAGAAAAAATAGTAGAATAATTTAATTTATTAGAAATAGTAGTAGTATCTAGTAGTAGCAGTTGTTAGTGTGTGTCATGTGTGTTACGCGATATCAACACGCCGTGGAAAAAATCACTCTCATGCCATCGTGCTTAAGAAATTTTACTTCAACAAAAAGTGGCAATATGTCAAAAGTAGTAAAACGTGAGTTTTGCTAATAGCATCTTCTCAGTACAGTACTTAAGTCTCTTTAATAAATCCCGGCTTTTAGGTTAAACCGTAAGAGTAAGATTTCATAAAAGTATTTTTCAAAACACGTACACACGCTCAACAAAATACATGCTAAAAACTCACGAAAGGATTGCGTGAAAGCAAACACCCAAACAGCCAAACACTTACAAGACTCGCCAAACAAAAAAAGAGAAAAAAAAACAACCGACAGTATAAAGGAAAATTGCAGCACCAATATGCAGCAATTGGCAAACACGAGCAAGAAGAATCTGTAACTACCCACATACACACACACACTCATAAATATACATATATATATGTATATATATATATGTATGTATCCTTAAATGCGCCTTTAGCCCTCAGGCAGTCAAGCGGCAAAGATTAAGAGGCAACATTTGGCAATTTCGGAAATATTTTTGACAGTCTTTTGCGCGCGCTGCCAATGAACGTTCTCGCCTCTACTCTACATCTGTACGAACCTACACATACACACATATATGTATATATGTACATACATATATGTAGTGCCCTTATAAGAGTGTGCATTTATCTGGCTTTGTATGCAGGGTGTGGCGAAATTTACGACTTGAGAAATTTTACACTTAAACCTTTAGGTGTCGATGGCAGCTGCAACTCTACTCATAGAAAATAGGTAGGTAGGTGGCAATGTACATATGTATGTGTGCGACATTCAGCACATAGAATAAACCACACCCACACTCCTCATCATGTGCTTACAGATTTCGTAGGATTTTTGAACCTTAGTGTACACTTTCAATACATACTAAGTATAACTACATACATACATTAGAATGAGTAGAGGAGTCTTTGGTTTTGATTCTGCTACCATCGCCCTGTGAAAATCCATAAAATGGCTCGATAAATGCCGTTATACTTACTTTGCCAGTATTTGGTGTAGACAAATAAAATTCAAAACTGCAGTTGTTGCATTCAAAATCGACACCACTTAAAGTTGTAGTACTTTTCGGGCGTTTGTGTTTAAGCCCCAAATTATGCTAATATGTTTGAGGATTGATCAAGTTGCAACTCTGCTTTTTGGTTTAAGGGTAATGGCTTTGGAAACTATTTGTGAGAGTGGAAAGGCGAAAAGGGGAAAAAAGTTGGAAAAAGAATATTTAGGCCTCATTTCGGCAACATTTCGGCGATAAAAAGTTTGGCAGCAAATGGCTATTGTCCTAAACACATACATCTACTTTGTCTAATACTAATAAAATCAAGAACTTTAAAATAAATTGGAGTAGAGTAAAAAATTAGTATTTATTGTTTTTTAGAGATTTCATGCAGAAACTACTTTTAACAGAGTTGCCCGCTTATAAAAATGTTATAGCTGAGCGTCGATACTTTTAACGGGTCATACTAAATTTATAAAAATATATGTAGCAGTAGATGGAAAATACAGATGTTACCTATATGCTTACTGCTTGTAAAATCTCTCCATAGAGAAGAATGAAATTCGAATTAATCAGTGTCAGCTGTAAATTTTATCGATAATAATCGAAAAATATATGCCAAATTAGCAATTAAATTAACTGTTCCTTAATGTTTACTGCCATTAGGATCATGATCGTAAATTAAATGAAAAAAAAGACATTATCACAATAAAATTTAAATATATTTTTTCCTTTGAACAAGTGGAAATCAAGTTTTGAGAACCAAAAGTCAACTGGTCTAACACTTCTGGACGTTGAAAAAGCATTTGATTCAATCTGGCACAATGGTCTCATACATAAATTAATTAATTTTCACTTTCCACTGCACCTTGTAAAATTAATCCAAAGTTTCTTGAGCAATCGCTACTTTTGTGTGTGCTTAAATAATGAATACTCCGATATGATCCAACTTTCGGCTGGATTTCCGCAAGAATCAGTGCTTGGCCCCTTGTTATATATGTACACTGTACTGTTCCGATTTTCCTAGATTTGAGAAGTGTCAATACGCTATGTATGCCGACGATACTGCCATTTTTTATTCGCATGAGTTCGGCAATGACATTGTAACAAAATTACAGGGCGCACTGTGCAGCATTTCAAACTACATATGTATATGACAAGATGGAAGGTAAAACTTAATGCTAGTAAGACACAAGCCATCTTTTTCACTAGAAAAAGAAGTCCTTGTTATTTACCAAGCTCTAGTCTAAAACTAGAAAATCATGAATTCCAGTGGGCCAGCTCTGTCAAATAGCTCGAAGTGGTTTTTGATAAAAAAAATTACGTATTGTGAGCATATAAAATACATACAAGAGAAAGTTAACATTGCTATTGAAATGTTGTACCCACTGATTAGCAGGAAGGCTAGCTAGCTAGTATGAGCAAAGAAACCAAATTAGTAATCTACAAAACAGTTTTCCAATCCATAATTTTATATGTTTGTCCTGCATGGGGCACCGCTGCCAAATCGCATTTAATTAAACTACAAATATGTCAAAATAAGATTCTTAAAATGATGTCTGGTCTTCCCTGGGATTACTCTGCCATACGACTTCATAATCTTTCAAACACTAAATTGATATCAGAACAAATTCAGTTATTGACTGAGAGATTCAGAATTCGTTGCGCTATATCTGGCAATGCATTAGTCTCCAATCTACATACATTAATAACCAATAATATACTTTTTGTCTTGATATTAAATGAGCAACACAAATGAGCTGTAAGATTCATAGCAGAGGTTTTTAAATAGTAGTATTTTCCTCTGAAATAACTTTCATAAAATAACGTAAATAACGTAAATCTGTGATAGCAAAAAGAAAAAATGTTGTAGAATTAAGGTCTATGTACCATATTCTGTGAATTATGCGATATTTAAGTTTATAATGTGACGATTTTTCTACTTAATAAATGATTTGATTTGATCGCTAAGCAACCCTGTGGCTACAGAGCTGTCAAGATAATTTAGGACTGACAGGTGTCCAGGATGCACTGGATTATGATAAGTAATTTACGTTGTAGTGTGTGTCCGAGCCTTAAACAATTCCAGGTTTTGTAGAAAGCATTATTCGAAGATATTTACAAAATATTTCTTTTAATTTCGTAAAAATAATTATAAAAGACATTTAAAAACAGAAGAAACTTACATTGACTTCACAAATCCATATAAAAATTAAGCATTAATAACGAGAAATAAGACAAAATTACTCGCCTATGCTGATTACTTGATAAAACTTATCAATCTGACAGCTGTGAAGTTTTCTGCGCCTAAAACTATGCAGCAATAACGGGTATCATGGGGTTTATGATGACAACAGCCATTGCTGTTGTTATGTCCTACAGAGCGCATGACTACGACATTATATAGATACATACCACGAAAACTGTCAGGTAATCAGCAAAGGCCAGTAAGTCTGTTCTTTTAATTTTTCGAAATTAAATTAATTACATTAATTCAGCCGGAAAGTATGCACATACAAATGATAACAGTTTTGGTACTTATGCAATGTCTCGCGTGGTTAAAAACTTGTGGGATATCTTCATGCGACGAGCTTCTATAAATACTAGCGAACGTTATAAATGTAAAATTTGGTAATAGGAAACAGAGAAATAGGCAATAGAGAGAAAAATGTGATTAGAAAAAAATGTTCATTAAAATTAATAACAATTTGGCTCCTACGTGCTATAGCCCGTTATTTGGCCGTGCATTTCATATATGTACACACATATGTAATTTGTGGTTCGTCTTGATGTTGCACCACAAATTGTAAGGCATATTCCTTTACGGCGGAAATTCCAATTTCCTGTAATAAATGTCGCATAGCTGTGAAATTTTTTGATTTTTGAGCATTTTTTTTTTTAACTTTTGGCCTTACAACCATTTACCATTTCTGCATGTAACGGTTGGATTTTATATAAATTCCCGTTAATTTTTGTTATTTTACTACACTGCAGTTTATATTTATAGCCTGCCATATAAACTATATGCTTTAATTAAAAAAAAGTTTTCAAAACCAAAGTTTTTAAAAGTCAACAACTTCACATTATTATGCTAAAATCAATGAGTGAGGAAACTGCGTACCCAAAAATTTTCTAAAAATTAACCAGAAAAGATTGAAAGTTGTGTGAAAGTTTATTGAATTTTTACACAAAGTTTTAAAATTTTAAGTTCAGCTGTATCAATAATTAACAGAAACTACTTAAGACCAGTTGTTTAGTGCGAGTTTAACTCTGTCTGTTGTTTAAACTAAGTTTAATCTCGCTATGCTGTGTTTAGTCAACTTTAAACCAAGTAAAAATTTAGTTTAAACCTAGTTTAAACTTAGTATAAACAGCTAATCTGACAGAGTTAAAATGAGTTTAACTCATCACTCATTTCAACGAAGCACTCAATACGTTACAAACGTAAAATATTTTGGTGTACGTGCATTCGGTTTTGCCTGACACTGATCTAATTATAGAAGAAATAGTGTTGCTCTACAAAATAGCCAAATTTAAGCCAGACTTAAACTTTCACTGAAAAACAGCTCTGCAGTTTAAATTAAGTTTAAATATAAACCGAGTTTAACTAATATGAGTTTGGACTGGGCTTAAACTCGCACTGAAAAACTGACCCTTACGGGTCTATTCTGCACCGGTAACAACATTTTTATTACCGGTAATTAAAACGTCCGGCAACTTTTAAACCCTTTTGGTATTCTGCACGTTCTTATTACCGGAAAATTTTATTACCACCGCACTAGATGGTAACTACTAGAAAACAGCTGACGTTTATTTACATTTTTGTAATAAATTAAAGAGTAGTGAAGTATTAAACGTTGATTTTTTTATTAAACCGGTTGGAATACGAGTTTTCAATATTAAAAATTAATGGCGACTTCTTTGGTAATGTTACTGCTGATTGATGAGGAGGATGATGAAATATCCCTACGTAGACAGCAACTGAAAAGTCTTCGGAACAACAGCGATCCAATCAGCTTAACAAACGAAATTTTTAAACAGAATTTTCGAATGCCGAAAGAAGCATGCAATTTCGGTGCCTTCGGGGTGTTCTTGCCTTGGAGCAGCTCCGGACGGTCCTTTACGAAGGCTACATACCAGCGTAATTGCTGCTGGGGTGTCCTTGCGTATTTTCTGCAATTAAAAATTAATGATATTATAATAATTTATTAAATTTACTTTAGTAAATCACTCACTTATTCATCTCCATTGTGATTCGCTTGTAAAATTTGTGTTCAAATTCACACCACACCAAAGCAAACACCGTATGGTGAGTTTTACACTGTTGACAGCGTTACCAGTGTGCAAAAATGCCGGTTACAAGAAGTGGTAACATTTTTCGGTAATAAAATTTGCCGGTTACAAAATTTCCGGTAACGTGCAGAATAGACGTGTTAGCGTTGAAAACATTGTTAAACTAATTTCCATGTGATTAATTATTTGAGTCACCGTAATTCAGAGATTATTACAATTAAGTCACTTATATCTTTTTAGATCTAAATTTAGCTACATATATCACAAGAACTATATCAGATACATACATACGTATTCTGCATTTACCTAATTTATTGTCTAAAACGTCAATAATAATTTCAATTTATTACTAAAGTATTAACAATCATTTGTTGGTTTTTTCTTTCTTCCATAGGGGTGGACCTGGCCTAAGATGGGGAGCGTGCTATTCACAGCTGTGTTCATAGCGTTACATTTTGCCACCGGCGGCCTGGCCAACCCAGATGCAAAACGTTTATACGACGATCTTTTAAGCAATTACAATCGTTTAATACGGCCTGTTGGCAATAATTCCGATCGTTTAACGGTCAAAATGGGTCTACGGCTATCGCAGTTAATAGATGTGGTAAGTATAATTATTATTTGCATATATAAATGTCCAAATACAAGTGACCGAAAATAATCGATATTTAGATTTTTTTGGCGAAAATTCGTTTAAAGCAGAACTAGAATATATCGTTAAAATCCCTTTGGCATATGCCATACAAATCTGAACTTATTTTTATTTAGAGGAGTTTTTGTTTTAAATCATTGTTGTTTTCTGATTTTTATTTCTTCGAACAAAAATAATCGATATTCGTGGATTATTAGCTTTTCGATCAAGTTTGATCGTTTTTCTTTATTGTTTTTTTTAGACCAAAAATAGTCGTTATTCTTGCACCTCTTTCGATCAAGTTTGCTCGCTATCATCTAATTTTTATTTTTTAGATCAAGTTCAATCCCTAATTTTTAATTTACATTTTTTCTATCAAATTTAATCGTTATTTTAGGATTTCAATTTTTTCGATCATATTTGATAGATATATTTTTTTTATCAAAAATAATCGATATTCTCTGCCTTTTAATTTTCCGATCAAATTTGACCGTAACTTTTTAATTTTTATTTTATCGATCAAGTTTAATCGTTATTTTTTAACTTCAATTTACTGTAAGAGTAATAATTTTTATTAAAACATCGTGATTTAATCGCTATTTTGCGGTTTTTTTTTTATCCAAAATCAGCGTTATAGTTTATTTTTATTTTTCCGATAATATTTGATCGATATTTATTGCTTTTTTTTTTGTTAACAAATAATCGTTTTTCGCGGATTTAAAATTTTCTCGATCATATTTGATCGATATTTTTTTTATTATTTTTATTTTTTTCGATAAAAAATAATCATTATTCTTGTATGCACAATTTTTCGATCATAATAATCGCAACACAATTGGGTGATCGAAAAAAATAGCAAAAAATATCTATCAAATATGATCGAGAAAATTTAATTCCAAGAACAACAAATATTTATTATCGAAAAAAGAAAAATCCAAAAATATCATTTAAATATGATCGAGCAAATTTAAATCCAAAAACAATGCTTATTTCTGATCTAAAAAATAAAAATCGCAAAATATGGTTTACATCATGATGTTTTTAATAAAAAATTTAACTGTTACCATCCCTACTAAATACATAATAGGCATGTGGTAAGTTTTTAGGACCTACCTAATTTAACACAGAACAAGAACCAGTTTGCATCGAGTTGGATTCGTTGTCTATCCGCAGAGCTCGTCGGTCCGTAGAACTCACCCGAATGAACTCGAATCCAGCCAGGAATTTGCACCCAAGAGATATTTTCATTAATTCGAAATCAGAAGTTCAAAGAAGCGCAAAAAGTCGTTTGGCAAGTTGGGAAGTAGTTCAATTGAAACCGCTATTTGGAATCGGATTTTTCAAATTCTTCTACCAATTCCTTCATGGCCATTGACCCCTCCATTCACATGCCATTGACAAAAGTCATCCCTTGAGATATCTGTTAAATACTGCGCCTAAAACTAAAATGAAATGACGACAGCTGTCATCATAGTTTTTATGTTCTACTGAATGAGTGACAATGACGTAAATTTTGATTTTATTTTACGGCATAGTTTTAGGCGCAGTACTTTTTACAATAGTCATAGGGCGGTAAATGTCAAATTCATCCTATTTTATACATAAAAAGGACAAGCATCTTTATCAATCAAACTGTCAATAATTATCACTCAAACTGTTAATTTCATTGCCTTCAGCCTGAAAGTGTGCATAAAAAATACAACTGGGTTGATACCATTGTAATGCGTTATTTGCGCAGATAAAAAACTGTTGAATCTCGTCGTGCGACAGGCTTTCATGCATACCAGTTAGCGAAGGAATGAGTGTGCTTCTTAATTAAACTAAATTAAAAAGTTAAAACAACTATATACCTATTGGTGTTAAATAAAATATAAGAAAGCTTAATTGCAAAAGAGGTTGCCACCTGGCCAACAATTAATAATTTAAACCAATTCAATTTGAAACTGGGTTTGAGAGGGGTGGCCATCTGTTTGAAACACTAATTTAATTTAAATTTATAACGCAAATTTAATATTGCGGTAAGTATGACGAACTAAAGAGCTTTCAAAACACATAATTTTAAAAATATTTTTGTAAAACTTTGCTACCTTTTTAAAAAAGTGAAGAACAATTTATTTACCAGTTATCTGAAATATTGCAATATTGATGTGAAGCAAAAAAGCTGCCAGCTATCTTATGAGAAAATGGAAATCAATTAAAATAATAAGACAAATCAAGTTTCATGGTAAAATTTAAGAAAAGTATGTTTACAAATAGTTGATAGAGGTTTGAGAGCTTTTTGAAAAATAAAAACTAATTAATTGATTAATTTCTTAAGTGAAATATTAGAATACTGGTGCAATGAATAAGTTTAGGAAATCGTTGCCAACTGTTTGAAAAATTAAATGCAAGTGGATAAATAAGTTAACCCTAGAACACACACCCGGGTACAAATGTATCCACTTTCAACTTTGAAGTGTTGTAACTTTTGAACCGCTATACCTCTATACCTTCGGATCTAGGAAGATTATTTAGTTTTGAGTTCAAATTCAAAATTTGAACCAGATCGGACCATTGGTTCAGGAGCTACAGCCTTCCAAACACATTATATACGTAAACACACACCCGGGATACGTTTGTACCCCAATAGTAAAAATCCTCATAATAATCAAAAAAAAAACATTTTTTATATTATTTTTTTATTTGAAAAATTAAAAATATTCATTTCACACATTATATTATTGACTTTTATTATAAAAATTATAAAAATGCATCTTATATCTAAGGAAAATCATGGCAAATAGAGCAATTTGTTGATGTGACCGAATGTTCAAGACACATTGGCTTCTTACATTTGGCGCACAGCTTTCTGGTTTTTCTGCGGCGTTTTTCCTCTTGTGCGTAACATAAATAGCAAGATCCGGACACAGGTTTTGGCGTGCGCGCTACGGCAGATGTTGATGCTGCTGTTGACACCATTGATTCCACCGGTCGGTTGAAATATGCTTCAATAGCAATTTTAGTCGAAAAATTTCGCGTCACTTGACGATTTATGGCTCTGGCTTCAATAATGGGCATACACAATGCTTCAGCCAAGCTGCGCAGGATCTGCTTACGCTTGTTGTTTGTTCTCCAAGGCAACATAGGGTTATTCAAATCGTAGACAATGTAGGCTGCAAGAGCTGTCATGTCCAACATGTTGAAGAACATCGCTAGTGGCCATCGTTTTGTTTGTCTTTGTGTTGGATATTCCGCAAACATTTGGTCCATTCGATCAACACCACCTTTGGTACGATTATAATATTCAATTATTTCAGGTTTCCCACTGTCAGCTATTTCAGCATCATTATGCATGGTCGAAAGCAAAATTACTGCTTTATTTTTTTTGGGAACATAAGAGCACATTGTCACATTATTTTTGAAGCCAAATGTCGTTGAACCAATTGTCCTGTTTTTGTTCTGCTTCATTTCTTGAGGAATATATGATTTGTTTTTGCGCAAAGTTCCAACGATCGTGAGTTTCCAGGTGAGAAGCAGTTCTGCAACTGGCAAGGTCGTAAACAAATTGTCCATTGTAATGTTTCGGCCACTTCCTTGGTATTTGGCAGACAAATCCTTCACCACTCGTTCGCCATGGTTCGTTTCCCTACCAGTTTCTGCTTGGCCAGTATATATTTGTCCATGCAGTGGATATGCATTTGTGGCATCGCAAATCCACCAAACCTTGACACCATATTTAGCAGGTTTTGACGGTATGTACTGCGTAAACCGTGTGCGTCCACGGTAAGGAAATAATTGTTCATCAATCGTCAAGCATGAGCTGGGCTTGTAATGTGCAGCAAGATTATTGTTCATCATCGTCCACAACTCACTGATCGGTGCTGCTTTACCAGTTAGTAAGCGTGTTGCACGAGTGTTTTTATCGTCAAATCTTAGGAACCGCAATATCGAACAGAAACGGTTGACTCCCATTGTGGCGCGATATAAAGGATAGTTTTTGACGCTCCATAAATCTCGAACATGTTCTCCATTGCTATGGTTCGCACCAGTCATAATAAGTATGCCAAAAAGTGCATACAGCTCTGTTATTGACACAGGCGTCCATGACTTAGGAGTTGTGTTTGGATGCGCATTGTTGTAAGCATTATAAGTTTCTTTTGCTAACTTATTTGTGTGGCGCATAATTATATCAGCCATTTCAACGTTCATGAAACATTTGAATGTTTGCTCTATTGACAACATTTCAGTGCATCTATGTAGCTGGTCCAGAACGTACTCTTATAATATTTTGTCTGAGTACCTGACGACTTACATTTGGTTCTTTCATCCACTCAGTACCATCACGTGCAACAAATTTTTCGGCACTAGCAGGTAATTCATTATTTTCTTCTACTTCTTCTTCTTCATCGTCTTCTTCATCATCCATCAAGTCATAGGGAGCGTCATCGTCACAAATTTCATCAAATAAAGATTGTATATATGATTCTCGCTGTTCCTCAGTTAGCCTGCATAATAAAAAAAATTAGTATATGTTTACATTGTTGCTTATTTTACATTTTTTACCTTCTATATGCTGCACTTGATAAATATTCGTTTCTTCTTGAAGTCATTTCGTATCCAGTTATTTATAGTTTCAGTTATATTTATTTTCACTTATATTTTCACTTCTTACACTTTTGAGCACCAAAACAATAATGAAAATATCAACAGGCAGCATTTATAACAACACCTCGTGTGAAAACAACCCTTGCAGCTGCATATAAAATACAAAAACCAGTTATACCAGTGTATTTGCTACCTACGTACCCATACCTTGCGCGACCTTTTTGCACATATCTTTTGAACCAGGTAGAATATTTCAATGAAATATAAACCAAAATGTGTATTCGTTGTTACTCTACAAGTATATTATTATAAATTATATTATTTTGTTTTGCATTTATCAGGACAACAACAAAAACAAAAATCCACTTTATTTGCCCATATCGCTGGAACCAGTAGGAATATTCGAATGAAACAAAAGACAGAATACTTGTTATATATTAAAATATACATTTCAAAAAAAAAAATCATAGAAATCGGTTGAATAAGCATTAAAAAACCGCAAAATAAGGTCCCGGGTACAAACGTATCCCGGGTGTGTGTTTACGTGGTATTTTCTGGGTGTGTGTTCTAGGGTTAAGTGAAATATACAACAAATTCGTTCGAAATAAATATGTTGCTATGGTGAAATTGTTCCAATTTTGTTTACATTTACAATCACCGGTTAATAAAATAAATGTTGGAAATACTTTATAAGAATACTATTTTAAAATCATTCTACTTTTTCCTGTCATATTCTGAATTTCTATAAGCGTATTTACCATTGATTCGGTATTAGACTAACGTAAAAAAATTAAGTGAAACCAGTGAATTGTATGGCCAATCTAATTCGATATGTCCTCTATTACTTTGTTAAAACTTTCAAACTTAGTAGGCGTCTAGAACGCACCTCAAGTACGTTTTCGAATTTTTCTTCTTCTTTTCGGCATAATGTATAAAATTGAAATGGGCAATGTTTTGAACGCTTTGGCTCTCGAAGTCCTGACCTGATATTAATATTTTTTTTTTCAATAAAACATTTGCGAAAATTAAAAGAGTGCATTCTCATTTTATTTTTTATTTTTTTTAAGAAAAAAGAAAAGAATTAATTATGTATATTTTAAGACATCAACCCAAATATTTCGCAATAATATTGATATTTAGGTAAACTCACACGATTGGAAATTACCTCCATGTTTGATGTATTTTATAAATCACAATCATTTTTTAAAACATTTTTTTTTTCTTTCAAAGAAATCGCCTCAGATAATTATCCAGTTTAAGCATAAAGCTATTAAAAAATGTGTACAACATTATCATAATTATGAAATTTTTGATGTTTGACCTTTTTTGCAAGATTGGTTTAAGAAAAACTTGAATAACACAGCCGATTTGACAGCCCATGATTTGTATTTATTATCTGTACTTATTATTATCATAAAGAAGTTATTTGCTCACATTTTTCATTTCGTTGCAACCAAAACGATCTAATTTTTTGATTAAATCTTTAAATATTTTAAAGCACACCTTTTAAGCCCAAACTATTTTAATATATGAAGCAATTTTTTGGGCAAATATTTCTGAGAGCTACTTGAATTATTAAAAAAAAAAATCTATAAAAATACGGGCGAAAATTATTTAAATGAAGAATGGCAAGCACGAAATGAAAATGAAAATTTAAATTAGCCACCAAATGCTCATCAAGTCTCCACATCCTCAAAGAAAAAAATGATGTTCCCAAATAAGGTTTTAACTTTCCCAAGATGGCTTGAAGTATCCACATCTGGCAAGACAGCAATCAATCAAGCAACCAACAGTTTCAATAAATTAGTATATTTCATAAGCTGGTCAAAAATGGCAGGCATTTGTGTTATGTGGTAAAGGAAAACGTAATTCGTAAAACGCACACTTCATCCCTTTACAAGTACTTTTACAATTATATAATATGCATGTACAGAATACAATACAGAATAATCGCTTTAAGCGTTTCGCCAACGATTTTTTTATTATCGTTGACCACAATTGGGTTTGGAAATGAGTTTATTTTAATTTGCCGTTAGCATTCAATCAACCAGTATGAACAGTTATACAAAGTATCTACATATGTATGTATGTATTTATTTATATCGGTACGATTGTGCGCTGTGCCCGACATATCATACATTTTTAAAGGTCAGCACATAGTACGAGTAACATAGAGAAAAAAGAAAATACAATTTTCAATTCACAAAGGCAATAATTAAATGTTCACAAAACTCATTTAGTATTAATTGCATTGATATATTTTATACGAATTGTTGCTAATTTTATTTATTTATTTTTCACATTTAAATGTCACAAAGCTTTTGAAGGGTCCGCATGTATGGTAGGTATGAGTAAAAGCAAGGCGAATTCATATAAGGTAATGTTAATCGTGCAGCTGATTGAATTCGCTTGATGAACGTAATGTCAAAATTATGTATTTGTTGTAAATCATACTGCCATTGTGTGTACAATTTGTTAATGTACATTTTTGTTTTTGTACGTTTAACACCACCTGAAATAAATTCGCATTGAGTAAAAACGAATACTATACATTGGCGATGAAGGTACTGTTTTTTTTTTTTTAATAATGTTGTTGTAAATATTTGTAATGCCATAATGCGCGAGTGGGATTTTTTAGATATAATTTTCATATTATGCTGCTTCAAGGTCAAGGGTTGCAAACGTAAATCATTAACATTAGCTTTTACTTTTTTCCAATATATGTAACTCGGTCGCACTACGGTAACCGAACTTACAAGTCGCTAAAAGCATTATCGTTTTTTAGATCTAATACCTATTAATATTTATATGTGATGCACCTCAGATCTTTTTCATTTAATTTGTACACACAAAAAATTTAAAAAAAAACTTTTAATACAGTTAACAAAACTGTCAAAATGTTAATTATTATTATTATTTATTAGCTTTAATATACAATACTAAAACTAATTGTGAAAGATACGAGTACTAGCTGCTATGGCCTACGACTCGATGATTAGTGAAAATAGGAGGATAGATGATTGTGTGTATGTTATATTATTAATAGTGAGAAAATAGAAATGTTTTAACTTATTTGCTAGGTTACAATTTTTTAAAAATGCAAAGATAGTGTGTATGTTGCTGCTGGAAGTTTGAGCTAATAAATCGGATGGGGTGATTGATCCAAAGTGTTTTCTTCTCGTACTAGCTATACCGCAGCATTCGTCAAGGAGGTGTTTGATGGAAGGTGTTTGATTGCAGAAAGGACATTGCATTCGGGGACCATTTGAAAGAAGATGTTCGTGTGTAAGTTTTGCATGACCAATCCTGAGTCGGATGTACAAGCTGCTTACTTGACGCGGTATATCAATGGGGTATGTTGCTGCCTCGCATGTCTGATTAAAATTAGTGTACCAATGGTTAAAATTAGCCCATTCCCTTTTCTTTTTGTCACACAAGGGTTTTCTTACAAATCCTTTCAAGTCCTTCTCCAGATATGCTTGATATAAGACATCTGTTTGAGCTGACATTTGGCGAGCTGCTTTATCGGCATTTTCGTTTCCAGTGATACCTTTATGCCCGGGTACCCACATAATATTAATCTTTTTTGGGTGTTTAATCAGGACATCTCGTATTTTCGTTATAAGGTGATCGCTTTTGTATATGTTTTGTACTGCAGAAATGGTTGACATACTATCTGTACAGATACCAAATTTAACTTTGCTATGCTGCGCATGCTCAGCAGCTTTGTATATTGCCATAGCTTCTGCTGCGAAGACCGAACAGAATTTTGGCAGTTGGCCACCGCTGGTTAGTTTTCCTTCCTGGTCCACTATAGCGAATGATGTGATTTCATTATCGGTTTTTGAACCGTCTGTGTATAAAAAATGCCATTCACTGTTTGGGTAGTGCCTTTGTTGTTCAAGAAAGAGTTGTTGGTATGTATATCTGACTGTTTGTGTTGGATCTGTGATGTGAGTGTGAGCTAGTGTTGAGGCATAGTTGATTGAGTAGCCAGGAGGGTTGAGAACTGGTTTTTGCACAGCTTGGTGGGGGTGTGATGTTTAACTGACGACAAACGCTCGCGCATTTGCTAATAGAGGACTGAACCTTGTACCCGCGCTTGTTGCTGTAAGCAGTCAGGAAGTCTTTGTATAACAACTGATTAGTTGTATTTAACACCTTGGGGGTCAAATTCCATATTGCCTCATTTCTTCGCTCGTCAATTGAAGGGAAGCCGGTTTCTGCTAAAATGCATTTGATAGGCGAGGTGGGGAAGGCATGTACACATCGACGAATGGGCGCATGGTATGGTCCATTAAGTTGTTTGATGTTATTATTAGCAGTTGCTCCGTAAATTGCGAGTCCATAGTCTATCTTGCCCAATATTAATGCTCTAGTAGCTCTTAGCAGAGTGTTTACATGAATTTGTGAATGTTTGGATGAAAGATATTTTAGTATATTAAGCCTAGCAGCTAGTTTCTTTCTTAAATACAAACAGTGATGCTTAAATGTAAATTTTTTGTCAAATATGATACCTAGGATTTTAATATAGTTTACACATTCAATATTGAAATCGTTCACAACTATGCAGATCAGGATAAACACATTTGGTTCTTTTGCAGATATGTAGAATCTTACATTTGCTAATTGACAGTGTGGCCCCCGAATATTGACCCCATTTCCCTATATCTAAGATTATGTTTTTGAAGGTTGTGTTGACGCTATTTAATTTTTTTTTCTTTTGTGAAGATTATAGCACCATCTGCGTAAATAGATAAATCGATATTTTTGTAGTTTAAGATGATATTATTTAACTGTTGGAACGCGACTATGAATAGTACAACCGATAAAGGGGATCCCTGTGGGATACCGTTGTTTAGTGGATGTTGCTTTGTGAATTCATTATTTACTCTAACCTGAAACTTGCGGCCAGACATAAAGTTTTTAACCAAGTTAAAGACTTTAGGTCCTACTCCCCAAGCCTCAAGCTGGGCTAGCACCACATGGATCCCCACGCGATCAAACGCCCTTTCGAAATAAGTCGCCAGTACAGTGACGTGATTTTTTGTCGAAAGAGCCTTTGACACGAAATGTTGGAGATGTAGTAGTGAATCGGTTGTGCTACATATGTTAAAATGTTAAAAAAGTAAAGCTATAACGGAATTCCCTTAGTATTGCAAGATTGCACGAAATGCAAAAATTCTATACCAATAAAAGCAGAAGTATAGAAGTCCCATTGCAGACTCGGCGTTCGTGGCAGGACGCATCCAAAAAACTTTTTTCTTTTTTTTTTTTAAAAACAATACCCAAATTGTGCAGTTGGGGCCTGGAAAAAATTAGATTGAAAATTTAAACAAACCTTAAAATCCGCCTCCACATGCAAGTAAATTGTGCGGGCCACCTGACGCTCACTTCACGCTTTTCAGTCATTTTAATCTAAAACCTAGAAAACTCGGCGAACGTTGTTCGTCCTGTATTTATTTCGATTTTTGTCACATCTAACAGATGGCAACCATTTCAAAATATAGATATGGGCCTTGCCTCGCCGATATGAAAAGTTTAAAATCCATATTTTACCATTTCCTATAAGTTTTGTATAATTTTATGAAATTCGATTTTTCAGCTTGCCTTAAGCTTTCTCCTCAGCGGAACGAACCGTTTGACACTCATATTTTAATATTTTATATCCTTGTGTATAATTTAATTAAATTCAAGTTTTCAACCAGGTGGCAACTATCTTTATCGGGTTATAACACTCTTGGAACCTTCTCCTCAGCGAAACGAACATTTGATACCATTATTTTAATATTTCATATAACTTGTGTATACTTTTTTTTTAATTTTTTAAATTCAACTTAAAAAGCAGTTGGCAACCCTCATAAAAGTATTTATTGCTTTTTTTGTGTCAAGGATATGGCACTCACTCAATTTTTCAGCTGCATCAGGGAATCGTATGTAAGGTATTTTGCCCTTGATTCGCTGTTGGCCAATCCTGGCCAAATTTGATTCGCATTTTTTGCAGTCTGCTGCCTGTTCCATACAGTTTCTGCTATTTTTACTCCTCCAGTTCTCGTTGTGGGCATCAAGCAGAGGAGCCTTCATTGTCAGGGTTTCCGGTGCCTTGTGTGAGCCTATTCTAAGATATCCAACTGTGGTTGGCAGTGAACAAGTCCAGCTCGTGCTATTTATTAGAACGTTAGGTGGCGCTCAACTCTAACTTTCGGAACGGGTTTCGAATCCGGGTCTAATACTAGATAGAAAACTTTCCTGGAAACAGAATATGGAGGAAGTATCGAAGAAGGCACAGAGAGCAAACGCTCTGTCTGTATGGATTCAGTCGGGTACCCTGGACAGAACTACAGTAGTCAAGGGCTGGGTAGCTACTAAAACGCCCGCTCCGAGGTCGTTTTGGCAACAAAAATAAAATGAGGTGGAAGAGGTCACCGGAGCTTACACGGTTATCCAAGCCGCAGCTCTCATTAATTACGTGTATCATCTGCGGCAATTGCTTAGAGGATGAGTAGGTGGAATCATATCAGCACTTACTGTACAGCTCCCCTGCGTTCACGAGCTTAACGACGGTGTTCTGTAACTAAGTCCCATTTCAGGTAGCTAAATTTGAGATTTTAAATTCGAGAAATTTTTTGTGACTTGAGACGATTTCGGTATTCAGTGAACAGTAAATGACAATCAGCTGATGGTATGTTCATCGATAGCGCATAATATACGTTTTCAATTCTTTGTCAACAGACTTTTTGCTCTTAAAGAAAAAAAAAACTTTTTAGGTATCGTAAAATTGGCATTAAATTTAACCGTTCAAAATTCTTCTTACTGCATTTTATGTAAACCGATTATTTAAAATATTTTGTACAAATTAGAACTATCAACAATCGACAAATGCTTCACGTTCGTTTAAAATGGCAAAACGAGATACGTAAGCAAATGTAAAGAAATTTTTAATTTTTATTATGCGTTATGACAAATAACTGCTCTTTTTACAGATACGACCAAGGGACAGTTTAAGCGCTACTTGATTCTGTTTCTTTACTCTATTTCTTTGTTATTGACTTTATTTAGAGATTTGAGATTCGAAACGGCTTACTGAATACCGAATAGTCTCAAAACCAATCTCACCACGGAAAAGCCTTAATTAGTGACTAGAGACTGCTCACAGAATAGCGGCATAAGACTCATCTACCTGGGATTGCTACCAGCGAATCGTCGGATGTACTGGGAGTGTGGATTAGTCTGGCTTCGTAGATTTGTTGCAAGCAGGCGGCGCTTTGAGGATTACAATTTATAAGCTTCCGTTCAGTTTTTTGATTATACTTTGGTATTACAATGAACCCCAGTGGATATATATGAGATCTGAGGGGCAGCCACTTTGTACTTTTCGACAACACCGCATAGTTTACATTTCTTCGCCAAAAATTATTAAAAAAAGAAACTTGACATGAATCGTAAGGGAAATCGGAATATTTATTAACGCTCTTTACGAATCATTACCTCTTAACTCAGTTGCTTGAATTATTTTGGCCACAAAACATGTGTTTTCAATTTCTGTTGTTAAATATTTCACATGCCAAGCATCAACTAATTTGAACAATTTTCTTTTTTTTTATTGATACCACACATCCGCACAGTAGAGGGCAAAGTTGCACGCAGTGGCAGCCTAAAACCATTCAGTTATGTAAATTGTCGCATTGCAATTGATAGCAATTAATGAAACACGGTAGAGCGTTATCATTAATTTAAGTTCGACAACTGCTCAAACAAAATAAACGCGCATATGAATTATTGGAAACTTCCAATTATGAGACTAATACAACGTTAAATGTCTGAACATGCAATCAGCAATTGGAAGATAGTTAGAAAAGCAGTTTTTAAAGGAAAATATCCCTATGGCTCTTCTGGAGTATTTTCAACAAATTTTTGGAGGATTTTCCCCCTTTGAAGGATCCCATAGCAGGTAAATTGTAAAGTAAACAATTTCTTAGAATTTTCCTATCTTCCGCTATCCAAAGAAAAAAAACCGCCCATTTGCGATTGCAATTAACGTGATGGAGAGCCTCAAACCACGCTTGCTGGGAATAAAAACATGTGTTAGATACATATGTAAGTGTGTTTATAGATATACAGTTATCTATATACACAGTAAGCAATTTCATTATTCTTTGTAGTGATTTCGCTTCACAACAACTCCATACACAAAACTAAACGTTTTCGAGTGGCTACCCTGCAAAAACTGCGAGTACTCCCTGTATGCATGTAAAGAGTACTCCTTTAGGGCCACAGAGTACTCCAAAACTAACCGCATTGCATATAAAAAATGTGGTCCAATTAACATTGCGATGCCCTAGGGCAGGACCATATACTCCAGCTCTGCATGGCATCAGAGTAGCACAAAACTACTCCAAGAGGTTACTCCAAGGAGTAAGTACGGGAGAGTACTTTCGAAACTACTCTGAGGTAATTACTCCAAGGAGTCCCTACGGAAGATTACTTTCGAAACTACTCTGAGGTAATTAATCCATGGAGCATCTACAGAGGAACAGTCTCGATACTACCTATTTTGCCGCTTAAGGAAAACTAATTTAAAATATAAAATTTATATTGAAAACTCAATTTCCTTTATTCATACTAATACAAATGTTGACATACTTATATGCACGTATATTGGAAACATAAACCAAAATTTTAATACTTTTAATTTACACCCCTATTGCGGGTGTCGATTGTCGATTATTGACAATTTTTTGATAGTCGATTTCTCAGTCAGTTAGCGACCGTGAATAATTCTTACTCTACCACCCTTCCACAGCTACGATAATAAACATTTTAAGCTATTAAAACAAAGTCACGGCAGAAAATTCAAAGAGAACTTACTAATTATGCATTCATAGATTTTGAGTTAAAAAAAAATTCATCACATCACAATATCTACATATTAAAAAAAAAAATAAAATAATTTCAACTACTTATAACTACATTTCCGTGCATATATGTATAAACTGTACATAGCTTAAACTTAATTGACTTCTTTCTTTTTTTGGCTGGATACTTGACGAAAGTGGCGTTTTTTCACAGCTTGAAGTGCCATTCTTAATTCTTTTTCTGAATTTGGAGTAGTGTGACTTAGTGCAGCTGAAATAAATATATGTATATTTTATTGGTTTTTACAATTACCAAAAATATCCCCACTTCACTTCTCCTAATTCGAAACTTCGAATCCTGCTGCTTCATCGGTGCATTCAATTTGCGCAGTTACGTTATTTGCGTTTTGCAATCTTAATGCAAAATTTTGCCTTTCCAATTTTATAACTCGTCTTCTGTGACGCGCACTGCACTGCATATTGTTTTTTATTTAATAATTTATAATAATTATTTCAATTTAATTTATTAACCAATAAAACTCACTCTGGCCTTCTTTGCAACTCAATTTCACTTTCAAAAATTCTGTATACTTAAAACCAGTTGCGCAGTTGTATCATGCAAGGGTTGCCATAATAGATACCATCTGTATGTTGCAAGATGTTACAAGTTTACGCATACGGAACTGACACTTTATATAGATGCAACTGAAGTATAAATAACCAAAATTTATCTTCGATCATTTTACTAGTTCTCAAAAATATATATTCGGCTACAAGTTCGCTTTGATTGTCAATTTATTTATTTTTAGTACTTAATTAAATCTTCATTGTTCACTCTTGGCAACACAGCCCAATCAAGATCGTGTAGAGATAACGATCGTTAAAACACGAGCAGTGATCGGGTAACAAAAAGCTGGCGTAGAGACATGAATTGGTCCGCTACTGCATAACGGAGGAGCATATTTGTAAGTACTCCAATACAGCACAAATGGACCACATGGTCCAACGATTTTTGCAGGGCTTGTGTGGTCAATTAGTTGTGTTTGTGAACAAATATACATACATATGTGCATACAAACAATTCATAAACATAACACAATAGCTTTTCGAATTGTTTATCGTGCGAGTTTAGACAAATCGCATACTCAATTACTGTAGGGGTATTCACTGAATATACATAAATTCTACGAAGTCGAGAGCAGGTACAAGCTTTCGTATATTATAGTCCAACATTAATTGATCGTAATGGTGAAAAACAAACAGAAATAATTGCAACTGTTATATGTATATTGGAACAATTTTCCGTCATCCCTTGAGAAGTTTGTTTTGGAGACAACCCCGTTTCGGTGTTATGCCATCTCCAGTGGCATTTTTCCGTTCGCTTTGTCCCCAAACCAAATTTGACAAGGGATGAAAGAAAATGGTAGCTATAACTTTTAAGTAAAACAAATGTTTCTATATTATTTTTCCATAAATATCAAAGCCTAATGATGACCTTATTAATAAAAAAAATAAAAGTGATCTTTTTAAGCTTCATAAGGTGACATTTGCGTACACATTTGTGAATCTTACTGTTTTTTCTATAATTTTTCAGCACTTTTGTCTAAATTTTGTTAGAAATTGAAACAGCGGCAAGACATTTAATATCTTAAGCGGCGTTTAAGCCACTCCTAGAGTTACCGTATTTATATAATTATTTGAAATGCTCTGCAAATAAGAACACTCTAAAGCTTTGGTTATCGGACGACAGAAAAGGTTCATGCCTCTAATTTTTCACAGTGTCGATGTGGAACACCACAAAAACCATGACTGTCAGATCGAGGAGATCAGTTTTAGACACAACTTCAAAGTTGACTTCTCTGACAGTAGTGACTGGAAATCTGACAGGGTTTTAAACACCGACGGGTTTCTTTTCTTCTAAAATTGGCATTGGAGCAGGATCTGGCGTTTTCTCCCAGCAATCCTCATTATGCATAGCCTTCAGACTATCAGATTTCTTTAAATTGTGCCTAGTTGCGATCTTTGCAATCGCCATAGGGGGAAAAATTAGTAGACATGATGGACTTTGCTCATACAAAGTTTAGCTTTGCTGTAGGCAGTCAGGTGGCGATCAAGGCTCCATAGTAGACAACATCTTATTTGCTCTAAGTGTAGAACTGTTGAGGAGAGTTAGTTGCCTGTAGTTGCATTAACTATACTGATTTGGAATTTTTCGCCACATATCTTCTTTTTGTGCATACTAATTTACATAGGTATTTGACAATCGCACTTGTTTAACTTTTTTCTTTCTTCTGAAATCAACATTGATATTTGACTAGGTCTTTTCATATTAATGTAACGATGATTAGACTAAACGTACATTTCCCGTTTCCCAGACTATTCTTACACGTCCCTAAACCATCTCGATCTTTTGGAAAGTCCCCACAGCCTCCTGTGTGCCCGCACCTAAATCATTCAGATCTCCGAAGAGATGGTCCCCCAATTATTAGTGCTTAATGGCTCCACCTCTTCCTTATCCCAGCAGCTCTTGTAGAAATCGTCAAATCAAATCTGACAGTCATGTGGTCGATAAGTAGGTGTTCTATATTTAATTTAAAAAATTACAGCAGAATTTATGTACTTTGCTCAGATTGATCCACCTGCTGTTGATTGCTGTCTTGGTACCTGGCTCAATCTGTAAGATCGGGAATCTCAACACGGGGGTTGTTTGCTCAAATCGGATTCCCTCAGTCTTGCCTCGGCTCCTCTTCTCGCACTTTGGTCCACTTCCTCTTTCCAGAGACGTCACTTTGCCCGGGGAGCCAATATAAATTAAAGGTGTGTTGCCGAAAAGATTGCAGAGATCCTCGAAAGTCCTCAACGCATAATAGAACATTAGCACCGATACCTTATACCACTAGTAATTCAAATTCACAACTGCAATATCTGTAAAGAGAAAGTACAAAATTAAAAAAAAAAAGTTTTAAGACGATGAGCTCTGCTCCGAAAGTGATAAAAAATGGGTCACAGACAAAAAAAAAGGGAACACCGCCTATTCAACTCTAATACAGTCCCTAACTAGACAGACAATGAAATATCCTTTATCTATTTTTCTGCTCTCGAAATAATGCTGTGCTGATGGTTTTTCCCAGACATTACACAGGGTTGCGTGTTCATTTCTCAAAATATTGCGCTCTGACCAAGCAATAGAGTAAAGTTGTGTTAAAAAGCAGACAATTCCAGTTTTTATTATTTGCTTTCATCTTGAACGCCGCTTACTAAATGGCAATAGAAAATTGAATAATATTCAAAACATTTATGGTTGGGTTTCATTAGGTAAAATTTGACGGCAAATGTTTTCGGTTGAATGGAAACATCCAGCATTTTGACAATAAATGAATGAGTGAAATGAAAATGAATTCAATTTGACCCCAATGTAAAATTATCAAATGCCAATGTGTTGACAGTTTGTGTCATATTTGGTCGTCAAAAATATGAGCTCATGAAAACCAAGCATTACTCGTAAAGCTAGAACTCCACACGCCCCTTTTGTCAGGCACTATGATTTTCGAAGTTGTTAAGGTTTTACCGGCGTTTCAGGCGTTAGAATTTGGCAACTCTACACGATAATTTTCAAGCATGAAATTTCACTGCAATGTTTACATTTTGCAAAAGGTCTGTTCAATGATGTTACTAGTTGGGAAATACACAAGAAAAACTAAACAAAAGGAAGAAGATTTTCAACATATGGAATTTTCTTCACCGAATGGAAGATTGTATTTATTTTTGAAATATATAGACAAATCGCACCTTTTTCATGCACAGCTTTGAGCTCTGTCTGATCTTGTTCTGCACTGCTCTATACTTTCAGTGCATTCATCGAACAGACCCAACAGTAAAGAGAAGAATTTTCCGCCAAGTAATTTATCGATTGAATATATCCGAATTAGTTGAGAAAAAGTCTGCTTATAGGAAGCATTTTTAATTAGTCTATTGAATTGTAGGCCTACTTCAGGGGCACATCAGTTTTTTCATTTATTTACTTTTTTATTGTCTAAATTGTATGCAGAATTTGCCTAAAACGTTGGGAGAGTTATCGATTACTTCGATGCCATGTCTACGCGCACCAGAACTAAGTTCGAAACAGCTTTTAGTCAGTAGAGACTGGAACGCCTGGGAAAAGTTAACAATTGGCTACTTTGAGGCTTTCTGGGCTATTCGGACTTTAGTTATGGAGCTTTTTGATACAATTGCACTGATTTAACTTTTGAGGGATAAGCGTAGTATGCCGCAACGCCTGAAACGACTGGTATGGAGCTCTTGCTTTATTGTCTAAATTGTATGCAAAACTTGCCTAAAACGTTGGGAGGAGAGTTATCGATTACTTCGATGCCATGCCTACGCGCATCAGAACTAAGTTCGAACTGAGTTCGAAACAGCTGATTATCACTAGAGTCTGGATTGTCTGGGATTGTCGGACTTTGGTTATGGAGGTCTTTCGATACAAATGCACTAATGTTACTTAAGTATAAGCGAGGCGAGGTTAGCCGCAACGCCTGATGTGGAGTTCTAGCATAACTAGCATAAGATATAAAAAGGACTTGATTGATTTTGAACTAGAGAAATACAAAAATAGAAATATTGAAAATATACAAACTTATATTTTGTAATTCATTCAAAAAAAAGTTAGCAAAAATTTTGGTGCAAAAGGGGCAAAAGTTGCAGGCATTTTGAAAAACTGTCACTTAAGGCAATTTGCAAGGGCTCTTTCCTAAAGAGGGTAATGTTGTAGCGCAACGACAACACTGCCTACTTGTTCCAAAGGAATGTCAACATAGCTTAGTAAATTTCGACAGAAAATACATTAACAATTAACTACTCGTTTGAAATCGGTTCATTTTAACACATCGAATATTCATACAAATAATTTATACGTTACATTTCAACAACAATCTACATACATTGTACATAGTTGAAAAATCATTAAAGCGCCAGTGCGTCAAACCATTGCTGTCGCCACAGTTGATTGAATGCTCGCACCGTTCTGCTCAACTGCATTCAGTTTCAGTTCATTGCAGTTGAATTCATTTTGTGGGTGACAAATATCTATCTGTATAGTATGTCTACAATGCCAAAGATCGCCGGTTAGATTCAGTTTTAAGCCAGTAGCAGCTTTTCTTGCCACCCATAATTTTGCCAACCACTATTGATTGCAACTGCCAACAATCTACTACTATGCGAATAGTTACAATTTTAACACAATTTTTGCTCTTTTTGTCTTTCATCGCCAATTGACTTTTGCCGCCTTTGCAACTGATTGCTCTGTTGCTGCTGCTGTCCAGCGCAGTTATATTGTTGCTTTTGGGAATTCGCAATGTGTTGCCATTTTCGTATTTTCGTATTTCCTATTTCCTATTTGTTTTCTGTTTCTCCTTCTTTCTGTTTTACTTACTTCTTCCCGTAGTGGTCGGTCGGTCGGTCAGTGGCAATGTTGCGAATGTCTGTTTGTTATTGGCAGATTTATGTGCTTACCCGACCACTCCTCTTCCTTTCAATTCGCTTTCTCTAGCATTTTCGGGTGTTGTTGACCAGTTGTTGAATGGAATTTCATTTGTGTGTGTGAAGTCTCAAAATGACGCTGAGCGATTAGTGTGACTTTTGTTGGTCTTCTTCTACACGATTTGTTCGACTTGGCCAATGCTCTAAGTAAGCATTATAGTTTTTTCTTAACATTGATTGATTTTGCTGCAAATCTCTGGTGAAATACTAAATTCAATTTTTCTAAGTACTCGCATTCGAAAATGATTAAAAATTTGTGTAATTCAAAAAATTTGCACGCAAATTGTTGGTGTATTTTTTTATTTTTATTATTTGAAGATTGTTTAGTATTTGTGAAAAGAAATATATATTTATATATTTTTAAGTATTATTCAATTTAAAATATTGAAAAGTATTCCTGGAAAGATTTTTCAAATATTAATGAAATATTGTTTACTTGAGAAATAGCATTGTGAACCGTAACTTGAAAATCATTTTACTTCGCTACGCTTCAAAAAATACAACGTATAAAATTTTATATGTTTACGGTACTGAAACAATTTATTGAGAAAAAAACTTGAGTTCAACTCAAAAAAAAATAAAAATATAAATATGCAGATGCCTCACCAAAAAAGTTGCGAAATTTCCAACGCATTTATAAATTTTTGAACACTTTCCCTATAAGTTTTTAACGCTTAGCTGTAAAAATGCAACTATTTCAATTCTCACTTTTATTAGCCCTAGGAATATCAACAACAATTTGATAAAACAAAAATTTACCCTAAGTATGTTTTTAGAATGTATCCATATGGATAAAACAATTTCTGTATGGCAAAGAAAAATGCTAGAATTATATTTTTTTTATATTTCAACTTTTTCTTGTTTCAGTAGATACAAAAAAAAAACATAAATATTTTTCAAAAAGTAATTCCTACCCTTATATGAAATAAAAATTACATTTATTTTTCAATAAATAAGACTTCTAGCTTTGTATGAAATAAAAATTACATTTATTTTTTATTAAATAAAAATTACACTTCGTCTTGGGCGATCCCATTTATGAGAATATGCCTGTTCATTTGACCGAGGAGTAGTCCATTCGCAATCTCATTACAAAAGCGCAGTAAGTCCATATATTTATTTTTGTGCCCATTGTTTTCGCGATCCATTCTATATTCTAACCACGAATTGCTTACTGCTAAATCAGTTCATATATTTATTTTTGTGGTCAAATATCTACGGAGGCCACTTTGCAGATCATGGAAATTCTGTAGAAGGAGTGCAGAAATTCCAATTTATCTACTGCTCCCATAACTTCATTGTACTTTGAGCAGAGCAATAATCTGTTGGCTTGAGCTATTTGAATTTTGTTTTTATTTTCTTTAGCAGAAAATCTGAATACTGCATTTAAGAGTTCATGACCATGGATTTATGACACCAGTTGTACAGCTCCAACGTCAACGTCTACCTACGCGGTAATCAAAACTTTAACGGTCTTCTTTTTGCAACTGCTTTCCAACTGCTTGAGATAAATGTTACCACATCTATTTAGTTTGATGGTGCCAGTGGCCCAAATGCCCTTTTTGGCGTAAATACGATATTAAATTTAAACATGAAAAATAATTATCGAAAGAAATTTTATGACTTTTTCTTCTGGAATGGTTTTTGAAAAGTGAATGATAGGATCAGAGCAAACTCTTAGCTTTGAGTCAGTTAATATTGCGCTTTTTTCTTGATAGATTCCGAAATCATATATTATGAACTTTGAAAGCTAAGATGAGTGTATCTAAAAAAATATTTCGGAAATTTATTAAAGTTCACGTGAGCTGGATCTGTTCGATAATTTCTCCAAAAATGGAGTTTTTATAAATAAATGTAGTTGTTTCTTAATATTTTTCAAAGCACCACCTGCAGATGATAAAAAAGTATAAGTCGAAAAGTTCTGCTTAAAAATGATTTTACATTTGTTCCACGGAATCACAATAATACGATTTGCAAAAAAAAAAACCTGACGTGAAAAAGGTAAAAAGGGTGGAAAAATGCTCTTCCAATCATAAAATGTTTTTTTGTTGTTTTTTCTTAGACATATGGTTTTCAAAAATAAATAAAATGCATATACTTTAATATTATGACCATTAATTTAGCTTCATTATAAAGCTAGGGTATTCCCGTATGTTTTAAAAATGATTTCGGGTAAGTGACCGCCGGGGCTAGCTCGAATAAATTCCAGCCAAGGGGCCCACTTTTCGACCACTTTTTGCAGCAATCGGGGCCGTATGTTAGAAAAGCACGCCGAATATTCTTTTCCAAGGCGTCAATCGCCTCGGGCTTATCTACGGAGACAAGCGACGTCACATAACTCCACAAAAATTGCCCAGCGATGGTAAATCGCAAGATATTGGAGGCCACGAGAGATAAAGCGATCACCAAAAGTTTCCTTCAGTAAATTTATTGTCTCTTTGACTCTATGGCATGTAGCGCCGTATTGTTGGAACCAAAGGGCATTCACATCAACATCCTCCAATTCAGGCACGAAAAAGTCATTAATCATGGCTCTATAGCGTTCCCCAATGAATGTAGCATTATGGCCGGCTTGAATTTTAAAGAAATATGGATCCACGATTCCCTTTGCCCATAGAGCAGACCAAACAGTGACTTTTTGAAGATGTAACGGCGTCTCAACAACGGCTTGTGAATTATCAACACTCCAAATATGACAATTTTGTTTATTAGCGTACCCATTCAACTAACCGGAGTATAAATCAAGTAACAGCTGTCAAAAAGATCAACTCCGAAAAAGGTATTGCCTCTTTGAAAACCACACGTCTAAAAAAACACCTTGTATATAATGAGTAGAGAACGGTCAAGTTTCAGTTTAGGCTTCGGCCGTTTACGGTCACCAAAGTTCGGTGTTGGTTCCGTTTAGCTTCGGTCAAGAAAATCCAAACCTTGGCCGAATATTTATGAAGTTTTATTAACCCTTTCGCGGGCAATAGTTTTTGGCATGACGTTTACGTGGATCACTTGCTATATTTTCGGATAAAATGAAAATATTTTCCATGGGATTACAGCAAAATGACTGAAATGAATAACTGAGTGGATTTTTGAATGTAAAATATATACTTTAGTTATGCAAACCACACGCCTTCAGTCTTCGCCTCACAAGTAATGGTTTCGTTTTCTGGGGAAACAACTGAGCTTTCATTAGCAGTAACAACTGGGTCGTCGCAGATGTCTGAATCAATATCGCACTGATTATTTCATTTTCACAATGTTCAGCTCTTGCAACTCGGGAAGTGTTGCAATAAGGTACATCTACCTTGCTGGAATCCTCTTCTCAACTTTGAGCTACTTCTCGTTTCTTATCTATCACATAGTGTGGATCATTTCCATAGTTCTTGTCATTGCTAAATGTATCAAATTCAGATTCATCGTTAGAATCGAGTTCTGAAATATTCGAAATATTTGGCTTTTGACGTATCCGTTCATTTTTTCTACAAAACACAAAACGCTTTTACGCTTTTTATACTTTTGCATTCTATTTTCCGTTAACTTATCTTTATTTAACAAATATAAAATTTTTTTAATTTTGAGCATTAAAAAGTTACGTTTTTTATTATTTTTATAAAAATATTAATGATTTAATTTTTTGTGATCCTGAAAACATTTGATTCTTGCTAATTTAAATCTAAATATTATTGCGAAATATTCTTTTAAAATCCAATGTGTTTTATAATACCGATGCAAAACAATACAAATTTTAACTTTTTTTGTTTTTTAAGCAGATTCGTACAGTTGAATTATTCGAATGTTCTGTATACGTTTTTATTAAGTTCCAAAAGAAAAACTTGGGTATCTTAAGTGCAGAAGGCGAAGGTTGTTAAATACAAACAATATTATAGAATCGGACTCAATGGGTGGTGTAAAAAACATGGAGTGTTGATTAAAGGTAAGGTGGTGTATGGTAAAAAACAAAAATATAGCATTTAAATTTTGTCAACTTAACACAATCAGTGTGGTCGTGAATAGTACTTTCATATGCATTTGAAAATTTGTATGTGTTGTTCGAAGTTTGTTGACGGTTTACAGTAGTTGTGATACGTTTTTTGCCTCATCTTCTCAATCTACTTTTATATCTTTTACAAAAAGCTGAATTCGATACCTAGTCAATACCAGAAGAAAGCCTAATGCGAAGGTGTGTTTATCTCCGAATCTATAAGGCTAAATATAATATCATATTTTATTAACAATTTTTTTTAAGCAAAATAATGAAGAAAGCCATCGAAGACGTTGCCTTTAATATTTTCAACAGAGCTGTCGCAAAGTGAACCGATTACTTCCACGATATTAGACAACAAACATCTAAAAATTTATAATTTGAAAAATTTATTCAAAACTGCGAGAAAGAAAAATGAGTTCTTGTTTCAGCGGTTGCTCAAATCCCGTTTTTCTCTGCAAGCAGGCCAATATAAAGTTCTTTAAGTCTTTTTTTAACCTCATGTTTTTCCATCAGTGTGAAAGGTTGATGTATATTGAAACGAATTTCCGTCTTCCCTGTGCAAATTTGATTTGAAAACACTAAAGACGGAAAATCGTTCCAATATACCTAATTTATTTAAGTTTCCACAATTACCATATATGTGGCAAAAAATGAAACGAGTTTGGTTGGAGATTTGCCAAAGTGCTCAATGTGTGCTCGTTACATATTTTACCACTTCAATTGACCCAATGTAAGGGCAGCAGGATCATTCTTTGAGAAAATAACTTAAAAAGTATGTCAAAATCTTCGCCCTAACATCGAAGCAGAAGTTTATTAAACGCAATTTGTTTACAATATTGACAATATATAAAAATCTAGTGTCAAGGGCTCGGCCAATTTTTATGAAATTTTGTATGTATATTTGGTTGGCATGGGAATAGTTCGTAAGTTTTATGTAAATTAAATTTAATTAAAATATACGCAAGGCATATGAAATATTAAAATATAAAATATGGGTACCAAGCGGTGCGTCTCGGCAAGAAGGTTCGTGGCTAACCTTTGTGAGGGTCGCCAACTGTTTGAAAAGTCCAATTTAATTAAATATTTTAAAAGTATTTAAATTTTTAAAGTATGCGCTACTCACTAAGGAGAATTGTTATAGCATATTGAAGGTTGCCACCTGATTGAAAAGTCGAATTTAAATTACACACAAGTTTTATGAATAGCAAGATATGGGGTTGGTTTTGCTGTGGATAAATTTTATAGCCGAGTATGTGGCATATGCGCGCTTCTTTCGGTGGACTCCGGGTTCAAAACCCAGCCATTAACACTATTGTTGCTTACTTATTGCAAGTAGTGAAAGCCTTGCCTTAAGGAGTACTTGTACGAGCTGGTCGTGGAGGGCAATGTGGTGATCTCCGAATTAGCTACAACCGAATTAGTGCAACCTAATATAAATATTCTACCAAAATTTTTTTTTAAAAAACACACGCATGCACCTAAGTGCGCGAACCAGAAATAAAACTTCTTTGTCGTAGAAGAAATTAATATAATTAGTAATAACTAGTAGCATTAGTAACAATAGTGATAGAAATTATTAAAACTAGTAGCAGTAATTGGTAAATACGATATCATTGTGATGTTAGCGATTTTGCGTTTATTTTGTTATTTCCGAAAAATTATTATTTCAGCTACTAGGTCAACATTTTTTAAGTTCTAACTATTGAAAAAAAGCTCTCCTTTGACTTGAGAAATCAATTTTTTTACCTAAAACCCTATAATTGCCAATGAACGTCAGACATTTTTGTATCTAAAATGTCGCTTTGACAAAAGTCCACGTCCCGAATTAACCGGCTAAATTGTTTTTGAAAGCAACCGTAGATTTTGTATGTGCGAAAATAAAATACTTACATTTGCATATAAAAATGTGAGTACAAACATTAGCCTCCTTACCTTTGCAATGTCATAAAAACATTGCAGCTTAGTATTGCTCCCATAAAAGCATCTACTACAAAAGATTTCTATCAAGACGAAAAATTACTACCTGTGGACTCGTAAATTAAATTTTCGTTAGGCAATCAGAAAATCCTTTCGCTAGCAAAACCAGCGCGCTGCAATAAAGTAGACCCTTAATGCAAAGGCTAGCAAAACAAAAAAAAAAACAAAAGAAGAAAAGTCAAGCAAATGCTCGAAGAGTAGAAGCGTACAAAGCAAATGGCATTAGATAACCACCTTAAGCCATTTTCTTGGCGAATGAAAATTGCATAATAAAGCAGGTTTGCGGTGGTTAAGTAGAAAAAATCTTGATTACTTAAACAGAGAACGAGCACAAAGATTTGTAGTAGACCAACACACACGCACACACACACACACACACACAACCATACACACTATACGTACTTTAAAACTACTTGAAATTACTTTTAAATGTGTCACAGTATGGCAATTAAATAATGCCAAGAGCAGGAGGCTGAAGCTTGCATCTAAGCAAATATTAGAGTATTAACCCTGTAGGAAAAAGGCAGGCATTCTAAAAAATATACTAAATGAAAAAGTAGTATGTCAAATGGTTAAATTAATAATTTGATCTAAGTTGCACCCGGTATGCAGCTATGGTATTATTATAATTTTTCTGTTGTCAAAAATATGTTCAATAAATAATATGTGAATATGTATTTACTATAAAAATGTTGTTAGTTTTATTAACTTTTACTTTGTACTGGCTATATATGTATGTATATATTTGGCTTAAAACAAGTACCGGAAATAATTACTATTTTAAAAATTTCTATGACAAAGGTCAAAAAAATTAAAATTAATAATTACATTTCGATTTTTGTTAATCGTTCTGAAAATATGTTCATATGTCGAGTATTATTTTTTTTTTTTTGTGATAAGTAAAATAAAACTAATTTTGTGCGTGTTATTTTTTCGCTATGTTATAATAATTATTTTTTATATTCTTATTTTTTCACACAAATTTTTTGCATCAAAACTAATCATTACTTTTTTAATTATTATTATTTTTTTTGCTAAAAAATAAAACTAAATTTTTGCGAGTTTTTTTTAACTTTCAGAAATAAAAATGAACTTTAGCATTTTTTTTACTAAATTTAGTGAAAAGAGTTAAACTCAAAAAATTATAATATTTTGTAACCAAACTCGTAAAATGATAAAGAAATAAAAATACAAAAAATAATCATTGAAACAGAGCGAAAAAATGCCAAAATAAGTTTTATAAGTGATAAAAAAAAAATAAGCTCGACATATTATTGTTTTTTCTGAACATAAAAATAAAACGCAAAGTTTTTGGGCCTATAATGATAATTTTTTTCATTACTTTTCGTGTTATATTTTTTTTGCTCACAAAAAACTCAAATCTTCAGAAATAAGAATTAACTTTTGAGTTTGATTTTTGAGTAAAAAGATATAAAAATATAATGTAATGATTTTTTTTATTGATGAAAAAAATTAAAATCAAAAAAAATTTTTTAAACCACAAAATTTAAATTATAACCTGCTGATTGTTTTTGATATAAAAAACAGGAATACAAAATTTAATCATTATAACAGAGCGAAAAATAGCACTCACCAAATTAATTTTATTTGTGGTCAAAAAGATAAAAAGATAAAATTCGATATATCATTATTTTTCCTGAACATAAAAATTAAACTTAGAATTTTTTGATACTGAGCGATAATTCAAAGATCCTAATACAATCCGTATATATCAATTTTTTGATAGAACTCCAAATAATTACGGTCCCTGCTTTAAAACATGCAGAGTTATAGCTGGTCGAAATTAAACTTTTTTTTTAGATTTTTTGACATTTTTTGAAGTTGTTTTTTTTTAGTTATTTTTTCCAGATAAAGTTACGAAAAAAACACGAAAATTCTGACAAAAATTTAAAACCCAAACTTAAGCAAAGTTTCACTTTGACCAGCTACATATATTAACTCAACATTTTGTTAACCAATCCCTACTAGTTTTATGTCGATAATGAAACTGTTTTTTTAGTGTTGATTTTAAAGTATTTGTGTTTTAGAATCTTTGCCATTTTTTAAAAATGAATCATTCAGTTTTTTATTTCAGTTATTCTTTCCAAACGAAGTTAAGAAATATATAGAAAAATCGCAAAAAACTTTAAAGCTAAAATTAAAAAAAAAATCAATTTTGACCTGATATAACTCAGCATGTGCTTAACCAATCACTACAAGTTATTTGTCGATAATGAAATTGTTTCTTGTTTTTGGGTTTTGATTTTAAAATTATTTTTTTTTAGAGTTTTGGTATTTTTTTAAGTTTCTTAATTTAAAAATTCTGAAAAAAACTTAAAATCCAAAATTACAAAAAAAAACCTTTTGACCAGCTATAACTCCGCATGCTTCTTACCAATCCCCACAAATTTTATGTTGCTAAGAAAATGTATGTTTGAGCCCAGAGGTACATAGGTGATTTTTTTTTTTAATTTTTTTATTGGAAATAAACACAGCAAGGCAGTTAATTGACTTTCTCTTAGAACATCGCCATGTTAGTAAAGTTACTTGCTTACAAAAAAAAAAAAAAAAAAAAATCTCAACCACTTTTAATAGCTTTTAAAGTAATTCTATTACCGACAGGGTATTAATGACATTTTGCACACATACTGCTATTGTGTATCTGTGTGCATATTTGTGTGTATGTATGCGGCTTTATTCTTTTGGTTTCTTTTTTTTGTTGGCTTGCTCGTTTGCCAAAATAACCATATATCCTATTTCATTCGTATCTTTGTGGTTTACGACTTTCACACTTTGGTTGTTTCCGCTTTGGCATCCAACCGCAATCAAACTGATACCCACTCAGTCACACGCACACACACACGCACACATAGATAGATACAAAGAAATATTTTACTTTTATGGCAATCAGAATGTCTACAAAAAAAAAAAAAAAAAACGAGCCAAGACACTGCCGACACGGACAAGAAAAACAGGAAAACACCAGCACATTCCACCACCCCGCACCAGCCCGCACCGCACAGCGCAACAAAGCAAAGCATAGCATAGCATAGCAAATGCAAATGACAAAGACAGCAATACAGTAGTGTTAAAGAAATAATAGCAGCAATAACAACAACTACATATACTGTACATATATTAACAACAAAAAAAAGGAGCTGAGCAACAACAAGTAATACAAGTCCAGTTGGCTTTGGTTGGTGAAAATTTATGACCACAAATGGCATTTACCGCCTCAACGTGTAGTTGAAGCTTCCTTTTAATTTAAAATTTTAATTGGCCATTTCCTTTTTAGTCTGGCAGCTTCAGTCAGGCAAGTTGGACACCTTTGGTGGGGATAAAGGGAGAGCAAGAAAGCTACTCAGATAAGTTCGTTTTAATACAAGCGCGCACACACACACACACACATAATACTGTAGTAAAAAAATTAGTAAAGCCTACTAACGAGTAATGCGAACGAAAGAAATTTTCAATATTTCAATTAGTGCAACTGTAGGAAAACACCTCCTTAACTTAAGTCAGCAAAGCCCACAACGCCTAAAAGTAGTTGAAAATTTTCCTTTTGGAAAATGGGCGTGGCACTCCCCAATTTAGAAGAAAAAATTGTATCTACGAAACGACTTGGCCGAACTCTATAAAATTTGGAACATACATACATATATCACATTTCAAGTCGGTAAGCAAAATGCGATTTTTAAAATCACTCGTAGTTTACAAAAATCAGAAAAATTCGAGATATTTAAGTCGACTTAAAGACAATTCACTCAAATTTATATGAATTGTGGAGCTGCACAAGCAAATACATCGAAACAAAAAAAAAATTGCCATCACCCACTTTAGAGTAAATGAATTTATCTCCGAAGCCATGCAACCAATGTCTGCTAAATTTGATACTCACACATTTTGCTTGGCGTCAATAAACTTAATTCCCAAAAGTTAAAAAATCAGACTAAAACTACGTCCACCTATCACATAACGGTAATTTTCAAAAATAAAAAACCTCGATATTTAATTAATTACACGGCTTGACAAAAAAAAAACAAAAATGAATGGTACTTTTTTCGAGACATACCTCATTTTGTAGGTCTGGTCAGACATATAAAAACTGCATCCTCAGAATTTCCAATACACCCCCAAAATCTGAAGTTAGGGGCCAAAAACCCCTTTTTCATAGGTTAAGACACATATTGCTAAATAACTTTTTTATTATTTATCCAATTAACACGTGATAAATGTCAGAAAGACGGGCGAAACAATATCGAAAAATCAATTTTTTTTTAATTTTTTCATCTTTAATAGCAGATTTTTCGAATAATTTGTTAACCAGTGCATATGTAATTTTCATTAAAATTAATCTCCTATCAATTCTGTCTTCAATGATATATATATACATTTTTTTTATTCGAACAGGCGTCCCTCAGCTATTCCACTTTGATCAATTTTTACAGCGAAATATGCGCGCTACATTTTTTTGATTATGTTAGCTACGACCCAAACTTCTTCAAAGTGTATGTACTATGTATATGAGATTACAGTACTATACAAACGTGATAAAAGCTGTGGATCTTAGTTGTAAAAAATGTGTGAAAATCGGAATAAATTTTGCTACATTTGTGGCTTGTTTGTAGGCGAAAAAACACGCGAATTCGAATGGTTTGGTTACAAGTTACAACATCTTGTTAGGCAAATCATTTGTAAAAAGCCGATGGTATGAGCCAGAGTATGCTTGTTTTTCTTGTGTGATGAAGCTGCTAAAGTGTCCACGAAAAAGAGTCGATCAAACTTGGGATTTCCCTTATTCAGCGCCTATGATATGGCATCCTCAGTTATACCACAATATAAGTGATTGCTACTTCTGTAAAACAAATTTATATGGGTATAGTTATAAAACTCGTAAATATATCAAATATGCCAATGTTTCTAGTGTTTCGAAGGCAATACCTTATCGAGGTCAAGTGAAGTGCACAAATACTGTCGAGCAAATATTCAACAAAGCTGAAGACTTTTCGACAGAGGACGGCGACAAAGAGTTTATACCACACGGGTCGCGTTCATCCGAGCGCCATTTGGTTTCTAACGAGAATTTTGAAGATCTGGTAAGAGATCTGGATATAACAATTCGGCAAAGGGAAGTACTTGCTTCTAGATTAAAGCAGTGGAATATAGTGGAAGAAGATTTTAAAATTACGCTGTTGCGAAGTAATGAGCGCTTGATGTTTAACCAAGTTTTTAAAATTGATAAAGACGAAAAAACTTGACTTATTGTGCGGATGTGTCTGAACCCTTTGTCCGATTTGGATACAACTACGAACAAAAAGATTGGCGCCTTTTCATCGGTGGATCTTGTAGAAGTATAAAAAGTAACTAACAACAAATTTTTTTAATAATATTATGTGGATTATCTTTAGGCCTTAAAGCTGTATTGCTACATAACCAAAACGAGATGCCTTCGGTCCCATTAGCGTACGCTACTGGTATGAAAGAAACATACGATTCCATTGAAAAAATTCTTCACTTAATAATCTATGCAATGCACAAATGGCAAATTGTTAGTGACCTTAAAGTTTTAACAATACTGATGGGCATGCAGGGAGGTTACACAAAGTATCCCTGCTATTTTTGCGAGTGGGATAGCCGTTCTTCGCTTAAGTACGAAAGAGATAAGTGGCCAGAGCGAAGTACCTTTCAAATTGGAGAGAAAAATATGTTTAGAGCTCCACTTGTGGATCCTGAAAATATAATTTTGCCACCACTGCACTTAAAACTGGGCTACATGAAGCAATTTGTTAAAAGCCTTAATGTAGACAGTGAAGCATTTCTCCATATAAAATCTTCATTTCCAAAATTAAGTGAGTCTAAAATAAAAGAGGGTAGTTCTGATATTATTTCTGTATGTTACGATTTATGCTTCATTTATTGGTTTTTATAATTTTAAGGCGTTTTTATTGGGCCTCAGATTCGCAAGCTAATGAAAGATACTGAATTTTCATTCAAACTAAGTCCGGTTGAACAAAGAGCCTGGAATAGCTTCCAATCTTTATGTACGAATTTTCTAGGCAACAAAAGGCGTGAGGACTACAAAGACGTCGTTCATGAGTTTCTGAATGCGTATTCAGCAATGGGATGTAGAATGTCCATCAAAATGCACTTACTCCACTCTCATTTGGACGTTTTTCCAGAGAATTTGGGTCAGCTCAGTGATGAACAAGGAGAGCGCATGCATCAGGAGATGGAAGCTATAGAGAGAAGGTTTTCTGGAAAAAATATTGTTAATATGCTCTCGGAGTATTGCTGGTCTCTTAAACGGGATACAGATGATAGTTTGTGTAAAAGAAAAAGAGTTCGTAAACATTTTTAATTGACCATAAAAAAGTTTTTTTTTTAGTTTTTCAATGAAGAAACGAATTACATTAGAAAAACCTCAACGGATCTTAAAAAAATATACCTCGTTGGAAACAAAATTGACAGGAGACTCTACACGTAAATCAAGCTATATACACTGGTGAACAAAATAGTGGAAAAAAACTGTGACTTGGAATTTTTTTCCAAAAATTGAAATTTTTTGTGTGCTTCTTATATTTTTTCTCTGAATTTTCTGTCAAAAAAAATAAGACATTTATAAATCGATAGAAGCGTCAAAATGTCTTCTTTCCAATAATACCAAATCTTTTACATTGGGCGACCAAAAATAAAGTTATAGGCCAATATATGCCTTCACCTATGGAAAAGGGGTTTTTGGCCCCTAACTTCAGATTTTAGGGGTGTATTGGAAATTCTGAGTATGCAGTTTTAGTCAGTGTGACTAGACCTACAAAATGAGGTATGTCTCGCAAAAAGTACTTTTTGACTGTAACACCGTGTTATTGAATACAACTTGTTCGGAATAAAAATATGTTTGGTAATAAGCGTGTCACCGCCCACTTTCGCGCAAATACTTGGTGCACAGATTTCATTTCAAGTCAATAAGCGATATTTCGAAAATTGTAAAACTCATAAAAAAAACCATGCCCACCTTTGATATAACGGTGAAATATGTGCGCGAGCCAGAAGTAAAACTTCTTTGCGGTAGTAGAAATGAATAATTAGTAGTACAATTAGTAAAAATAGTGGCAGAAATTACTAGCAGCATCAATAAAAATAGTGGCAGAAATGAATAAAAGCAGTGGAAGAAATCAGTAAAAAGTAGTACTAGAAAGTAATGAAAATAGTGGAAGAAGGTAGTGAAAATAGAAGTAGAAATTAGTAGCAGCATTAGTAAAGCGATTCGGACGCGATTTTCGTTACGCTATTTAAAAAATCACTGCCGCTGAAGAAGTTTTACTTAAAAAAGTCCGAAATTTCTTAACTATACAAGGTAATTTGCTCAAACTTGATAGATAATATTGGGTTTGAGAATGAAATACATGGAATCGTAAATGTTGGGAATAGCCACGGCATCGCCCTCTTTAGGGCAAATTGTATATATCTCAAAACTTTTTGAGATAATTGTGAATGGAAAGTTGTATTTTGCGGTCAAAAGCCTTATTTCCAATAATGAGCATGGTTTTGTTGCGAATCGCTCCACTGCCACTAATTCGTCCATTTTCAGTGAATACTGCATTTCCCCTTTCCAAAAAAGATCACAAGTTGACACAATTTACACGGATTTTTCTAAGGCGTTTGACAAAATATCCCACCAAATACTCTTGTTGAAACTTGCGTCAATGGGTTTTCCCTCCGTGTTTTTGTCGTGGATCAAGTCATATTTTTCCAATAGACGCTGCGTTGTTGCCGTTAATAATGCCACATCCCGTCCGTTTATTGCAACCTCTGGCGTCCCGCAGGGGAGCATTCTAGGACACCTCTTATTCAATCTATTTATTAATGATATAGGTTCATGCTTTTCGTTTGCTGAATACTTGCTGTATGCTGATGACCATAAAATGTTTGCGATTATTAACAGCACTCAAGATTCTGAAAGGTTGCAATCCGACCTTCATAAGGTGCACAATTGGTGCTATTTAAATCGTTTATCGCTAAACATAAGCAAATTTTTTTCACATTACTTTTGCAAAATCGGCTACTATTTTGCACACTTCGTATAGCATTGCTGGCTCTCCTACGAAAACTAAAGATTTAGGCGTTATTTTCGATTCTAAGTTAAATTTCACTAGTCACATTAACCACGTCATAGCACGGTCATACTCGATGCTAGCATTTGTACGTCGAAATTGCTCTGCATTCTCTAACCCACATACTCTCAAAACATTATATTGTGCTTTTGTCAGATCGAGGTTAGAATATGCCGCTGTTATTTGGAGGCCCTACCAAATAGGTCTCTCTAATCGGCTTGAGAGAGTTCAAAAAGCTTTTCTACGATTTGCGCTCCGATCATTAAACTTTTCAGAACCTCTACCATCGTACCGATCTCGATGTTTGTTGATTGACTTAAAAACCTTAGAAAGCAGAAGATCCATTTTATCGTGTTCATTTCTTATTAGTATCATTACTGAGACTATTGATTGTTCTTTCCTTCTTAGTAAAATTCAGTTCAATGTTCCTTACAAGAATCTCCGACAATTCGAAACCCTAAAAATTGGTTTCTCGAAAACCAATTATGGTATGAATGCTCCTATTTCTCGAGCAAGTGGTGATATAAATTTGTTCTTAAATTCTACAGGTGCTGATCTTATGTGGTCGCATGCCACCTTAATGGATCACCTCAGGTCTTTCTTTTTCATAGTAATTACTATTGTACATTAGCTTAATTTAGTCTGTAAGGATTTGTATTCAAAGACTTTTCATACAAATAAATAAATAAATTTTATTTGTCAAATTCTAGCACATAACGTTCACTTTGAGTTTCTTGTCAGAAAGCATAATTTCAAAAAATAACAGAAATCAGACTTAAGCCACGCTCATGTCTCATATAACGGAAATTTACAACAAATCAAAATATTCCATAAAACATGTTGCGAATTTTTTGAAATTTACAATATAAAAAATTTATTTAGACACAGAAATACATAAAGCATCAAATTTTTGAAAAACGAGTGCGGTACGTTAAAATCATACCAACGTCCTTTGGTTTCTTTTAAATTAATAAACGTCGTTTAAAGTTTCAAAATAATGTACTATTGGCATACCCAGCTTGTTTTGATGCGCCAATAAAGACATTTTTTTTTAGATATCGAGCGGTGCTTTTGTGCTTAAAATATTCTCTGTAACGTTATCTAAAGAAAATAGATACATATCGAAAGTCATATATATATACGACAAATAGCTGGTAACAAATGGTGAATAGAATTTTCGTCTTTAATTGTGGCGTGAATCCGCCTGTTTCGCCAACAAATTGTTTATAGCGCCATATATAGGATATTTGTACCAGGGGCGGACTGGACGTCAAAGGGCCCCCGGGCTTTTGAAAAAAAGGGCCCCCAAATTTTATCAATCGTAAATGTTAGGAAAGTTTATTGAATAATCATTTTTAGGGTATATTTTTTATTAGCTTATAGTTACAAAAGTTTTGTTTAGTTACGATGACACTGATTAACTAAATGTACATTGAAAACAACTTTCGACTTAATCAAGTTAGCAAAAGGTTTTGCAACAAATTACTCTTATTTGCCAGTGATTCAATTATATCGTTGTTGCGAATTTCTTTCAAAACAGGGAACTCCACAGACATGAGCATAGCAGTTTCAAGGTGGTATTGTGTCATGGTATTCCTCCAACGATTTTTTATGTATTTGAGCTTCGAAAATGATCTTTTGCAAGCGATTTGAGTGCATGACAATGTTAGTAAAAACTTGTACGCAAAGAAAACTCTTTTGTAGGTTGATGCATGAAAAAAATACCGTTGCAGTACGTTGAAACAACATTTCATACAATTTCGGCAGTTGTTTAAGACGGTTTTTTTCTTGAAGAAGCCTCATTTTTGTGATGAACTTCGCCGTCACACTCATCTTCATCTTCAGTTGAATAGTCGTCGGAAAGTTGCAAATACTCTTCGTTGAGGGTCATTTTGATCTTTGGCCAAGTGGATGCAAAATGGATCAATTCTGATGGCAACTCAGCAGAGCTTGTATCGCAAAATTTCACAAGAAGTTGTGAAAAGTTTTCGAGGGCATTTTCGGGGATTCCTTTTTCCAATATATGAGGAAAATTTTTTTTGAAAAATGTGATAAAATGTTTCGTTTCAATTACTCAAGAGTACTAGGAGGGTCCTACACATTGGGGCCCCAAGAGTCACATATTCGAAAGTGTATACCTAAAAACTGTGATCATCACTAGAAACTCATGTTTATATTCTTAAAAGTTGCATCAGAGTGAAATTTTCAATTATCTAAAAGTACTGTGGGGGCCCTAAGAGTTTGAAGCCTAGACAAATCAGTGTTCGAAAACTCTATATAATTTTATCTTTAAGGCCACGAAACAGTCACGAAAAGTTTCCACAAAAGTGGGGCCCCAAACATCTTAGGACCTCAGAGGTTCGAAACTCAAAAATACTAGAATATATACATTTTGACGGAATATTCAGTTTGAGTAATCTCAGAGTTTTTCGGGGGCCTCTATTCTTAGGCCCCAATTGCTTCCTATTCAATAACTCAATATATATGTAAAACCTGTAGTCATATCTAGAATCTCTCGGGTTAAAATATAAGGTGTTGGTCAGAGTTTTATTTTCAATTATCATGTTAAAGGGTGAGGCCTTATATAAAAATTTGGAAACAACTATACGAGAGAGAGCATTTGCCCGGTTGCCCGGTGGCCCAGTCCGCCCCTGCTTTGTACCAAATATTGTACATATTCAACAAATAATTGGTGAGTTATAAAAAATTGGACTGTTTTATTGTAAACGACGAGGCGGCGCCGATTTTTTGCAGAACAATACACAGTTTGATCTGAAAGATATATGTATGTAAGTAGTACATATGTATGCGGCCAAATATTATTCATCTGTACCGAATAGATACGGATATAAGACGAATTCAAATTTTCTCTTCCATGGAAGTGTGGCATCACCCACTTCTCCTAATTTGTATATATCCTTTGTAAGACCCGAAGACCACATGCACCTACGGTAAAAATTTCATAATTTCAATTGAGTACTTTGGCCACCTATTAATAAGGTTCGGTTTAAAGTTCAACTGCGCCCGAACTTAGACTCTTTCTTACTTTTTTTTTTTAATCTTAATTTGCCAATTTCTTTATGCAAATAAGTTTCTACCTTACATTTTAAAGTGCAATAATAAATTATGCTAAACCTATTCATTGATAAATAAATAACTACTTATATATCAATACCTTTGTAATTGCTCGACTTGGCGTATACGTAACCAAACCGCATTTTACTCGGAACTTCTCTTCTACGCATATGTAACTTCTTCCAGCCTATTTCTCCTTTACGGCGCATTTATTTATTTGCCAACAAAATTTGCATACAAAATGCAAATTAAAAATTGGAAAATCATTTATAGGATAGTACAAACCGAATAAATTAAATAAACGAACGAGTTCGATATCGAAATCTGAACATGCCAGAAGCCACTTCGATTTCCAGCAATTCTCATCTACTACCTTAAATTCATATGCATTTCGTAAAACTGGTAAATTCGAATTGAATAAATTCCGAGCATAAACACACACCTACATTTACTTATAATACATATGCATTTCATGTGCGCGTGGCATTCGCGCCTCTCTTGTGGCCATTTGGGTGTGGCCGTAAGCGAATATTTGTGTGGGTGATAAGGAAAATATAAATGAAATCTTCACAACTACTCGCAGTATACACGAAACATAAGCTGATAGCATCTGTACATGTAAATACCAAATGCTCCCACTTATACTTCCGTTGAATTCCACGAAAGATGAGATTTTGACCGAAGAAAATTTATAAATGAGTGGAATTTTCAATATCTGTTACGCAGCAATGCCATTAATAAATATTTATTGTATCTTCACTAAGGTGGTCAAATAAAATATCACTCTAAATAAAAAAAATGAATAGGCGTCGATGAGGAAATAAATTAAAAAATATAGGTATACTGTAAATTTCTTGTATTTCCCAACTATTTAATGAGTTTCACTGATTTAACTAGTCACAAACCTTACACGCTGGGTATCAGTCCTTAGTTGAAGGGACGAGGTATTGCTGGTGGAAAAATTACTATAGAACTACAATTCCGTGGCCCGGACTTTTATAACTTTTAAATATAATAAAAATCGTTAGAAAAAAGTTATTTTCGAACTTCTATTTTATTTGAAAGGAAATAATTGGTCAATACCTACATGTATTTTTTTAGTCGAGTAATAATAGTTAAACTTGGCCTAATATTTTTTAACGCCGAAATAAAAGTCCTTTACCAATAATAAACAAACCGCTTATCCGATTCTAAAAAAAATTTGATATCAAATGAAAGGGAAGTCAAAAAGCTAAACAAAGAATATCAGTTGTTGAAAAATATTTCAATTAAAAATGTTATTTGCCTACCATGGCACAAAGCTTGAGTGCGCGCGTATCATAGACAACAAAATTCAATATAATACAGTGGGCCATTTATGTTTATTAATTTATTTTTAATAATAAATAAATAATAAATAATTTATTTTTAATAAACTACTTATGTTAATAAAAGTTTCAAACTTTTTACGAAATTCACAAATATTCATCAAATCTGAAAATCTATTCAAAAATTTTTAAAATTTTTTAATACAAACCAAACTACAACGACCAAATTTTAAATTGAGATTCAAAATCAACTTTCCATCAACTTTCTTTGAAGAAATATTAGATTGATAGATTTATCATAAAATGTTCTTTGATGATAAAAGTTTTTATTAGTAGTGCTCTAAGCATTTCATTTTTCAGAAAAGGAAAAAATTTAATTTTATGGAATATAGGAAGAGTCATAGAAGTGTTAAGCCTTTTGGAGGAATCCCATATGTAAAAAATTTAAATTATTTTTAAGTTGACACAAATTTTTTGTTTTAAAATATTTTTCAATATTGTTGCTTAGTTTTAGCCTAGGCATATCATTTGAAGAGTCACCTCAAATAACTTTGTAACTGACTATTTCAAAATTTTCAAATACTCTCTTAAATGGTAATTTGCTAAAAAAAATTGGGAATGAAAAAATTTTCGTTTACAACGTCTTTTGCGGGGAGAGAGAAACATGAATTTTGTGGAATATTAGAAAAGCTGAAGAAGAGGGAGTGTACAAATTGTTGTAGGAATATTCTTTATACAAATTTTAAATTTTTTAAATTTTTTTACAAAATTTTTTTTTTTACAAAAATTTTTTTTTTTTAATTTTTTTTATAAATTTTTTTTTTTAAACTATATTCAGAATTTATTATGTACAATATTTTTTCTTTTCAGTCTAAAAGTATAGCGTTGTTTTTTTTTCATTTAAAAGATTTTCAGTCAAAATGAAACTAAAAACTGGTGGATATTTTGGGGTTCAATAACTGGTGCTTAATTTTAGAGGGTTACGGCATACTTGCATTATCTTTTTAAAATAAAATAACTTGCACACACGTTAAGTCATTCGAACCCGACTGCTCCATCTCTAATAGCGTTACCAAAAATACACAAGCTGGATGTGCCAATAAGGCCCATAGCAAACTATAAATCCGCCACCTGTTATAAACTGACGCCTCCCTATCGTGTGGCTTTTTTAACAGTATAATGAAAAATAATCCGAGCTACAGAATTACACCCGCCAGGCACCATCTTTTATAAGATTGTGAATTTCTCTTGCCAGCAGGTAATATTTTCGGCTGAGTATGCAAATGGGCAACAAATCAAAACCACACTCTATAAGTCCCTCATCATGTCCGTGCTATTGTATGGCGCAGAAGCAAGGGCATTGTCAACACCGGATGATGTGGCCACTGGAGTGTTCGAGAGGAAGATCCTGCGAAAGATTTTTGAGTAATTACGATTTTGGTGACGGAGAATATCACAGACAATGGAACGACGAGCTGTAGGTGCTTTACCGCGAAGTAGACAAAATTCAGCGAATTAAGATTCAGCGGCTACGTTGGAGAGGTCATCATGTACGTATGAAAGAAAATTATCCAGCCCAGAAAGTATTGAAGCAATACCCTGGTGGTTGGCCTGCACGTTGAAAAGACCCGGTTGAAGCATCATACCTTTCTAGAATCATCAATTTCGGTCCATAAGTACGGGTATTGGGAATAACTTGATTCTAGCGCCACCTAGCGGATTCATTTTTCATAAAACTATTTGCACGTTGGTTGTACCGTCATAACAATACGCTATAATTTCAGCAAAATAGGATCATAATTACCGATTTTCTGAATAACTCGCCCCTAGCCTATAGCTGGGCTGCATATCTAAAGAATATACTGTCCAAATTTGGTTGAAATTCATTCACCGTTTTTTAAGCCAAATTATAGCAAAGAAAAGGCTAAATTTTAGTGCTTATATAAATAAAAATGCATACATCACCGTTTATATGAAAATTCCCATTGCTTTTAACCAACTTAACAAATTTGTGTATATTATAAGGATGAATTCTAGCTCATTTGACTCAATATATAAATATATAAAAATTCATTGGGAAAAATGCGTTTCATGCTAATTAATATTCGACTGTCGATTTGACAACTAGTCGCATGTTGGAACGTATATTTTTTTTGCAAATTTTATAAAGCTGCTATACATTTCTGTCTACCATTTTGAAGCTTCACTCATGACCAATAATGCTTCGTAAATATTTATGCCACCATTCGATCAAATAAGACAAAAAACTGTGTGACACTTTAAGCCTCTCAGACGCTAGCACAATTAATATGGAACGCATAGAAAAAAAAACTCCATTCGCACTTAAACCGATATATTAAGTTGGTATCCTTGCGTCTTTAGTGATACTTTCATTCGCCGGAAAAAGGATATACCAGCGGTGTTGCTGTTATTTTATCACTTCCTTTTCAACTACTGCCAGCTGTGCGGACTAGAGAGTGCGCATATTTTTTTAATAAGTAAGCAAGTGAGTAGCGTGGTGTATATTCAAAACCTCGCCACTTCCAATACTTGGTATGTATTTTTCACGGTACTATTGCAGATATTTTTACTTTGCTCATTTCACATTCTCTTACCTACTAAAGCATGCACATTAAGGTAGTCCTGAAAACATTGCCGAGAAAAGTGGTAAAACTAAATTTCAGTTTTTTAAGCACAAATTTAAAGGATGCTCAATAAATAGCCATATTTTAATTTATAAGTCTTTTGTATATATATATATATATCGTATATTAACCAAACTATTGGTTAATCAACCTAAGCGAATTTCAGTTCTTTAAATTATTTTAAAAAATATTACCAACTTTAATTGCCATGAAAATATTAGATTTTTATGAAATACTCGCTAAATTTAATAAAATAAAACTGCGAATGTGGCTTTAAGAGATATTCTGCATCTAGCGCCACCTATCGGTGAACTTTCTAAAGAAAAATATTCATATTTATCCGGCTAATATATGTTTTGAATTTGAATGAAATTGGGCTGTAACTAAAGATTTTTAGAGATATTCCGACTCCAGCGCCATCTGTCGGCAACTTTTTTAAATAATATATTAAAGTTTATATGGCCAATGAAATTATGTTATGAATTTGAATCAACTTGGGCTGTGAATACGGTTTTTAGAAATATCTCGGCACCAGTTTTTCACTGATATTTACATTGTAAATACTTAAGCATTATTTAATTTATTTGTCCTTTCAAATAGGTGGCAACCCTCTTCGAAAATTTTCTTATAGCGCAACGAACGGTTTCACACTCAAACTTTACTATTACATTGAACGTGTCTATAATTTAATTAAGTTAGACTTTTGAAGCAGGTGGCAACGCTCTTTAAATACAGCACAGCGAAACGAATCATTTCACGCCGAGATTTTAATGCTTCATATAACTTTTGTATAATAATAATACAATAAAATTAAATTGGTGTTTTCAAACAGGTGGCAACTCTCTTCTAAGCATGGAATATACTTACAAAGAATCAAATTTGATTAAACTATACACGATTTAAATGAATTAAAAAAATCTGGGTGTCAAACGGTTCTTCTCGGCAAGGAGCAAATGCCACCTGAGAGATGGATGCCACCTGTTTAAAAAGCCGGACTTAGCTCAAATACACTCAAGTTATTTGTAATAAAAAAAAATATGGTTGGCAAACGGTTCGCCTCGGAAAAAGGTTCCTGACTAAGTTTATGAGGGTTGCCACGTGTTTGAAAAATCAATTTTAATTAAAATTTGTCGAATTTAATTCAAATTATATGCAATGTTAAAGTATGGGTGTCAAACGGTTCGTCTTGGCGAGGAGAATGCTCATACATATATTTTGGAGAAGGGTGCCACCTGTTTGAAACGTCAAATTTAATTGAATTACACACAAGTTATATTAAATATTGAAATTTCGATGTCAAACGGTACGTTTCGCTGAGTAGAAGGTTTATAGAAAGCTTTTGCTTTATGATGGTTGCCACCTGCCAGGAAAGTGCTCAAGTACATAAAATACTAGAATATGACAAAATTATTGTCACTGCATTCGCTTCGCTGAGGCGTTGGTTTGTAGCTAGCTATATTTTGAATAGGGTTGCCAACTGGTTGAAAAGTCAAATTAAATTTACTTAGACATACGTTATATGAAATTGTAAAATATTAGTATCAAACATTTTACTTCGCTAAGAGAAAATATATGAATATATTTTGAATAGGGTTGCCGCCCTTTAAAAAAGTCAAATTGAATGAAATTAACACAAGGATATAAAATATTGAAATACGAGTGTTCAACTTTTCGTTTCGGAGAGGACAATATTTTTGAAAGTGTTGCCACCTATTTTATCTGACAAAAAACCAAAATGCGTTTTCTGGTTACATAACCACAGGACAATTAATAAATAAATATGGGAAGGACAACATCTGCAGGGTTTTTCTAGTTTTGGTATCTTAATTTTTATCAGCTGCAATATGGGTTGTAGTAGAAAATTGCAAATAGGTGTAGATATTAAAAGTACCCAAATGAAGAACTGTGGAGTTGCATTTTTCTACAATGCCATTTTTCCTCTATACAAAATTGGACCACCTTAATGTGCATACACGCTATTCTCATTTTAATTCGCCTTCGCTGGCACTGCCTTGTAATTTTATTCGCCACTCGGAATTAATGAGGAGAAGCGACACAAACTTAACTCGATCAGCAGCGAAAAAAAACCCAACAAAAATAACAACTCAAAGCAAACTTCATTGAAATAAGCCGTTAAAAAGAGCTAAAGTGGGACGGACGGTAGCAAAGTTGAGCGGAAGCGAGTTGGAAGACCAGGTAGCAAAAGCATTAAAATGGCACGCAGCAGACAGGTGATACGCGACACACAAACAAACAAAAACAAACTGTCTGGCTCGGGTTTTTTTATTGCATATTTCTTGTTGCTGTTTTTGTGATTTCTCTTAGTCAGCGCTATTAAAATATGCGCTTTAATTACAGATTACTCATACGACACGTCGGCAGGCTGAAGTCACACAGGCTTAGCATAGGAGGTGTTTGAACCTCAGCGCATTCGATGGAAATTCTTTTTACAAAACTACTCATTTCTTTCTTTAATTTCACGTGCATTTTGCTTGATGTCTTTTAAGGCCGTCACTGCTAGCTCGTCCTAATAGTTTTTAGTAGTGCGGCATCTATCGCAGCTCTTTTCGTCAAATATAATTTTTTTTAATGTTGTTTTGCACCAGCGGCTAAAGCACTGCTTTTAGTTCAATTACCAGCCAGCTAACCCATCGATTTATCAAATTTGCTGTCTAATCACTCGCTTACTGCCTTTAACTCATTTCGATTATATCTCCCTAGGGGCACACACACACATCTCAAAAAAAAAAAAAAATCAGAAATTCTCCACAGCCAACACTGCGGTATTCCCGTATAATTATCATTTTCGCTTATAATTAAATTTTTCGCCAATACCCTGCTACACTCTGCTCTTTCACTTCCACCACACAATTCCACTCAGTCAATTCACTTCACAAGAGCAACTCAGCAGCGGTCTGGCATCGAATGGCTTGCGCCTGCGGCGCGCTATTCCCTTGATGTGTCGTCGGCAATGGGAGATTTTGAGCATCGCTTTTATCGTTTTCAAATTTTTATGTCTTCTTTCAGTTATTAGTAATGAAATTTGCTAATACTCTGGCCTCATTAAATTGTTTAGTTGTTTGATTGATTGATTGATTGATTGATGGGTTGATTGATGGATTGTGAGAAGAAGGCTTATGTCGTACTTCAGATTTCACATCTTCTTACATTTGAATTCAACTAGAAATTTTCTTATCTGCTTAATTAACTTAATCGTTGGAAGGGTGTAAAGCTTTGCTGGTTATTGAAATTTGCTTATTTTTTTTTTGTTGTGTTTTTTTTTTGTTTCTTAAAGTATAAGTAAAAGAGGCATAACTATTATAAGAGAAACGAGTAAAAGTTAATCAATAACAAGTAAAAACAGCACTGTCTTCGGCTATGCCGAAGGCTTCATACCTTTCATGAATGGAAGAATAGTAAAAAACGTGTTATTGTATTACAATTTCGTATTACCTATAGTTAAAAGCGAAAATTTCCTTCAAATCAATAAAAATAATTCTAGTAAAGGCATTGTTATAAATTATTTAATGCTTTTCCTTATGTAATTAAAAAGAACTATGTTTTAAGAAGGGAATGGTTTTTGAATATTTTTAATATCGTATCGACGCTTGATATTTAACATTTAAAAAATACAAATAATTAAGTATTAATATGTAAGACCTACATATGTCGGTCTTTGAAAACAGTTATCAGATCCGTAAATAGTTCCCAAACGTTTAACGCTATGATTCATGTGATATTGCGCTGAGCTTATTACTTTTCGCAATAAATATTTGTCCTGAATTTATCTTGCCGATTTACACTGTGAACTCCGATCTTGATGAATACTAATATATAGCTAATAATGGTTGATGTTTCTGCAAAATTTCAAGCCTTTAGCTGTTTAAATGGAGGAGTTATGGTGCAAAATGCAATATCTGAACAATCGGTTGTATGGGAGCTATATGTTATATTTCTCCGATCTTCATGATTTTCAATACTGATACGTAGCTAATAATGGCTGATATTTCTGCAAAATTTCAAGCCTTTAGCTGTTTAAATGGAGGAGTTATGGTGCAAAATGCAATATCTGAACAATCGGTTGTATGGGAGCTATATGTTATATTTCTCCGATCTTCATGATTTTCAATACTGATACGTAGCTAATAATGGCTGATATTTCTGCAAAATTTCAAGCCTTTAGCTGTTTAAATGGAGGAGTTATGGTGCAAAATGCAATATCTGAACAATCGGTTGTATGGGAGCTATATGTTATATTTCTCCGATCTTCATGATTTTCAATACTGATACGTAGCTAATAATGGCTGATATTTCTGCAAAATTTCAGGCCTTTAGCTGCTTAAATGGAGGAGTTATGGCGCAAAATTCAATATCTGAATAATCGGTTGTATTATATGTTATAGTCACCCGATCTGGCCGATTCCGACAAATGTTTAATCATTTGTACAACGACACCTGCTCACCAAATTTCATCAAAATAGCTCTAAAATTGAGGGACTAGTTTGCGTTCAAACAGACGGACAGACGGACAGACGGACAGACGGACAGACGGACAGACGGACAGACAGACGGACATGGCTAAATCGACTCAGCTCATCGTCCTGATCATTTAGGTATACTTTTTGATGGGTCTATCTCTTCTCCTTCTGGCACTTACAAACATCGGACCAAACTTAATATACCATTTCATTCTCATGAAAGGTATAATAATAATAATAAGTTTTGAAAGACGAGACTTTTTAGGACCATTTCGAAATAGGGCGGGACTAATTCGTGGATACGTCGAAATCTTTTCGGGATCAGATCGGAATACCTTCTGTAGTGCGAGTCCCTAACTTTAAACGGTGCGACAATCGCAATTTTTTACGGCAATATTTGCCGTTTGCACTAACGATTGTGCGATTCACTAACCTATTCTGAACGGCACTTAACAGCTGTCTCGTTGTATTTATTCAAAGTGATAAAGAGTGGCACCTCTGTCAAACTAAATGTCAAAATAAGCGAAAATCACAAAGAGGAATAGAGAAAAAAAAAGCGACTGCCTGCTGCCAAATATAAATTTGAACGTTTTTATTATATTTTATTAAAGTGAAATAGATATTAGTTTGTTTCAAACTACAAACACTTAAAATTCTTTATATATATTGCAATGTGCCATTGTAGCAAAATTCCGGGCCCTCCTCTCTGTGTTTTTATGTTGGAATAGTAATCAAATCGACTCCAAGGAATATGCGGAATCACCTGCAAATATGCCATGGATATCGTTTTCAAACTTCGCGTTGTGCTCCAGCGTATTTAGGATTTACATACATACATATAAATATTTTTTTTTTAATTATAATCATTTATCTATATATTAAAACTAAACTACATTTCTGTTTTTATACATAGATCCTTGTAAAAGTTTGCTTTTACCACTAGCATATTAATTGAATGGTAGATGTGGTGGTCGGCATAAGCCTCCTCATGATTCCTTGGTGGTAAAATTGATATATGCGTGGAATCGACGGCTTCAATAGAGCCTCCCTCGAAGGGAGACGACGCCGAAGCAAGAATTTCTTTAGCAGCTTCGCGTTCCACTTTGGTTATCGGAAACCTCACTTTCTGGTGGAACAACGAATCATTGATTGCATCCGTTACCCGATGAATGCCGGCTTACGGATAACTAGTTTATGGACATTCCCCTTTGCTCGCCTACGGGTCATTGATAGCATTGATACCAGTTGCGAAGAATCTCAAAGCCACTAGAACCTACCAATATAAAAGTAAACTTTAAAATTGCCTACAGGGTTAAAGATTACACGAGCTACCTGTTTCTCAGTCGATTTTTCTGTTATTCTGGAGCCTCTTGTTTGGTTGTTAAGCTGAGAAATTGGGTATTCAGCCAAGTTTGGAGTTAACCGATAGAGCTTCTGAAATTCTGTTGAAAGGGATTATCCACATCCTGGAGTAAAGGTCGATCCTTCGTCACCTCGTGATAAATCATATGCCGAATATTCAAACGACATTATTTAATGTTCTTTTTTTTAATTACAAGAAAACAAATTACCAAATTTAAAATCACTAATTTCACTTTTCTCGATTGAGTTAACAACATCAAATTTGTTGTCGTTTAGTTTTCGGTCATCGACTAACTAACATCAACAGCTGATTCGGCGAATGCGCAAATCGTTACAAAATGGTTGCTGAATAGCAGGGTCGTTAAAATTTTGGTTAAGTTGAGTTAACCAATCGAATATCTTTAAAATAAGTTAGGGAATCGCACTACTGGTCCCGAAAAAGTTCCCTCTCGCCAGACTTAAAAAAAAAATGTCTTACCCATAACTTTTATGCAAAGACTTTTTTAATATAAGTATCAAAATAAAAGTCTTTGAAAGACGTATAAAATGTATCTCGCTGATAATTGTTTTCCAAAACTTTTATGATGTAAGTCTCAAAATAAATTATTGTAAGGGCCGATAGCCATAGTTACTAGTTGCCTTGCCAAATGTAATGTAACTATTTATAATTATATTTCATAAAAATGAATAAATAAATAAATAAAAAATTATTGTTGTTTAAAAATTGTTCTTAATTGAAATTATTATTAAATGCATTTTATAAAACAGGGTTTTTCAATAGGAACGCTACAAAAGTTTTTTTAAATAAAACAAAAACGGTCTAGGATATGAATTAAATTCTTTATTCCTGTGAGAGTACATTCGATGCCATTATGTATGGAACTCGATTTCTTTTGCATGGGCACCACGGGCACGCTTGCAGAAGTCCAGACGCCGAACCCAATTTTCGACGGTTTTCAAACATAAATCGGCCGATACGGCTGCAATTTAACGTTCGATATTCGTACGAAGTTCATTAATCGTCGCGGGCTTGTTGGCATAGACCAAAGACTTGACGTAGCTCCTCAGAAAATAGTCTAACGGCGTCAAATCGCACGACCGAGGCGGCCAATTGACTGGGCCATTTCGTGAGATAACACGTTCGCCAAACTTGGTTTTCAATAAATGGACTGTGTCATTCGCTGTGTGGCTTGTGGCGCCGTCCTGTTGGAGCCACATATTGTCCAAGTCCATATCATCCAATTCGGGCCAAAAATATTCCGTTATCATTGAGCGGTAGCGATTCCCATTCACAGTAACGTGCCGGTGCCGTGATCATCACCGAAGAAGTACGGCCCAATGACGCCGCCGGCCCATAAACCGCACCAAACCGTAATTTTTTCATTGACTCCGAATTTCGGTTGTAAATTTTAATAATTTCGACTCGTAGTTGGATCCTATATCTTTCCATGATGAAATGGCAAACCTTACTAAAGGGAAATGTCAAAAGAGCGGGAAAAAATATGGCGTCGTTTGCTGTCACTATCGGTCTACTTTTGTAGCGTCCCTATTGCAAGACCAAGTTTTAAAATACTACTAAATCGATAACTTAAAAAATTTTGTTGACTCATAATTATTATCAAAAAACTTGTATTTATACATAAGCTTCGTATTAAAATTATGACGACTTTTTTAAAACTCAACGGTCAAATAAATTTTATTATGGATCTCTGATAAAAAGGTACTGTATAAATAATGTATGTGCGGTTACTTAAATCGAGTTATCAATAAACAAATTTGAACGAGAAAAAGATTCACAATAATTTTTACAGCTCACGACCAGTTTTTATTAGAAGATTATTGGTGACAAGCGTAGCCGGGTGTGTACCATGTGCGCGCTTTATTCGTTGCGTGCCGGGTTCAAATCCTGGTCGAGGCAAGTAATATCAAAATTTAAGGAAAAGTTTTTTTCTAATAGCGGTTGCCCCTCCACAGGCAATGGCAAATCTCAGGTTGTATTTCTGCCATGAAAAACTTCTCACAAAAAGTCATTTGGCATTCGGAGTCTTCTTAGAACTGTAGGCCTCTCAATTTGTGCAACATCATCGAGACACAGCCCATAGTAGTTGGAGAAGTTCGGCCAAATATCGAGGTATATGGAGTAATTAATGATTACTTGAGAATAATGTTCAGAATAAAAACTAATCTGAACAGTATTTTAGAGCATGATGATACGGAAGCCAAGGTAGCTTAAATAAACAAATTTTAACGAATAATACAAATTTTTTAAAGTTTACTAAATTGTGAATATTTCCGAAAACCTTACCACTTTAGTATTAATAAAACAATAGCTCCGAGAGTTGTCTTTGTCATATTAATTGATTTCCAAATTGTTTTATTACAAATATATAAAATCTACACTGTAATTAAAGTTTTTTATGATATAATAAAAATTAATAATATTATTATCTTAATTCCGATTTCCAAATATCATATTGGTTTCTTTATTCTTAAGATTCCAAAAGTTAAAACAATTATTTTTTAAAGAAAAACTTTTTATAATGTTTCGATCTAAATTTAGTGTTAAATTTTTCACCAGATTTGCAATTTATGCACGGCTTCGATAAACAATAAAAATACCTACTTATAATATTGGTCACTTTTATCGTACGTTCTGAACTCTTAGCCGCATTTTTTAAATTATATAGCCGGAGTGAGTTAATTAAGCTTTATGCTTTCCTGCAAGCTACTTAATTAAAGTCTTGGAGAACTCAACTTCGTTTCTCTTTTTTTAGTGCACGCAAACATATTTATTCTAATTAATTTCACTATCATTTACTCATTTTCAAAAATGTTCTTTTATATTTTGTGTTTTGCCTGCTCGAGGTCATGTACAAAGCTCCACGTCGGACATTGCGGACGGGTAAAATCATTTGCCCTGAAGACGGTTACCGAAATATATTGGAAGGAAAAATAAGTAAATCAATTGGTTTTACTCATACCAACACCCCCTTGACATCGAGCCGGCAAAACACAAAATTAAAATTGGAAAGGTCGCGAGAAAATCATTATTAATTTTCTTTACTTTTACAAGAAAAACTATTATTCTGATTAAATGTCATAATATTATCAAAAGCCAAATGGTTAGCAACAACAACGACTGCCATTAAATAGAGCTACCTTGTTTTTTTTATCAGGCATAGGAATAGTAGGAAAATCCGTATTCAAAGTTGTCATATATTTTATTTTCTTTATAAGTAATGTATTTTTTGTCTATACACATTTTTGCAAAATTAGAATTCAGTTATTCTTAAATATAACCAGAATATGGTTAATTCATCTTAAATTATCATTGTAGATTTTTTAAAGAAATATAAAATTGAAGGTCTTAGGCCTACTACAACTAGGTAGAACTAACATTGGATACCAAAAAGAGGTTAAATTTCTAGGCTTGATACTAGACCAGAAACAACGCTGGAAATCAAACTTACTTAGATGAAGTGGTTATGGTAGCTGTTGGAACATTTATGACTTGCAGATCCATGGCAGTAAAGAGCTGGGGGTGTTCCATAAAAATAGAAAGATAGATCTATACAGCTACCATACGGCCAATGAGCACCTACAGGGCCACCCTGTGGGTAGATATAACCACTCAACAAGAAGCCATTACAGCGTACAGCAAGCTACAGAGTCTAACCTGCGTCTGCATAACAGAAGCTACGAGAACTAAGCCGACAGCAGGCATGGAGGTTTTTGGTTGGGCTAACAACTCTTCACATCTAACCGCAAACGAATGGTGGCTATCTGAATGATGGCTAGTACCTACAATAGGGCAGGATGGTATATGAATCGTGGCATGATTGAGAAACTTGGCCAAACAATACCCTGGAGCAGCAATACCGAGAGCTGCCATACAACTAGAGTTTACCTTTACAACATGACGAAAAAACAGAACTCAGTAACAAAAAGGATTGCGTAGGTATATCTGAAACTGATGATGGAGTGCCTTAAAAAACTGAACACACTTGGTCTAACCAATCATGTGTGGGTTCTCTGGGTGCCGGGTCACACCGGTTTGGATGGAAATGAAATTGCGAAAAAAAACTCGTAAAAATGGAGCATCAACTCCGTTAATAGGTCCAGAACAAAAAAGGAAGTCCGCAGGAAACTATGCAGTTAAAATCTAACCAGGTTTGGAGCACTCCAAAGCGCTTTGAGGCTCCTACAAACTAGAACGGTTTAGAGATTGCATGCGCTTAGGAAAGAATATAATCAGAATTATTACGAGGCTACTTACAGGACACTGCAAGCTGAACTGTCCGCTGACTAAATTTGGAATTTACGCGGATGAATGCCGTAGATTCTGCAGAGTAGAAAAGGAAACTGCAAGACACATTCTGGAGCTATCGCTCGCACTAACTTATAAACACAAAAAAGGAATCTAAGTGAATTTAGGGCCAATACTAAATTTTATCGCGAATGTTGGATTAAGAAGATACTTTAATCCACGGAAGAGAGCACAGTTCTCAAAAGGGACCTCTATTCCCAAAAATTATAATTATAATGTTATGGATGAGCACACTAATCATAAACAATTCTAAGAAAAATAAAATAGTTTTATCATAAACTACTTAAATTCTGTTCGGATGAAGATAAAAATAGAGAGAACTTATTTCACTGACTGCTTACTTACCCGGCAAGTTAGAGGTTGTGAATTCAAAGCCGAGTCTAGAAAGAAATCTGATGCGAAGATGTGGAGATTTCCTAAATAGTAGCCATAATTTCTACCGCTCTGATTTATGTTGCCTTTTTCAATACTTTCGTAATAAAAACTGGCATCGAGTTATGAAATTATTGTTGATATAAATAAATTAGACCGAAAAAATTAATGCAAGCAAGAAAAAGATTATTGTATATTGGAGCGATTTTCCCTTGAACCCTTGTCAAGTTTTGTTGGAGACGCCATCTGCGCCATCTTCAGTGTAATTCTTCGTGTCATTCTTCGTTCTCGAGAACGACGGAAAATCGTTTCAATATACGTCAGCGTGTAACCCTGTCGGAAAAACAGAATATAAAAAAGAAACAAAAAGATTAATAATATTAATATTTATTTATTTCATTGCATAATTTTCTTAAGAATAAAGAGAAGTGAATATTTTAAAGTTAAATATACCCAGCTGATTGCGCTGGCAGCCTTTAAAACCCCCTTTTGGCCATAGAAGCTTTCTAAGTTATGCAAAATAAAACAAGGTGAACAAGTCAAGCCTGGACCAGCAACTTGATAATTTTGACTGAAAAATATTTTAACTACTTACTAGATTTCAGATTTCTGTTAATAATTGTCAAAAAAAAAAGGAATTGTATTTTCCAAAAAACTTAAGTCAAGACTTTATGAGGCTACCCAAAACCTCACGCAAAAAAAAATTGGAATATCTACCTACCCCTCTCAAAGTGTGCAAGAAGTGAAGTCAACTCTTCAATCTCCATTTCCAACTGTATGCAATTACTTTAAGACACAACAAAAAAAAACAATCACATGAATTAAAAAAGCACTCGTAGGTTTCTAAAAAGCGAGCGACTCATGTGCAGCAAGACAAACTTTTTTTTCAAACTTTTGTTAAGCTGAAACTCCAATGCAGCGAAAACGCGAGTGCTTCTCCACTCATAGTACTACGGAGAATTCTCTGAATTATCCAAATTAAAACTTACAAATTGGCATGACACAACTGTAATCAAATAATGAAGTAAACAATTTGAAGAAACAAGCAATGTCTGAGTATGTATGTATGTGTGTTAGTGTGTATGTATTGTGCGTGTATTTGTGCGAGCAAGTAAATAGTGATTGGAAAAAATTGACTGCCCCAATAAAAAACTACGCACAGCGCACAGGCGACTGACTCCTTATGCAGCAAGTTTGCTTATATTTTCGTTAATTCCTCGCTCTTCATTGAAATTCGAAAACTTTACACAACTATGTATTTGTTTGCTGTAAAGATTGCTCAGCTAAAACTGAGCCAAGCTACAAAATTGATTTAATACTTCAGGAATTTTAGTTGTAACGGAAAACTTTCGTTTCCCACTCTTCAGCTAGTTTTTTTTTTTATACACATTGCATTTTTCAACATCATCGCTCCCCACTGTTGTTGGTTGACTATTTTTTCTTAAGTTTTACTACCGAATTTCTTAAGAAATAAACTTTTATCATATTCCGCAATTTCAACACACCTTCCTCCATTTAATTTCATACCCTTTCTGTAGCGAACAACATTCGAAAATTTTATTTATGTCGTTACAAGAAAAACAAAAAAAATATATTTACAAGTATGTACATATATAGCAAAAAAAATAATATTCGATATTTACTAAAACTGGCTAAATTTTATGAACTCCAATATAACAAAAAAGGAAACTAATAATTCGACCAAAACTAATAAGTTTTAGCTCATTTTTATGTTTTGTTCCTATTTTTATTATCTAAACAAAAACACAATAATCTACACACACTTCATAATTGCCGATTACTGTTGGTTGCCGAAACTTTATTGTCGGGGGGTGTCTGCCTATCGGATAGTTGTATAAATCAAGCCAGTCTCGCAGTGTTAAGGTAGTTTCAAAAATTATAATCCACAATATTGAGAATTTCTGTGCAATAGGAAGCAGAACTTGCATTACATTTATAAATACTTTTATAATTTGTATGGGTGGCAATGATATTATAATAATATTAGTAAGATTTAACACAAAGAAAAATTCCTTTCATATTGAAAAAGTGGCAACTCTTTTATGAATTGCTTTCAAAGAACTTAACTTATATCCGCTATTTCACTTACACTACTAATAAATTTTTGTTTAATTTAGGTACAGTTGGCAACCCCACAAAACTCTTTCTATACTAAGTTCTCCAAAACCACTAATTTTCAAACCAGTATTTTAATGCTTATGTACTTTATTTTCCAGATTTGGTTATTTTGTTTGTTTGACAGGCGGTAACTCTCTTCAAATATATTTCTTGAAAAAATCCTCCTTAGGGCTTCCCGTTTCACACCTTTATAATAGAATTTAAGTTACCTCATTACCAATTAAAATGTTTCAATATTTTTTACATTGTGGCAACCCTTGTCGAAAAAGATTTCATACAAAAGCATTTGCTTCACGTCGATACAGATATAATTCAGTTATCTTAGAAATTTAACTTAATTTATATTTTGAAATAGGTGGCAACACAGGCAGTTTGCAACCCTTCAAAATTCTTTCGGTACTAGATTTTCCAAAACCACTATCAGTTCAGCCCACTGTTGGTAATTCTTAATTAAGCTGCTAAATTTATTTCAATTTCATTTTTGTAAGCAGATGGCAACTCTCTTCAAATATATTTCTTGAATAAATCTTCCTTAAGTCTTTCTCGTTTAACTCATATATGTATAATAGAATTTAAGTTACCTTACCAATCAAATTGTATCGACGTTTTTTAAATGGTGGCAACCCTCTTCAAAAATGATTTCGTATGTACGCTTTTGTTTCACATCAATACGGATATATTTGTGTTAGCTTAGAATTAGAATTTAAATCATATTTTTAAATAAGTGGCAACACTATTAGTATTTAATTATTTAACAGTCGGCAACCCCTCAAAACTCTTTCGATAACATTTCAAACCAGTATTTCGATGCTTAACTTACTTTCTAAATTTAGATAACTTTTGTTTTTAACTAGTGGCAACTCTCTTCAAATATATTTCTTGAATAAATTTTCCGCAAAATTTCTTCGTTCCACGTCAGTAGAATAGAATTTAAGTTATCTTAACAATTAAATTTTATAAACGTTTTTAAATGGTGGCAACCCTCTTCAAAAATGATTTCGTATGAACGCTTTTGTTTCATATCAATACGGTTATATTTTAGTTAGCTATGGGATTCAACTTAATTCATATTTTCATACAGGTGGTAGTACTCGTTTTATTTAATTTTCGCACAGTTTGCAACCCTTCAAAATTCTTTCGATACTATATTTTCCAAAGTCACTATCAGTTCAGACCAATACTTTAATCCTTAATCTAATTTCTAACTTTAGTTCAATTTATTTTTTTAACAGGTGGCAACTCTCTGCAAATATTTTTCTTGAATAAGTCTTGTTTGAAACTTTCTTGTTGCACATCTGTAGAATAGAATTCAAGTTACCTCGTTACCAATTATATTGTATCAATAGTTTTAAATGGTGGCAACCCTCTTCAAAAATGCTTTCGTATAAAAGCTTTTATTTTACGTCAATACGTTTATATTTCAGTTAGCTTAAAAATTGAACATAATTCATATTTTTAAAAAGTTGGCAACACTCTTTATATATATTTTCATTATTGTCTTATTTTAAGCATACTTCCTTTGCATATCATGGCGTAATATTTTCTTTAACGCAATAATTTAACCTAGTTTATATTTTTAAGCAAGTGGCAACCTTCTCCAAACTCCAAAAATATTATCAAATTTATTAATTGTTATACCTCCTTCGTTTGAAACCCATATTTTAATATTTGAGTTATCTTATTATAATTTGTATTAGTTTTTTTTAAAAAGGTGGCCACCCGCTCCAAAAAATTTTACGGAACTTAAGCTTTCCTAAAGCTTTTAGTTTTGCACTCATATTCTAAAAATTATCTTTAAAGCTTTATTGAAGCTCTTTCGTTTTGGTACTTATGTAATTGAATGTAAATGTTTAACAGGTGGCAACGCTCTTTAAATAATTGCTTCCTTGGTAGCTCATAAAACGGGCTATAATATAAAATTTGGCGCTAACGTCATACAGATGGATGTTTGATGGAACTCCTCCTATAACTTTTAAACCGGTGGCAACTCTTTCTATTTATGTGACAAATTTTATAGACATATCCTACAGTTTTTGGTCAAAAATGTAACAAAAATACTCACACATACACACTTTCACATTTATGGTACTAACTGAATGTACGCTTTAAGGTTTCAGTCGAGATTTACCAATTCAAATGATTCCGAGCAAATTAAGGTGATCCTCTAAAATAACTGAAGCTTTTTCAACGGAATTAGAAAATCTCGTACTTTTTAATTGAGTTAAAGAATGAAAAATCTTTATTATCATTAGAAGAATTAAATTAGGAAAAAGTTATTGCTATTTCCTTCTTTTATTAAAATACCTTAGCATTACCTTGATTTGATATGTATCTCACAAACCAGTGATTGTTATTTTTTTTTCTCTTTACAGAATTTAAAAAATCAAATCATGACGACAAACGTGTGGGTGGAGCAGGTAAGTGACGCCGCTAAAATTGTACCAAAAAACGTAGAAAACAAAGAAGTTGCACCCCGCTTAATGCCAACTCCAATTGGATTAAATCAGATGGTAATGTCAATCCAATCAGAAAACATGAAATTTTGCTCAGCCAGGGTAAGGTAAGCTAAATTGCTCTGCTAGAGGCATGGGGAAAGTAAAGCAACTTCTTTATTTCAACGTTCCCTGGATGCATTTTAGGTATTTCAGTTGTTCAAGTTTTAGTTAAAAGCTGCTATATTGTATGGCAAAAGTTGGCGACATAAATATCTATATAGTCTATATATAAGTACATTTATATTGTTGCCCTACACTCAAAAAAAATTATCTGGATTGAAGAGAAACATGAATGAAATGGCGAATGTATTGGCGCTCTAGAAATATTCACAACTTTTGGAAAAAATATATTTCATTTTATATATAGATTTTCATTTATTTAGAAGAAACCTTTACTCAATCGGCTAGAAATAATGCAATTTTAATCTTTATCTGGATTTGTTGTCAAAGTTTTCTTTCGTATGTGCCAGGAAAAAGACGTTTGGTTATTTGATGACATCCAAAAAAAAAAAAAACTTATAATCAAATAAAAGGGGGCAAGGTTATTTTCTACAAGGTCATTGGCCTCTAATGTTGTAAAAGGTAAATGAATTGTTGACCGATTTCAATGTTTTTCAACTTGCTCGATATTGCCGCTCACAATGCTTTCGTAATTTTTATCAACCTCAGCCCCGAATGCCGAATGGGTGAAATCAAAGATAAATTTTCGCTGTCGCTTGTTTTTGATCGAAGTTGGTCGAAAATTATTTTTCACATACATTGATCAACGATAAAATAGTTCACGCCCTAACCGTTTTAAGATCTATTCGATCTGAAGAGCAATCATCAACAGCAAGTTCAAATCCAACATTGATAGTATGCATAGTATACAAGATTGCGCCTTCCGCGAAGCACAAGTGTTTTCTTTGTCGATTTGACAATATCTTCCCATTCGCTGATGAAATAAAAGTATTTTTCAAAAATGACACAAAAAATCTTATTACAATAAAACTTGCAATTATTCTGACGCTACCCGCTTCTTCTTCTTTTTTAGAATTTTTTCTTGCTCTCTCAATCTCTAACATTTATTACGTCACATTCAGTTGTTCTGCTCTTCGCGGGGAAGGCTCAATTTTGTTTTCGATAATTATTGGTTCATCTCAATCATTGCCATTTATGTAGCTCATACACAAGGTGGATTCAAGGCGAATTAATACAAGACGGTGTCAAGCGCATATAAGTAAAAATCCTATGAATTTTGTTATTGCTTTTGGTACATGTTTGTCAAAATAATGGCGAATTAAATGAATTCTCTTTTGTCAAAATCAGCTCTGGCGAATAATAATTGATATTTATTTACTATTTATGTATGTAAGCAAAATAATTATTTTGATAAAAATATATTGATGCGAGAGCATCAAAGCCTGAATGCAAGAATTTTTCCTTATAAAAAGCTTAATTGATTAAAGCCATTATATTGGAAGCCGTCGATGACGCTAACACTGAAGAGAGATCGAGTTTTGAGCGTTTTGCAGCCAATATTGTACTAAGACAAGTTAATTAGAAGTTGGACTTCGGTATTTAAAAACAAGCTCTCTATGAAATATTTTCTATATTTAAACTCTTTAAATGTTTAGAACTTGGCTGCTGCACAACAAAATCGAAATTTCAAATTTACAAAAAAAGTAATTAATTATTTGGCAACTGATCAGTAAATGTGTGACAATAGTTAACCAAACAAAAGTAAACAATCAGGACTCAGATCAATTTGACGTGTTTGTACCGCGGCGAAAAAGAAAACAAATCAGCTGTTCTAATAATGTCACCTATATCATTCCGCCATGGGTGAATTCATAGAAGGTAACAACAAAGGACAAAGCGAATCCGTTGTGTAATTTGTTTGTGTAACTTTCCAAGTGAGATATCATAATCTTAATTCGCCCAGTTTGTTCATGTATTTTGTTTTTATATAAAAAAAAACAACCCATCGAATTGGAATAGAAGAACAAGCATTCAGCTCACTAGATGATTCAGCCCTATTCTGCATTTCTATTACGTTCCCGCATTCCGCTCCGCATCGATTGGAATTAGGTATTCCGAGTTACGACGGAATCGAAAGAAAAAGAGGAAGAGCGGCAACCTTTTCGAAATCAGCTGTTTGCCTTGGAATGTGTGAAATTGAAACAAAATAAAACAAACAGATACAAATTCGTGGCCAAACTATTGCTTTTTAAATAAAATAAATAAAAATATAATCGCGTAATGGATTCAATAGCCGCGGCGATACTACTTGAGGAGGACGACAGCGCATCCGAGAATACTGACACAAAAGTTGAAAGGAGAAGATTGCGAGATATGTGTGTTCCATTTCAGATGAGTGACGAATTGTAAGAAATTGAGTTTGAAAATGATAAATCTTAATTCCCATTTGGTTGCCATTATATCAGCCAATTTTTCATACTGCTCCGGAGTTGTTGTTTTTGATCTGCAAACATTTTAAAAAACATCAATAAATCCCAAAAAACTTAAACAAATCATGTTGATGACTTTTACAACTAACAACAACAAGTTTTACTCACATTTTTGGGAAAATTATATTTTAAAAGTACACGAAAATAAAAATCTAACCGTCCTCCGCCAACAAAATTTCAACCTTCAAAAACGTAACTACGATCGCAATGTAGAATTCATAAAATTTAAAATTTCGAAGATTGATCGAAACTCATCGAAACGCAGAATACCAAAGATGCCAAACCGAGAAAATTTCGATTCGAGTCGAAATGCAGAATAGGGCTGAATAATAGCAAACTTTTTCCAATCGTTTAGTTTCGCTCATGCTATGTGGGTAGCGGAACACAACTGATTCAAATTAATCGGCAACATTCTGTAAGCAATAACGGTACACAAAACGAAGCTAGTCATTTAGTGATCAAAATCTGAAGAATATTGGCGGGCTTGTGTGTCTTGTTTGGGGTTTTCCAGAGAGCACCAAATGCAAACGTTTCAGGTCTAACACTGTTATTTATTTTTTAACAGAAAACCGGTGGTATTTTTAAAATACCGAAATTTAACGCGCGAACCCCTTTTTTTTTGTTTTTGATAGATATTTCCTGAATTAAGTATATTACCAAATATATATAAATGTTAGGTCTAGTAAAAATAAATCCATAATTTTTGCATTAATCTGAAGGTTTTATTTTGCATAGTTAGAATGCCCCGATTTAGGTTAAATATGCACCGCTATGTTCGATAACTCGACGTTATTTCGATGGTTATTTCATAATATCACTGTCATAGAAACCCTCGTCCCTATCGGCAAAAAACTGGGGCAGTCGATTTTCACAAGTTTCACCAGCAAAATTATTCGCCATATCCAGGAACAGGTGGTTTCCACTTGCTGCCAGGTCCGGACTATAAGGAGGATGGCTAAGAACATCCCAACCAAGATCTCGGAGTTGTCCTGAAGGAACAACAACAATGCCTCTCCTATTAGACAAAGCTGACCGGTATCCAGCCTTATTCCCATTTTAGCTGTTAATTTATATTTACATCACTGTGAGGACGCTGGCGAAATCAAAATTTAGCAGCTCTAGCTTTCTTTCTCCAAATGGTTCAGACTTTATTTATTTGGAACCAAATTTGCACCTTATCATTATTTGTTATTCTCTGGTTGTACTTATGATGAGTATTTTGACAATACACGAAATTACAAAAGTACGCAAAAGAGCAAACAATTCGTTTGTTCTGTACTCACCTGCCATTGAAACGTTTCGTGCATTGTTTGTGTTCGGCAGCAATATGACAAAAAGAGAACACACTTTTCGTACTTGTTGTGTGAATAGCAAGTGATACAGTCGGTTTATTCTCTTTGAATATTTATACTATATATTTTTTTCATAAAAAACAAAAAGTTTTTTTGTTTCAGAATTAGAATAGTTTCCACCAAATTAAAAACCAAATACCTTGAATTGCATTTAAATAAAAAAAAATTTACGTTTCGCTTGAAAATAAAATTTTTCATTTATTTATTTATTTATTTATTTATTAAAATGAAATATACTTATAAATAAATATATTACATACTAAGCACAGCACTAGCTATAACGCCTTCGGCTGGATAATAAAATTATGTTCTTAACTTACCCTTAAAACAGTGCATTTTATATGCAGTGCCAATTTGTCACTATAACAGCGAATGCGTCTTAAAAACTGAGATACGGATGAAAATTAAATTCAAAGCTAAAATTACATTAAAATTATAAACATTTTTCTACGTTACTTTTGGTTTTTTCAGTGTACCCGTATCAACTGTCCATTCACTCGAAATACAATATATTCTATGAATTTGCGCCACTCAACGGGCGAAGAAAGTCGGTGCTAAATCGGACAATTCGCTTGCATAGCACGTAGGTTTAGCGACGGCGCGGCCATTAAATGCCATGCCACAGCAATAACTGCATTGCCACTCCCCAACCGTTTGGCCAGACGACGCGAAAGGAGTAGAGATTGCGTTTGGCCAAGGACTATTGCCCTTGTTGCCGCAATTGCAATTGTTGCTGCTATTTTGCAGCTATGCCGAAATTTATTGACAAATTTATATTCGTTGCAGTTGTACTTTATTGCATTGAATGATTAAATGATCGACTTAAATAGGAGATTGCTGTAAACTAAGTAAAATATTTATCAGTAATGTAGCAGCGGCTATCTTTAAAGTTAAGGAACAGAAATTGCGCGCAAAATTGGCGTGGCTTTATTATATTTTTCTCATTTCGTTCAAGCAATCCTTTTATATTATCGAATTAAATATTGGAAGTCATCATCTTAACGAGATGGTATAAAACGCTTTCGGTAACTCCACTGGAACTTAAAGGTGTCCGGTTAAGCCTTGCTACAAGTGCTAAATTTTAATTCGTTATTTTAGATAAGAAGTTGAACTGGAAAGAGAATATAGTTCAACGTTAGTAAAAGGCTTCTGTAGCCCTATTTACCTGTAAAAGAGTCATAACAAGAATTGGGGCCCTCATCCCCGGGCCTGTAAAAGAGTCATAACAAGAATTGGGGCCTTCATCCCCAGATCTGTCGGTCGGTGGTTATCAATATCAGTCGTTAGACCAATTCTCTTATATGGAATCCTGGTATCGTGGTCTGCATTGGCAAAAGATGCTAACCCACGGAAATTCATCAAGGTCAAAATATCTGGTGTGATTTGCATAAGCGGGACAATCAGAACTACACCGAATGATGGCTTGAATGGCATTTTAGTTCTATTGCCATTAGATTTGGTAGGTCAACACAAGGCGGCGACTATAAGAGGCCCCAATGGCTTTCTGGAATTCAGCCTTATACCGAGGAGTAGGAATAGATCGGTTTCTGAAACAATTTTTTTTTTTTTGAAGGTGGTGTTTTCTCACGAAACTGGTCCCTGCAAAATTCCTTTAGTTTACCAGACCTTTGCAGCGTATTCCACGCTGAGATCTCAGCAAAATATTACGGAAGCTGTACATAAACATAAAACCGGAATTGTAGAAAGAGACATCTTCATTCTGAGTGATAATCAGGCTGCATACAAATCTCTGAGTTCTTTCACATTCAACTCAAACATCGCGCTGGACTGCCTCCTATCTTTGCAGGAGATGACCAAGCAGGACAGACTGTATCTCATTTGGGACTCTCGCCACAGATACATAGAGCTAAACTACATGTCAGATGAACTTGCTAGACAAGTATAAATAACGCATTCGTATGTTGTATGCAACTTGTAAACTGCTACTTAGAGAATGTATTTAAAAAACAAGCTGTTGATAGATGGAATCAAAAAGCGACTTGTCGAACGTAACGAATATAACCACGTCATGCTTGGTGCAGTGCAGCGACTAGCGTGCATTGGGCTGTTCTCGCAGGACACTGGCCGATCGGCAGCCACGCTATTGCCCACAATGATTACTCCAGAAGCTGCAGGGATGAAATTGAACAAGGGACAGTGGAGCACCTTCTGTGCAGCTAGAAGTTGGACTTTGAGTACCTTCGCCGGTATTCTAACTTAACAAAACAATTGATGGATTTGAAAAAGTTAGCTCGAGTTTTTCATGCCTCAAAGTGGCATTAAAAAAACTGCAAAATGTTTTCCAATATATCTCTAAGTAAAATTAGGGGTTATCACATATATAGTAAAATTTTACGGGAAATGTTTTCGTAGAATATTTCACTTAAAGGCTTCTTTTTAGCCCTTATTTCAATGTTCTAGAGAATTATTTGTCAGAAAATATTATGAAGACAATATTTGTGTCCAAATAATGCCGAAAAAGCAATGTTTAAAAGGGTTAATTCCCTTTTAATTATAAGGTCACTAAAACTCTACTATACTGGAGCTAAACGAAATAATTTTGAGAAAGTTCAATTTAGCAAATATTTTTGAATACATATTTAAAAACAAAATCTATAGCTGGAAAAGCAAATAGTGGAGAGATCAAAGGGTATTCTATGTTTTTCCGACGACAAAATCAAAATTTTAATGAAATTTCAAATGTCATTTTTTACATTTCAAAAAAATATTTATTTCATTTTAAGTTCTATTTGAAAGCAAAATGTTAAGTTCTATGCCATTCGGACGAAGCCGCGGGGTAAAGTTAGTATACCTACAATATAAAAATACGTCTGGCTATAAAATTTCAGTCAGACATCACTAAAACTGAACGACTAGTTTGCGATCGAACAGAGAGCAGCAGGGTAGACGGACAGGCCCGATTCGACTCAGCGCATCGTCCAACACATTTGAAAATACTTGTATTCGGCTTATATGCAAAAGTATCGAACCAAAGTTATAATGTCGCCATCTCTTTTGGATGAAAGGTCTAAAATGGTTCCTTGTGACACCCGAAATTTGGCAACAGGGGGAAGATGTAATGCATGAAGTAAACCTTCTTCATGAGAGCGATGGATTAGATTACGTCACGTAAATCACATCGTTATTGCACACCGAAGACACCACATGACGCTTGTATGAGAAAAAGCAAACATTCATACTGATGGAGCTTGGCACTATTTCGCCACTATTTCAGGAATATTTGAGGACAAGTTCTGTATCGATTCGGCACTATTTTCGTCCAGTATTTCACGACCTTTCGGTAGTTCGGGACCGATTCACCACTACTACTACTACTACTACTACTGCATATTTAACTCTCTATATCTTTGTGTAATTTGGCTGGTCAGAAGTTTTACATCTGTCCCTTGCACTTAGGAGCATGCGTGTGTTTTTATTATAATTAATTTGCCGCCTACATCTCATATAGCTCGATTTTTGGCTGAGCTCATCCTATACTCTGCTCTCTGATGTCTTTCATTGCTTGACAAGCTCCAACCGCTTATTGTATTTTTTTTTTTATAATTTACTAGAAGACCCCGGCAGGCATTTTCCTGCCTATATTCGTTTATAAATTAACCCTTTTTGAAAATATAGGTATGCTCGTTGTCCTCGTCGAGGCAAACAGTTTGACACTCAAATTTTGATATGGTTTATCCTTAATTAAATTTAAGTTTTTAAAAGGTGGTAACCCTTTACAAAATTTACCTAATAGCGAAATGAACTATTGCTATTTCATATAGCTTGTGTATAATTTAATTAAATTCAACTTTTCAGCCAGTTGCCAACTTTTCTTAAAATATAGGTAAGCCTTCTTCATATTTTCATATTTCACACTGGTTAGGTTAGAACGACTGCAATCATGCAAGATTACGGATGCACGCGTAGGCAAACAACGCCCGTTGTGATAAGGCTGAAAGGAGCCTTAGAAGGTGAACTACACGGCGGTTTACATAGTATAGAAAATCGGGAATGCTCGCCGAGTTTAGGGCGGCCAAATAGTCTAGAAAGTACCAATTTAAGAATTGGTTCGGGTATTGGGCAGGGCGCGGCAGTGGTAGAGATAGTGTTTGATGCTCTCCATTTCCTCTTCGTCCCTGCAGCTTCGACAGAAATCGCTGGTTAGGCATTCCAATATCTTTCCGTGTATGCCCATGAGAAGGGCAATCAAACCGATGAGAGCTTTGGAACGCTTTTCGTCAATCTTTGAACAAACTTGTCTGGTAATCTCTCGGATTATTAGCTACCATGGCCCATCTAGTATTCACCTCGTCGATGAGTTTTGTCTTCAAACTGTGTTCACAGGATGTTGGACACATATCGGCGTCGATGGCAGAATTTACAACAGATAATTCCTTCCCCAACAACAACACGTTTGCAGTGCAGTTGTCGGGAATGCCACTATGCCCAGAAAGTCATGCAACTATCACGGAACATTAGAAGCGACCAGATTGAGAGAACTTTTGGGATTCTATGGCAACACTAGGCGTTGTTTCGTGAGAATTTAGAGATTTAGTAGCACATTGGCTGTCAAAGTATACAGTGAGGAGAGGACATTGTCAGACAGAGAGCAGCATCCATTATGTGTAGCATTATCTCGTTAAATCTGGCAGCACTGCATCCGGACTGAAATTTTCATATACATATATATATATACTATACTATACTATACATATATGTATATGACACAGATACTTTTATTCATTCTTAAATTCAGGGAAACCCCCCTAGTTTTGAAATAATTTATGATTTTTATCGTGCAAACAATCGTATATTTTTATGCTATTATTTCATTAAAAACTACTACGCAAGGCACATTAACCAGGTAACAGCAACAGGGTTGATTTTTTGATATTTCTTTCATTCGAAGTGGTTCATCAGCTGTCAAAGTTTGTTTACATTTTATCATAACAAACTATTATTTGTTTTGATTATAGATGAAAATAAATTGTTTACATATTACATATCCAAATTATATTTACATATTCAGAAATGGGAAAATGTTCTCTTACAATAAGAGGAGGGGGAAAGGCTGTAACTTTGTTTAAAGATTCCGCAAGATCAGTGGAGAAGATCCAATTGGAACAGAGCATGTGGCGTGGAACTTCCTGTAAGCGGTTGGGTTTGTTCCGATCACTTTTTGGAATCCGACCTCATTGCAGTAGCGCAAAGAACAAACCTAATGCCCAACTCTGTTCCTTCGCTTTATATACCATCGCCTTTTGATGTAAGTATCCAACACGCATATGCTGAGATATTAATATGCAATTTGGTGTAGATGTAATAGTGCGATTGCTGGTGTGCCTTGCTGGTGTGGGTTTTGTTTACTTATTGAATTGTCAAACACGCCAAATTTGGCATTTCTATGCTGACGTTTGATGGGCCACTTGCAGCAACAAAATACATGGTAGGGTTGTATTTTTTCTAATGCTGTTACCTGGTTAATGTGCCATGCTACTACGATAGTAATTTTGGCATTGTAGGAAAGATAAATTTTGATTTGCTCGTTCCATAAAAGAAGGAATGCGTAAAAAACATGCATTTGCCAATTAGAACAAAATCAGACATTTGTGAAAAAATTATTAAAAAGAAATATAATATGACGCATGAGAGTGGCGACGGCGTGGAAGGTTATGAAGGCGAAAAAAAAGAAAAAAGAATTTCAACATAAAAACATACCTACGTCATGCTCCGGAACGTGTTGAATGAGCCTACAAAATTTCACGACTTTTCAGCCAGTAGTTTAGGCGTGATGATCGCCCGACACGGCAGATTTTCATTTATGTATGTAAATATATATAGATTGTAGTAACCTTTTAGGTGCACAGAAAATCACTTTGAAAAATATCTAGCGAATTATAACTTCAAGCGCTCTATAAACGAGTTGCTAAGTAATAAATTGACGGACGGTCAAGCTCATCAATATGCATGTCCATCAAAATGGGCGCAATTGGCATATTTTTCAAGTTGTCTAGCATTGCATTAAGCGCCCGAAACAAACGAATTGCATGAGTTCGTGGCGCCGCCGCAATGGTCACTAGCCTAAAAGCTCAGAGAGACTCTGGTTACCATAAAAAATAGTAGCTGCGTGAAAAAATTCTAGCTGAAGCATACTTTTAGGCGCAATAGCATAATTTAACCAGCTAATAGAGTAACTTACTGTCTTTCGCAAATCAAAAAAAAAATTGCAATATGGGCGAAAATGGCGAAAATTTTGAAAATGTGTAGCAATAGCATGGCAATAGCAGAAGGGTCACCATGAGCAAAATGTTGCAGTTTTCGAAAGCGCTAAGCAGTCAGAATTGCTAAGGGGTGACGGCGCTTTAAAATTCAATGAATTTGCAGCTAACCGCAACCAACATCGCCAAACAGCTGCCGCTAGTTGTAAATGCCATCACCAATGGGCGTATCCGATTTGAAGTGGGCAAGGGGGCTTTTAGCTCAAGTCAACAATACTCTACTCTACTCTACTCTAACTGTAGTATATAGCTATGTGCGTGTGTGTGTGTGTGTGTGTGTCTGCAGGGGCTGCGTGTAGTTGTGCAGCAAAACAGCTATGCAAATATTTTGCTGTTGCATGCAAATCAGCTTTTTCCATTCAACAACAACAATAAAACTTACTCCACGCTCTACTCTGTTGAAAATTACTAAAGAAAATAAGCTGCTATTATAAAATTGCTGAGAAAATGCTGTCTGCCATTGGCTGTTGATGCCTGAATTTGTTTGCATACAAAATTCTTTAAGATGTCACTTCAAATGCCAATAAACCAGCAGTTGTTCCATTGTTGTACTTAGCTATAGAGTGGTAGTTTGTTTCGTTGCATCTTATACATCGTATACGTGAATTTGCCTTTTTTTTAATAGTTTATGGTCTTGGCACTTGACGTCGACGTTTCAGTTGGTTGTTGTAGAAGTTTTTGCATAGTATGCGCAAAATTTATTTGTACTTAAAAACACTTGCTTTTCCTATTTTAATTTTAAGATAAATTTCAATATACTTAATCAAACAACTTTCTATGTAGCACTTATGTGCAAACTTGCTGCGCGTGTGTGGCGTTGTACGCAATTTTCTATAAATTTTAAATTTTATATATCAAAAATAATGGTTGAGCTCAGGAAAGTATTGTAAAAAAGCAAACAAAATTCAGATAATAAATGTGTACACCCAAAGAAACATAAAAAATCTGCATCCACATTTTTTTCTCAACTCGATGTGTTAAGCTAAGCTGACTCCAAATTGCTAAATATATTTGTGAAAAGTTTGGATAGGAATTTGTTGGCTAATTTAATTTTAATAAATGGGCACACAAATTTTAGTAAAATGTGTTATAACTATTTTTTTGTTTAGTTTGAAAAAGATAGCATCAGCTTTTTGTTCTTTAGCTTCTTCTGATAATTTAAAAAAAAAATCGAAAAATTTTACAAATTTAAAAAACAAAATTTTTTAAAAGACATTCATTTTTTATTCTTTTGCAACTTTTGATCATTTGAAAAAAAAATATTGAAAACGCTTACAAATTGGAAAACCAAAATTTTTAAAAAAGACCAAAAAAAAATGATACGAATTGGAAAACCAAAATTTTTGAAAAAGGCCGCTTTGGCCACTTTGAAAAAAAAAATTATTGAAAAATGTGACAAATAAGAAAAACAAAATATTTGAAAAGGCAGCATCCATTTTTTGTTCTTTTGCTTTTTTTGGTCAATAGAAAAAAATTATTGAAAAATTTTACAAATTGGAAACCAAGATTTTTGAAAAAGACAAAATTTTCATTGTTCTATCGCAGCTCTTGATCAGCTGAAAAGAATTTTGAAAAATTTCACTAATCGCCAAACCAAAATTTTAGAAAAAGACAATATCCATTATTATGCAGCTTTTGATCATTTGAAAAAAATATTGATAAATTTTACAATTTGCAAAAACAAAATTTTTGAAAAGGCAGCATCCATTTTTTTGGGCTTTTGCAGTTTTTGGCTACTTGAAAAAAAAAATTCAAACATTTTACAAATTGTAAAACCAAAATTTTTGAAAAGACAGCATTTATGTTTTTTGGTTCTTTTGCAGTTTTTCACCGCCTTAAAAAAAAAAAGAAGATTGAAAAATTTCACAAATTTTAAAAACAAAAATTTTTTTTCCGGTTCTTGTTACATTTTAATTATACAAAATGTGAATATATTTTGAACGTTTTATTTTCTCTTAGGCATAGAATCATATAAACATTTTTAATATTTAGGCACAATTTCGTAGTCCCACCATGGATAGAGGTTTGTTTCTGCGAATTCTTGTGCTCATAATAACCCAAACGATTTCTATTGGATTTAGATCCGGACTATTCTCTGGCCAATTAAATCTTTATTCAGTTTTGTAATCTAACGTTGCACAATAGACAGAAAAATACTAAAAAGTGGTTGAAGCTGGGTACAACCCCATTGAGTACATTGAATTCGTGCTTTTTGGCATTTACTATATCCTCTATTATAATTAGGG